>CM068375.1:59295987-59455987 GCA_034769895.1 Magicicada septendecula | reverse complement strand
TCGACCGGGTCCTTAGGGAAATACGTGGCTTGTCACGTGTTGCTGATAAACACTACGGGTAGACGTCGCTTCCTCCCTACGCCGTAAAAAGTACGATAATTACGATACGCTGAGACGACTGTATCTTCTTTTTCTGCGGACCTTAATTCTCAGATTGGTGGGTAACCCACATACCTACTGACTTCAGCAGAAGTTCCTCTCCAGTGTTGTCTTTTTCATTTTTCTGTAAATTCCACACTACCACACTATCAGTTACATGATGCATGAATTGCTTTCTTGCCATTTTCTGCTATTCTTACCTTCTAGTGTGCCGTCTATGATGGTTACCTGTTATATGCTACTACACTTCCTGAGCTGCAGAACTCGCTCACTGTTTTGAGAGAAGCAGGCTACATATTTATTTTACATAAACTTAAAATTTAAATAATTTCAGTCATGGAAAAATTTACAAAAATCCCGGTTATTCTATTATTTATTTGGTAATATAACAACTGCAGAACACATAATCGTACAATAAACAACGAGAGTCGAAACATTTGGATTTGGCTTACAATTCATTTTAGTCTGCTTGGATTTACATAATTTAAAAAAAAATCTTTATATCTTTATTGTGCCTTACGGTCCACAAATTTTGATATTCCCAAAACTTAACACTACATTTGTAGTAGTTAGTTAAAAGTATCATTAATTTGATAACGTCACGAATTTTTGCGATTTTATCAAAGTCAACACCCACATTTTAAGTTCCGACGTCTAAAAATTTTTAAATGTTTAAAAATTAACATTGTTTTTAGATTGTGCTTACATCACTATCATTTCATTTGGTACTACACATGGGCTTTCCCGAATTTTTCACAACTTTGACTCCCTCATATTTTTTCCTCTTGCCTTCCCCCCATATTTTTAAAGGGACCTGAATCAAATAGAGTTACTTCTGTAAGGTAAAAGTGTGGACCCGCATGACAAGTTCTATCAAAATCGGTTGATGCTTTCAAAAGATATCGTGAGACTTACTACAAGTAGACAGATGGACCGACATACAAATAAATGCCGAGTTAAAACTGAGCATTCGCTTCCCTCGTTCAATTGTGCCTTACTAGATACATTCCTGGTTTTGTGCTATTTAAAAGTTCCACATTACTCTTTTGTCATTTAGCTTCCTCATGACCTCCCCTGTTTGACTATATTTATGAGTGTTTTTGAGGAAAACTATTAGAACAATTCACTGTCTGAAAACGTTACAGTTTTTAAGTTTGTTACAAACAGTTTGTTACCTATTTATGTGATACACGATTACTGTCTCCTTATGGGCATACAAATGAGCAACCAATTTCTTTTGCCGTACACTCACAGTGTCTCATCAGGAATTCTTGGTTACGTACTCGTAGATGCCTACAGTAGGCAGTCGTGTCGCCCTTAGCGTAATTAAAATTGCGAGGGTGCAGAATAAAAATAAAATTAGTAAAAGTCCAAAATGAGAAAAATCCTTTCCTCAGTTTCATATAAAAAGTGAAAAAATTTACCCCCCCCCAAATATTTAAAATCCATATTAAGTTTACGTAAAAAAAAAAGAAAAAATATTGAATGGTAGTGAATTGACGATCAAAGGACAATTCCAAGTGAATTGTATCGTACAATTATATATTTTAGGAAACAGTTTTAAAAAATAAGAGATGTTTATTGGCAAAAATATTGACAAAAGTGTTTCACCTGTTTTGAGACTTAGTTATACGTATTTGATTTACTCAGAATCAATTTAAATTTAATGCGACAAACATAGTAAGTGTTTAAAATACTGTACACTGTGACTGGGAGCCTGATAGTATATTTCTGTATTATTAAGTACATACTTGTAAGATATGGCGAGAGGAGGAATTCTTAAAATTGAGGCTAAAGAACGTCATAAAGATTTGGGGTTCATTGGTACCCCTGCGTGTGGTGTTATACTGCTGACGGCGGTCGTGTCTATTTCTAGACTAAAAACTAGATTAATCTCGACGCTATGGGCCAATACAGCATGCATGTAGACTTGATATATTGTAATTGCTTCCTGTGACCGTAACTCTGATTGTCTTACCCCCGGTGACTGAACTGGATAATGGAAATATGTAAAGGACATTATAGCAACAATGGAATGTAGGTTAATAGCCACGGGGAAGAAGGAGAGACAATGTGTGTGTTTGTGTGACAGAGAGAGAGAGAAAGTCAGTAAGTCAGTGAGAGAGATAGAGTGAGTTAATGAGAAAGAGAGACAGAGAGAGAGAGGTGGCGACATCAGAAGTTGTCGGTCGCTTCGCTCTCATGACAAAGAAGACAGAGAGCAGAAATGAAGTTCCTTCATTGCTTCCGGTCACCGTTGGTTTTTAATCACATCTTGTCCTTTTAATCGCCTTTATCAATTATGATAAAATACCTATTTTATCCATTACCATAAAATAGCTTTTTCCAAATAGACGTTTTTCCAAAAGCTTTCAAGTAACACAGAAATGAGTTTTGTTCTTTTCCCATCCTGGAATAGATGTAGTAGCTTGTTTCCGTTTCAAAAACGTTACATGTATTGTGAACTTAAATTATTATTATTTACAAATATTTTAGGTTGAGTTCATAATCAGACTATTGTTTTTTGGCCTTCCTACATTACAGCTACCCTGTAGAGCATAAAATTATGCGACCTTTGGTGGAGAATTCTTTTCCGTGTCAAAAGAATACGTTTCCTACAGCTATCCTTAGATTCATCAATTTTTTTCAAACAATGTTGACACATTAAGCATAATATTGCAAAGCATACTAGAAATGACTATCTCCTTTAATTATAGTAACAAATACTTGTAACAAAGTTGGAAATTATACAACAAACTTGTAACAATCCAAAGTTTGGACTAGTAAGTACTTCAATCGAGTAAACTTTCAGTATACATAGTTGCTGTGGTCTCCAAGTTGCATGTAGAATTAAATTATTAAAATTACCTTGTGTACCCAAGTCCTCCCCTTCCTTCCAACTTCTTTTTTTATATTTACAACGCATATTGAGACTTATAGTCCCATCGTCAGGTGATAAAATAATGTTCACTCACATGGAGTACGTCAAATAATAAAAGTCGCACACATTCCGTTGTTTAAGCGACTCCCAACCCGCGTTACCTCACGATGCGCATCGCTACGGATCTCACGAGTGACCCTGGATACACAAGGTGATTTTAACAATTTCATTAAACTTTCAGTACTTTCCAACTTCTTCAGAAGCTTTGTAACGTGATTGATTTACTGGTAACAGGCGACCAGTTATTTAACATGTCTATTATAGTAATTCCTATTTAAAAAAATGAACTAATGTTTTGCTATGTCTTTTCTTTTTATTTATCTTCATTTATAAGAATTAGGCCTCGTTGACCTATTTCGGAATCCATCTTCTTCTCTGTTTACCAACATCTTTCTATTCGCTAGATTCATATCTCAAGGCGGCCACTGACATCTGGATATTTGGCATGCGGACTATGTTTCCACTTTCTTGTTCTGTTCATTTTCTATTTATTCAATTCGGATGTCTGTCATCGCAGGTGTAAGCCATATCGGCAATGAAATGCACTTAAGCAGTAAGTCATACATATAACATAAAATAATGATAATTGATTGAATTCTACAGTAAACATACAACAATATTATATTCACAATACAATAATACTGCACAGATACACGCGCGCGCGAAAAATGGAAATACAATTAAACTACTTTGTATCCTTTTTTGTCTTACACATAGGGGGTTATTTACAATGTAGATTTATATGCACATACATAAGTACATACAAGGGGGATTCAAAAAAGTTAGCTGCACTATCTTATTAAAAAAACTATGTAGAATATTATGGAATTTCTTTCATTTACCTGAAAGTAAAATTGAATATCTACTTTCCTACAAAATTATTACGTTTATATACAAATTTATAATAGCATGACGCGAGTTTTCGATGTTACTGTTTAAACTTCCTTTCCAGCATGCGATAAACATTCCAGTGCTGAATTTTTGACTTCTTAACCAGAGTGATACAACGCCGCATCACAAGGGAGCGAACACGTGTGAATCATACGGCGCCAAGACGGGACTAATTCCCAAGTAAGAAGGCTGTTCCCACTCCTCCAAATCAAATTTTTCAAGGTATTCCTTCGCGGCGTGTGCCAAATTAGGCACATATAACAAAGCCACTTCAATCTGTGTATCTTGTTCTCTGTTTTTCTCCCTAGCCGTGCCTCATTTTCACAAGTTAGGGCTGTAATCCTTTCAAGCAGTTTTGTTTCAGATCTGGCCAACAGCTCCGTTGCTGACCTATTAAAGGTCCAGGTTTCATCACGACTGGTCTAATCGAGGCGTTATGCCCATTTTTTGGTTGACTGACGGTTCCCGAACTCCGTGGTAGGTCTTAGCTTGACGTATGCACTTAATAAGGAAAGGTTTTTACATTTTATTTGTTGATTTGTGTTGATAATGCTGATAAATCGCGTACTTAAAAATACTTTAAAAAAATATTACATACTGATCAAAAAACTGTGCTCAGAAATAAGCACACCTGTATACGATTCAAATAGGAAACAAAAATGTTTTATTTTGGAATTTGTAAAAAATTCTATAAAATAAATTACTACACTACAAATATCGTAAACTTTTTGTTTTATCGTAAATTCTTGATATTCTTTGGGATGAACAAATGTTTGAAGGCTACCTCAATTCCTACATAGGACATAAGCTAGGTAATACGACATAACCTCAAAGACTAGGATACAAATTTGAACCACCCCTTGGCCAGCTGTCAGTTAAACGGTTACCTCATTCGTAGGTAGGGTATAAACTACGCTTACATAATATCAAAAACTAACATAAAATTTAATGTATTCCTCAATCACCAAACAGCTAGCAGTGTCTACACGGAGCAATTTAGTATTTCAAAGAAGGGTATATGTAATCTGAAACATGCAACTAAAAGTAATCCTTACATAACTAACAAACCTAACACTTCAATTCGGCAAACATGACTGAACTTTCACTGGTCCATTAAACAAATTTTTGATATTTATTTTTCCTTTATTCCAAAAGAAATATATTAATCTCCGTATTTTATCAGCATTATCATCGTCTTCAAGGATTAAACCAAGGATGGTTTATTCCAGTCTCAAGTAGGCAAAGATTAGAGCTGGTCACTCCAGCGCTTCATCGGACGTCTCACACCAGTCTGTCCCCTCGGCTTATAGTTCCATAGTTGTTTGGGGCTGCGGCAGTCATCTATTCGGCAAAGATGTTTCCACCAATTCAACCGATACTGAACACCTTATTTGAGGCAATTTAGTAGTGAATATGTCCCCTGAATATGTTACTAGCATATAGCAGGGTAAGACGTATGGTGGGACTGCCACGTTGAAGTTTAAGTCCAGCCCAATTTTCTGTCTGAGTGTTCTCCAATAAACTAGCTGTCTTACCGGACTAAAGAGATTAGTTTTCCCTGTTGAGATGTCTACAAGGGCTTTTTTGTTGTGATTTCTCCTTGCCTCCCACATTCTACCTCGTTGACCAATGGAAGGTCATCCCTCTTTAGGGGCAATTTCTCACTCCAAGGGCAAGAGGGTGCCCTAATCTCTACTTGACAGTGACAAGTAGAGGAGGGACAGCTTATACCGGCCATCACTCGGTCTCCAGAGCCGCGTTAGCCACGTGTAGGTGTTGCCCATCCCCGACCACTTGGAGGTGCGGCTGGATATTTCCCTTCATCAAGGAATGAGACCATAAGGCATTACTCATCCTCTCCAGTATTTTGGGGGGACATTAGTCTCCGTATTTTGCTTAACTTATTTATTGAAGGGGCTATCATAAGAATGAAAGAAAAAAACGAAAGGCATTTAGATTAATGGAAGGCGCATTCATAGTATCCGCTTTGCAGATGATATAATAATAATTGCAGACTCGGTAAAAGAAATAAACAGAATGTTATAAATCTTGTCTGAGACCCTAGGAAAATTTGAATTACAGATTAAAAAGAGAAAATCAAAAACAATGGTGAGAGGAAAGAAGAAATAGAATTTAAAACTTTATGTTAAATACATTTTTATAAATACAATAAAATACAATTTTAGAAGACGTTAAATGTTTGCTACCTGTAAGCATCATCACTTATAAAAATGGATACGGGACAGAGATTAAGAGAAAAATAGCTGTACCAAAGCAGGCGTTTTAGAAGAAAAGGAATTTACTTACAAATAATCACTTGTGGGCGAGCCGGCACAGTGGTAGCGTCTCTGACTCATAATCAGAGCGATGCTGTGCTGCCGATGTGGTGAGACCGAGTCAAGGTCACGGCTCGATTTGCTCGTCCACCCGCACGTACGCGGACAAATAATACGTACGTTTTCTCTGGCATACCCGGGCCAGATAAGTAACAAGGGCACACAATATATACCACACACATAAACAATACTCTTCCCCACCCCACCGCACGGCTAGCCCCCGGGCGTGGGTTAAAAGGTTGGCTAATATCTCTCTGGCTGGGGTGGGGCGTGAGTTCTATCACGGCCTGAGGGCGCAACAGGTCTATGACCTAATGCCTGAAGTGGAGAAGAAGAAGAAGATAATCACTTAAGTATGGAGGTAAGGAAAAGGTTTGCAAAAACATTTGTGTGGAGTATTTTAACTTATGGTTGTGAGGCGTAGACCCCCGGCAAAATAGAAAGGAGGAAGCTGGAAGCAATGAAAATGTGGGTCTGGGGGAGAACGACGAGGACAAGTTGGATGGATAAGAAAAGTAATGAGCAAGTCCTCGCAGAAGTGAGCGAAGATAGATCAATTTTAAAAATTATTGGAAGAAGAAGGGCGGAAGAGATTGGGCACGTGTTACGACACAATTAATTCTTATTATTTTTGAAGGAAAAGTGTTGAGGGAGAAACCAAGAGGACGACCAAGAGCAGCGTTTTTCAAAGAAATGGGAAAGAGGATGAATTTCCTGTCGTATTGCGATTTAAAGAGGTAAACGCATGGAAGGAGGTTAACGTACAGAACTCCCCTCGCTGCGAATCTAGTTGCAAATAATATATTTGTCAATGAAAGATTAAAAATAGAGTTAATTACACACTCTTAACTAGTATAAATCCTTGTAAATAGTTTTACCTGTAAGTAAAAATCCTTATGCCAATAGAAAGATTGTTTCAAGTATACTTGAATTCATCACATAGGAAAGGGAGTGTTATTAAATTCGCCTACTTACAGGTTTCAGTTTAATAAAAACCAAGAAAAGTTGCTTTACTCAGTGTAATAGAGACGCCGCCGGAATAACTACATATACTTTATCAGTATTATACGACAGGCAGAGAATTTCCCCGGGGAACGAATCTCTACGAAGACACTCTAACTCGAAGTGGTCTCGTGAGAATTGTGTAGACGCCGCGCGAAATCGCGAGATTTATGTGTTCTGATTTGGTTGAAAGTGTTTTAACTCACTTTGATAACTCATAATAACCCGAGTTTTAAAATGTAATGTTGGAACATTTTTAGTGTATTTTTAATTTTTTGGTACAAACAGACTATACTTTATACAGTTAGAAGAGTGATAGAATACTGTGGCCTCTTCTCGCATTATTTTCTCCACCCCCCCAAAATTTCTCTCTTCGTTTACCCCCCACTCGTACGAAAGCTATTAAAAATTTAATTAACATCAAATAGTATTGTAAAGAAAAACGAGTACAGAGAAAAGTATTTTATTATAGTCAAGATTTTGACACACACACACACACACACACACACACGTATATCAAATACTATGTAAAAACTGCGACCGATCTTATATCGGCCACACTGGGAAACATATCCCTCAACGCGTCCGCGAACACGAATTAGCAGTGGCAAAACAAAGAGACAACACATCCCTAACGAAGCACGCCAAAAAAACAGGACACACTTTCGATTTCAAAAACACAAAAATCTTGAGAAGAACTAACTATAAGAAAGTTAGAGAGCACATACAGGGCACCGAGATTTACCGGATGAGGGAAGGAGCGGTCAACGACAGAAATGAATGTACTAAACTAACCACGTGGAAATTCCTAACTGACGGTGCACAAATTAACAAGCAACATATGGCCACACCAGCTTTAACCCTCCCGCGGCAAAACTTACGATGGAACGAAGATATAAGACGCTCGCCGTAGTTAAATCAACATCAGTACGCCTTGAAAATGTTCCGGGATTACGGCACGAAACGTCGGCATTATAAACATCACATACACGGATGTACTCAAAAACATGAAAAAAAATGTTTATGTTTGTTTGTTGTGTATATAATTTAAAATTAATCCTGGGTTTATGTTTTATTCAAATTGTTACAATTCTGTAAGGTACTTTTGGTTTAATTTGCACTTCTGGTAGAGATTAACAAAATCTGGAGTTAATCAGATTATTTCCTTTCAGTAATCGGTTAATGATCTTCAGTGCTGCTTCAGTATCTCACCTTTCGTTAATAATTCTCGTCTTCCAGGAAGTCTCGTGATTAATTAAACACTTAAAGTAAAATGTGAAATAATTTTATAATTCACACAGTTCAAATAAATTGATTTATTAATAATAATCGATTTTAAATCGATTTAGAGAAATTGTTCGACTCCGTCACAGGGATATATCGATATGTGAATACAGGTTAAAATTTTATATAATTATTAAAAAAGGTTCTTTCAACGATTATTTTATAATAGTCAGAGAAGGACAGGCTTAGGAAGTATAACATTTACAACAAATAATCTTAAATAATTAATATTTAACAATTGTGAATAATATATAAAATGTTTAATATATTTGAATTCTCAAACCAATGCTGCAGGCTATTAGATCAGTCAAATGTGGTAGTGCATCACGGGACCATCATGGCGGCTAGCTGAATTGATGAGGTTATACGTAATATTGTCTCAGGAAAATCTCACAATGAATTCACCTTTATAATTGTTTTAATGATCTCCGAAATTGTGTCTACAGTCTAGTATGTTGTTTGAGGTATTCTGGATGAGTGTTCAGTGTCCACTGGTGTCAATTGTTTTCTATGAGAGGTGTTCACTTATGTCTGTTCTTGATGAAGAATTGTTAATTTGTTGTAGAGTGAATTAGTAATATTATGTAGTTTCAATGTTTTAAATCACTTGTATTATGTAGTGTATTGTTCGTTTTCACTCTTGTCGTGGAGTATTTCATTAGTTTTAACTCGAAAAGTGTTAATTTGTGTAAAAGCCGTTTTCCACTGATTTTAGGCTTTAACCTTTTACACTTCGTTATACGGTTTTAAGAACGCGATTCCGCATCGACTGTTCCATTTGAATGTTAACAAAGAACTAACTTACTTCCTCCACTTTAGTAAATATCTTGCCAAGTTAATATTGGAAAAGTATTGTTAAAATAATTTTCACTTCCCATGTACATAATTCCAAAGTACATTATATATGGAATAATTTTAGTTTATTGTTCGCTTTCATGAACTATTAACCATATAATTGGTTTATTTATCTCATTCTGTTTAATTTGATATGTCATAGTCCATATTTGTTGAGATTTTTGTTAAAATTATCAAATTTCTGTCTTTTTGGAAATCTAGGCCCAAAAAAACTGTTTCCGTCCTTCCACACTTTTACTGCCATTTTAAGTGTTATTAATATAATTATAATAAATTTCAAATGGTCACAAATCCTTTCTTTCCTTAATTACTTATACATTTAACATTTGAACTGTCTTTTAGTGATAATTTCTGAATTTACCATTCCTCTATAAAATAGTTATTTTATACATTTCAAAAATTTTCAATAATTTAAGATATTTTTCTATATTACTCTTTTAAATCATAGGTCCATTTACAGTAGTTGTTAATTGATCTACCTTACCTAAATCTTGTCAGTTTACATGGTTCATTGGTGAATTAACTGGTTTATTTTAATTTTTATGAATTAATTGTTTGGCCTAGAGTTTAGTATTTTACATGTATGGTTTTTTCAAATAAATTTAATTCTACTCCTCCTCTGACTCTTAATAGTTAACATGACGTAAAAGAAAATTGTTTACATAACTATTGTTATGTGTAGCATCTAATTCATGCTACTGTTACAAACATAATAATTAACATTAATCAGCAGTCTTTGAAGTTGGACATGTTTGCTGAAACTGTTTTGAACATACATTTAACTCATTTGTAAATTAATACAGCATCCATACTGAAACATTTTAATTTGGATGTATGCTGTGATATAACTAATACAACTTACTCTAAACATATAAACCTTATTCTATTAGAACTCTTTTAAAAATATGGAGTTCATGGCTTTGAACAATATCAGCCATTTAAACTTCTTAATTCTTTTAAAACTTAAACTATTACCAGTCCTTTCTGATTTTACTACTATTATCTAACATCCCCTTATACAGTAAACATTTCCACCCATACTTTAGTTGTTATTGTCATTCCTACGAATGTCTTGAGATAACACAGTTGCCTTATTTAATGAAATATTGGAAATTTTTCCATTTTAATATTTCATTATTTGTTAATTATAAAATATAAAAGTTATTTTATAGCATATTGTTTAAGTTATGGATACACTACAACTTGAAGTTTATTACATTTCAAAACACTTACACTGGTACACTTTCACTGTTGGTTCTGACTTATATTTGAGTTTTATTATTCTCAGACCAGACCTTTAGTCATAATGGACTGTGAAGGTTTGTTTATTTTTTATCATATAATAACTTTAGTTGGTGCACTTCTTATCATACTACACAACACTTTTGTTTATAAATAATTACAATTTCATAAGGTTTTGGGATGTTATACTTTCTTTAATGGTATCAATTGGTTTGGGGTTAATGGTAGTTAATAATAGGTTTTTATGGTAGCTCTTCCATCCTATTTCTTCCTTTCTTCTCGTCTTCCTTCTTGTGTTCATTCTTGGGCAAACCAAGGTACTCAGTGTTATCTTGTCTGATAGTTGGTTCGGAGTATCTTCTTTATTATCTGATACAGACTTTACTCTTCTTTCTTGGTTTCAGGGTATCTTGTTTATTACCTGATATTAAAACTTACTCTTCTTTCTTCTTGTGTTTGGTGTATTTTGTTTATCACCTGCTCCTAATCTTATTCTTTTTTCTTGATTTTGGGGTATCTTGTTTATCACCTGCTCCTAATCTCCTGGGTAATCTCCTGATTTTTTAATATGAGTTTTCTTTAATTTATTTACTTTGATCTTTTAATTGTATTTTTATTATTTAATTATTGTTTTTCTTTTATTGTGGTGATTTCCTATGAAGTTTAATTGAATTTTATTTGACATTCTTTGAGTATATGTAATTTAATTATCTTTTATGATCTTAAATTAATTAATTATTGGTGGAATATCTGTCATGCTACAATATATAAACCACCTAATATAATTAAACGAGCGAGACGAGTTTTCTGTTTTAACTCAACTGTTTCGCGTTTGTCTGTTTGTCTGTCTGTGTGGGCTTGATGTCTCACGATAACTTTTGAACCCGTCAACCGATTTTCGTAAAACTTGACATGCAAGTCCATACTTTTTTCCCATAGAATCCTCGAGGAGACCGTCTGTCCCCTGGTGTGTGGCAGTCTCACCCACTACGAATCCTACCGCTAATTCAGGAATTCATATTTATTCTCGAACCATTCAGCGTATTGTTTCAGAATAATGTCCATTGCACCCTTAACGTTCTCCTTCTAATTTTTCCTTGTGTGCCAGTGTGCGTTAAGTGTAAGTTGACCTGCCTTTTCTTTTCTTGTAGGAGCGACTGATAAATGCAGGAATGCAGTCCCATTCCTCCTTACCACGAAGCGTGATCTTAACTACACCCCCGGGAGTGAACTCCGCGAGCTCCATCACCAGTGCCATCCTCTCTTGTGAATCTGCTGCATTTGAAAAAAAAACTAAGAATGCTCGTGATCTACCCATCCTTCTTTTGTGAGTCCTTTACAGCTGCTGCCTTCTTTCCAATCCTGGACACCACACACTTCTGTTTTACAAATCACCACGTTACAGCCCTCGTTATCACATAAAATTGTTTAATACTAGATATTATTTCAATAATAATAATAATATTTTTTTATTTTGGGAAAAACTTCTTTAGACACCGTCACAGGAGGCAGTGCTTCCCCTGGTGTGTGGGACTTTCGCCCACTAAAAAACCCACCTCTAGTTCAGCAATTCATATGCATCCTGGAACCACTTAACGTATTACTTCAAGATGGATCCTATTGCACCCTTATCGGGCTCCTTCTAGTTGTTCTTTATCTTCTACTGCCCGTTGGGTGCAAGTTGGGGCTGACTTTTCTTTGCTTGTACGACCGACTGAAATGCAGTTCCATTCCTCCTTGCTACGAACCACGATTTGAACTACACTGTCGGGATTGAACACCTCCAGCTCCATCTCTAGTTCCACCTTCTTTCTTGTGAATTTGTTACACTAGAAAATTTAATAATAATGATAATAATGAAATAAGAAAAGCGAGGCCAGTCACATCCAAGCGGCTTAAATGAGATTTCTTAGGCACGTGGCACGGTATGCCCTCCATGATCATAGAAGAGACCCAGGTATACAGCAGGAACTGAATATTATAAGTATACTCGGCAGGATGGCTCAGTATCGGCTGAATTGGTGTGACTATCTTCGCCGAATGGGTGACTGCCGCATCCCCAAACAACTCTGGAACTATAAGCCGAGGGGACGGAGAGGTGTGGTACGCCCGAGGAAGCGCTGGAGTGACCAGCTGTAATCTTTGCCTATTTCAGACCAAAAAAACATCCGTAGTTTAATCCTTGCAGATAATGATGATGAGTAATGAAACAAGTGTGTATTTGTGTAGTATAAGTGACAGAAGATAAACATTTGTTTACAGTTCTTTTCTTGACGTGTAAATAAATTTAGATCTTACTATACAAATGTACTATGTAGTATTGTACTATACTATTCTTTTGTTCTAAAATAATTTTGTTTATCTTACATATCATATCTTTGAGCAATAGGCAGATAATAAATCTGTCTGCCTAAGCAGATACACATTAAAAGATATATTATTTAGACACAATGCAAAGTTTTATATAAAGCAGACAAGAAGACGATTCAGGAAACGAAATGATACTTTGAACATTTAAAATCATACAAAAACAAACCATTTACAAACTAAATGAGTAAAATATTAAATAAAACCAGGTCGTAAATTCCCAGACATCAGCAACATGAATCATATACAAAAAAAAACTTAGATTGTAAGCGAAACATTCTATTACAATTCAAACAAACCTCTGAAGATACAGGATAATTTCTGTGAAACGTGCGTCAGATAAAAATAAACCTACTTGCATTGTATTTCTCTGAAGAAATTAAAAAAAAACTAAACGCAAAACTCAACAAAACTAATATTTGATTACATACAAAGAATAATACAACTTTAAACATTACAACATATAAAATATTAAACAGTAACAGTGAAGAAATCAAATCATATTAATAGTGAAGAAACCTATCAACAAAAACTAGCCAAAAGCTAACAGCACCAAGCAACCACTATACGTATACTATCAGTAAGGATCTATAAAAGGGAGTATTCGCACTCGCCATCTTTGCTCCGAGACTGAGATAATATTATGGTGCCGCTTGTGTATACATGGGACGCAGTATAAGTTTGTTTTCGATATTACATAAACTATTATAGTTTTTCGTGCCAAAAATATAATTTCAAAGTGTGAAATTATGTCCCACGTCCTTAAAAATATGGAAATAATAGTTTTCACCTTAAAACTTACTGATTCAGACCATAGTAGAGGAGAATAATTTTGTCTAAAAAACAACAAATACCAATCGTTACCACTTACCACTTTGTTAGGTATATATTCTCAGATTTTACTTTTATTCCTGTTTATAATAGATGGCTGTTGAATTAATGTTTACTAAAGTTCGTTTGTCCAAAAGTCCAAATAAAGTTACTAAAACTATTTTTAATAAACACAAATTTACATTTTTAACTTACTTACTATTAAGTTTATATTTAGGTTTTTTGGTTAACATTTAGTTAAAATTAATAATAAAAAGTTTAGCTTAACATTTTATTAAAATTAACAAGAATGTATTTTTCATTGCACTAGACATTTTATAGTCAAAAGTATTTTTCTCGGTTAGTAGGAAGGGTTAAACTTTGTTAGTACAGGCAAAAAATTTGCATGTTACAACTTCTCACGGCCATATCTTGAAAACAACTTGTGGATTAAAACCCGGCCAAAACGCATTTTGTTTGTTATTTCGTATAGAATAATTTTGGTCTTATTCATTTTTACTATAAACTCAAACGTTTTTTAGTTATTCGCAAAAAATTACGCTAAAATCCTTTTTATTGGGGGGTAAAAATCGAAAATGTTGATTTGGAATAAATCGAAAACAACGCATTTTTCAAAACAGTTGCGTACTGACTTTTTTGCTAAGAATTTGATTCTCTATTGGATCCTGTGGTTAATTTTTTTTGTATCAATCACCCTTGAAAAAGGGGTGGTTCTCATCCCCAAATAAAAAGCGTACAGTTTAACTTTGTTCTAGAGTGCATATAGAACATATACCATACATATCAAATTTCGTGAAATTCCATCGACAGTCAAAATTTTGTTACGTCAAAAGTTGCGCTTACTGGACTAAAATTTCTTCGTGCTGATTTTGTTCTCGACTTTGTTTACCATCTGCGTGTATGTTTCGCGCTTGGCTATCGCGCAGCTGATTTTCGAAAAACAGGCAAATGTGCAATTTTGTGCATTAAAACTACAGAATGTGCAATTTTATGCAGTAACCCCCAAAACGTGCAAAATAAAATGTATGTTAAAATGACCTACACATCCCGATTCGGAAAATAACTTGTCACTGGCCGTTTACGAACTAGCAAAAAAAAGATGCAATTGCACGTGAATCCGGGCTTTAGTTATAACATTATATTTATAATTAATGGATTAAGAACATAAACCACCTTGTACAGTGATCTGCGTGGAACTGGGCCGATCCTAGGAGGTGGATTTGGTACGTCAAACAAAGTCGGTATGGCATTAGGCTTCAGTTTTTTCCAACCATCTACTCGTGCCTGTTCAAACTGTGAACTTTCAAAATGAACCTAAAAGTGCAAAGGTGTATTACATTTTTAGTCGTTATGATTAACATTCACAAACTTTTAAGGAACAACCATTAACACTTATCTAAGAATGAAGATATTCACTTCTCTACGCTGAAGAAGGCGAATACGTACGCCGAAACGCGTTCGACGGTAAGAGAATAAACAGTAAGTTCACAAGAAAAAGTTTCATTCTTAGATAAGTGTTAGTGTTGTGAAAGAAGAGATGAATAATCAAGACAACTATAACAACCATTAAATTTACCTCACACAGACGCATTCCCTTGCTTAGTATAAATTTGTCTCGTCTCATATTTTGAATCCATTTTGCACATCGAATAGGGTCTGCCGGAAATTTGAATGTTCTAAACTTAGTTTCTGTTCGATTTTTGCAATTTACAGCACAACAACCAGTCATTATGATTATGAGATGTAGTACAACAATCTGCAAAACATACTACATAACGTTAATAATATCTCTAACACCAGTATTTATAACCTTGTTTTCACTGACAAGATGAGATGATTATTATACATATTCGTGTGTAATACATAAATCAAATTAGTACACTAAGGTTATAACCCTCATATGTAAAAATATTAATATTTACGTACATAATTTACATTAAATAATCTAACGCACAGCGTGCTTACATTGCTCCCGCCACATTACATTTAAAAGTCTCGGAGCAAAGATGGCGGGTGCGAATACCTATATTATAGAGCTCTACTATCAGTAGACATAAAGCCAAAGTGGCTGATGATGAGTACAGTACATAATGCTTGATACGTTTCTTACGTAAGGAGGAGACACCTTTATCCTGTATTAGTACAGCGCTAAGTAATTACATTTCAAGAAAAACTGTAGGAGAGAGAGAGAGAGAGAGAGAGAGAGAGAGAGAGAGAGAGAGAGAGGAGTTCTTTGATATAATTAAATTTATAAATTAAGCAAGTTGTTTTTTTGTATAAAATATTTTAATTTGAAATTAATAGAGAGGAAATAAATAAAATGCTAAGTATTTTCTTAAGATGCTTTTCATTTATCTGCTAAACACTTCAAGTATGTCGTTAATCTATACTAAAGGTATGAAAATATTTCTTTCTTGAAGCAGTTTATTTATTGAGCAATTTTTTGTTGTGTTGTGTGTGTGTGTTATGTGAGTGGAGTGATAAAAGATAGGCGCGTCTTATAGCGCGACGACAAAATAAAACCACTTGAAACAGTTCATCACAAGAAAGTAAGTGAGTGAGTGACTTGTCACTGAGGAATTTGAGGCGTGCAGGCGACGTCCAATTTTGTTTGTGAAATATTACTTCAGCGTTCCGCACGTAGAACTGTATTTCTACTCTTACATTATAAAAAATGTTTTAAATCCTTTACTTTTAATTTACGTACTTTACTTTTTAGTCTACAAATTTTATACATACTCTAAATTAAAATGATTCTATTCTGTACTCTAATCAACAAATACCAAAATTTTGTTATAAACAAATTTAAAAAAAATTCTCTATGTAGCCTATAGCATCAGATTAATTTCTTCTTCTTTGTCTTCTTTTTCTTTTTCTTTTTCTTTTTCTTTTTCTTTTTCTTTTTCTTTTTCTTTTTCTTTTTTCTTTTTTTTCTTTTCTTTTCCTTTTTCTTTTCTTTTCCTTTTTCTTTTTCTTTTTAATTTTTTTTCTTTTTATTTTACAAGCATTAAACCGTTTGACCCCAGACCGGCCAATGTGAGAAGACATAGCCCTAATGTAATAATAGGATTATATATATATATTGTCTATTGTTATTATTAATATTGTGAATTAATTATTATCTAATATACAAAGGGTCTGTTTGCGAGTCTTCTTCTTCTTCTTCTTCTTCTTCTTCTTCTTCTTCTTCTTCTTCTTCTTCTTCTTCTTCTTCTTCTTCTTCTTCTTCTTCTTCTTCTTCTTCTTCTTCTTCTTCTTCTTCTTCTTCTTCTTCTTCTTCTTCCTGCAATAAGGTGTTGTTGCACCGGTCTCCGTCTGAAAATCATCTCGTGTGAGTTGTCGCCTTATCTTTCCCGTTCATGGTTCTGCCAAACAGGAAGAAAGACACGCAAATATGTTTCACGATATAGTTTCTATGTCTGTCTCTCCTCCCGTTCCCTTCCACGTATCTCATAAATGTCGCCACGTTGCGATACCATTTTAACTATTACTATTGTTACGACGCTCACACCGGATCGTCGTGGGTACAGTGGAAACAGAATAACTGACACCGAATTACCACCTGATTTACCAACCGAATAAAGTCCCTAATTACCAACTGTAGTCAGTAAGAAATAGCAATCATAAAGCAACAAGCCACTCTTGTATTATATTGTAAATTCACGTTAATTTTATCCAACCCATACAATAAATGTCACCTTATTACAGTTTTGCACTAATTGGCACAATACTCACTTCGCCACAATTCTTTGATCCGCACTTGAATATCGTCAGGTCTAAAGTGAAACTAAGCCGCTCTGAAATTCAGTACTTATACCTCTGCCGCCTTCTCATTAGTGCCTTTACAACATTAGAGGAAGCCTCAAATAAAACTGGACTGCAGATATACTTAGAGAAAACAAGATATAAAATGTATGCTGCCAAATCCATAAGTCTTCAAATATAGTGATAACTTAATACCAAATTTCACCAGATGTTTCCACTTCCTTACCAGATCGTCAATATAAACGTTAAAAAGAGTAGGTGGTATACCGCACCCTTGTCTATCATCTTGATTGACGGATATTTGTTGAGATATCGTACAATTATTTTTAACATCTACCCTTGTCCCAATATCTAGGTCTTGTATAGTTCTTATAAGCTGTTGTAGGTATCCCCGTTCCTCTAATATTTGCCACAGCAAATTTCTACCTACTGTATCAAAGGCCTTCTCAAAGTCAACAAAAGCTACATTAAGTTACAATGCTTCTCAGTGATTTGTGCAATTATAAAGGATTTTCCGCACAAAATCTGTTCTTCCGAAAGCCGTTTTGCTCTTTTAAAAGAAGATGTTTAGAAATGGTTTGTAGACGATGGTTTATAATCCTTTTAATTTTGTAACCAGGATCTACCAAACATACTCATCTATAATTATTACAATCATTCCGTTATTCTTTCTTAAAAATAGTCACCACTCTAGCAGTTAACCATTCTTGTGAGACCTGTTGTCTCTCGCAACTATCATCATCATCATCATCACCACCACCACTACTCCAAGGACTAGGCCATAGACCTGTTCGGGAACCCATCACCTCCTTGGTCTACAGACATCTCTCTTCTCCGTAGGGTGATGACCCAAGGCAGCCACAGGTAGACGGATATCAGACATGCGATTCAAGTGTTCACACGATCTCCTTCTGTGGTCTTCAATCTTCTGGTGCAGTGATACAACGTTTAAATCGCATGTAATATCCTCGTTCCTTCTCCGAACGAAGAGAGAACAACCTTGCCTCTCTCTTAGACATTTCATTTCGGCTGCCTGAATCCTCTGCACGACCCTTTTACCATGTCTCACTAGCGTACAGGAATGTGGGGGCAGCCACAGTTTTATAAAATTTCATTCGAATATCCTTCCGTGTTTTATTATTCAGGAACCTATGAATCGTTCCACAGATTCGTCTAAATTTTGTTAACATACTACCCTAATCAATATCAGTTCCATATGAGATATTATAACTCAGATAATTAAAAAGACTAACCTGATACAAAATCTGATTATTCACGACTATCTTAGTTCTTATAGGATACTTGCTCTGAAATGCCATCGTTTTAGATTTTGTAGCAGAGGTCTGTAATCCATAGTACACATGTTATAGAAATGCAGTAAGTTCTTACATGGTTATTTCTGTAAACGCTTCCCCTCCCTTGGCATCATACAGTACGGTTAGTCTTATTTACTTGGTAGTATTTTTACTTTATTTTGTTCTTTTAGCGTCTAAATAATATCATTGAATAGACTTTTGTTTATCACTCAGAGCGTTTTGTTATTACAACGCGTAGGTGTAGGCTCGACCACTAGACATAACCGCGACACAGTTTTGTACAGTCATTGCCAGCTTAGTAGCTCGGCCGCCTCGTCGGTCCCACGGGAAAATCCTTCCAACATTTCGCTGCCGTAAAACGGTGACAAAAATAGTTACAGTAATTCTTTTCCTTCATAATATTTCTTTGGAATTACACCAAGGCCTAAGTGGGTACAAATGTAACGCGTTTGCGTTAGCAGCGAACGGGAAAATAAAACAGAGACAGTGTGGAGAACATGATAAACGTAGCGGACGACTAATTTGTTAGGAGCGCGTCGGTGTTTGTTTTTATATTTATATTACGTTTCTTTCAATGATTCCATTCCACCAAATAAAACTTAGTTCAATTCTACCAACGGGTGCTGGCGTTTCAATAAAAATAATATTTTATGTCTGCCATTATTTCCTATCCATGATTTACTCCACTCAGAATCTGTATCTCTTCAGTTTTCTCTTTACCATACCAGCTTATATACCTTGGTACTATAGTCAATGAACAATGGGACCACTCTCAAGAAACAAAGACCATAATTGAGAAGACAGGAGCAGTGTACAGTGGAATGAGGAGTTTATTCAAAAGTCACGATTTAACAATAAACACAAAGATGAGACTTTTACGCTGCTACGTATTCTTGGGGCCTCTTATACGGTGTACAATCTTGGACTTTGACTGAACCCACAATTAAAAAAATTGAAATCTTTCGAAATGTGGCTTTACCGTAGAGTACTGAGCATTTCATGGACAGCGCATATAATTAATGTTGTAATTCTTAGAAAGATGAAGAAAGATAGGGAAGTTATCAACACAGTGAAGATAAGAAAGCTTCGTATCTGGGTCATATCATGAGAAATGAACAGAGATTTTACTTATTAGAGTCCATACTACAGGGAAAAGTACTTGGTGAGAGAGGAGTTGGGCGACCGAGAATCTCATGGCTGCAAAATTTAAGGGCCTGGTTTGGCATGAATACAACTGACTTATTCCGTACAGCAGTACAGAAAGTTAAAATAGTCAGTATGATATCCTACATCCGAAAGGGATAGGAACTATCAGAAGAAGAAGATAATTTCCTATTGCTGCCCTCTCTCACTCTCTCTCTCTCTCTCGCTCTCTCTATCTCTCCCCCTCTCTCTCTCTCTCTCTCTCTCTCTCTCTACATCTTTCTCTCTCTCATTAATTGCCTGAGCGGTGCCTTGATCCCTTCCAGTTCCTTATATATCCGCATAAAATCTCTTCATTTACGAATACCCACAACCGAAGAACTGCCTGTCACGTACTCCTATCTCTGCCTTCTTATCGCTGTCGCGCAACCCATCCGGATATTTAAACAGAGAACATTAAACCCAGCGGTTTTCCATTATTTTGTACTTTTATATTATTTTGAGACTACTTTACACTTTACAAGTTTAAGAACTATAGAAAAAATATAATTATTGGAATTTACTTGAATTGGAGACCCCGTTCTTCGATTCTCTTTTTGTAACTGTTTGGGGCTTTCCGAGTCTTTTTTGTTGTCTACCCCCCTCCAACCAGTGGAGAACTGTGTTTTTTAGTGAGAAAACGGACGCCATCCAGGCTGGTGGTTGGGAAAGTGGGGGCACCAGAAGAAAAGTCTGTGAATTGGACTCCCGTTTTTCGATTCTTTTTTTTTTACTGTTTGGGACTCGTCCGAGGGTTTTTGTAGTCTACCCCCCTCCAACCAGTAGAGAAGTGTGTTTTTTAGTGAGAAAACGGGCGCCAGTCAAGACTTGTGGTTGGGAAAGTGGGGGTACCAGAAGAAAAGTGTGTAAATTGGACACTCCGTTCTTCGATTTTTTTTTTTTTTACTGTTTGGGACCGTCCGAGTCTTTTTTTGTGTACCCCTCCAACCAGTGGAGAAGTGTGCTTTTTAGTGAGTAAACGGACGCTAGTCCAGGCTGGAGGTTGGGAAAGTGGGGGTACCAAAGATAAGTGTGTGAGTGTGTGATTATGTGTATGCGTGTTTGTATAGTCGGAATGCATATGTGGTAAGGCGTAGTTTTGGGTATTGTTATGCCAAGCGTTAATGTAGTAGCGATGGAGTTGAACAGCATAAGATGGAAAGTGCCTAATGTAGAGTCGAGAGTGCGGTGTAGGACTAGTTACTGGTGGCGATCTGGATAAGTGGTAACCAGAAAATTTATGATAAGCAGTGTTGATTCGTTGTGCTGGCTACCATTTGTGTCCGGGAGGCGTGTTTGCGATTGCGAGTGCCAGCTAGTAGTTAATAAGGAACTTTGGTAGTTTGGTGGATTCTGTTGTAGTCTGGAGTTAGAAAAGGGGTCTCGCGTTACGTGCGTACCGACGGTTAAGATTTAGAAGAAAGGGATCAAGGTTTCGAAACAATTTATTCAGGGAATAAAGGGATTTGTTGCCAAGCAACGTTTGCCAAGGAGAGTTATGGAATAGACGCCACCAGGAAGATGGAAAAGAGCAAGACCACCTGGATAGAAAAAATTCAGACTATATTGAGGGAACGAGAAATTGAATAAGATCTTTGGATGGACAAGCAGCAGTGGAGACGAGAATTCAATCACTTCTGTAATCTTTGGTTCCGGAAAATGTGTAAACATTGTACAGCTGGAATAACTAATAATTATGTCTGTCCAACAAAACAAAAAGTTATAAAACATTATTATATAAAAATCTATGTCTAGGATTTATTGTTGTGTTCATATTACTCTTTTCAAAGAAGATAAGAGAAATGGGCTTTGATAGAAAATGCAGGTGTATTGAGAGGAAAGAAGTAAGGATGTAAAGTGGGCTGAGGCAGACTGACAAATATAGTAGGCTACAATATACTCGATCAGCAGGCAGAAGGACCCAGGTAGAGAGAATCGTTGCAGCGATAAGGCTGTATCGAAAGTAGAAGCGATGCGGTTAATCACCAGCTGCACCGTTCAGACTGATTCTTCACCCTGATCGAGGGAACAATCGAGGGGCGCAGTGAGAGGGGAAGGCTCAGACAGGAGTATATGGACGAGATAAAATGAGGAAGAAATATAGAGACTGTTGCCAGCAAACCAACCAACATCTGGGTTGAGGAGGAGAAGAAGAAGAAGAAGAAGAAGAAGAAGAAGAAGAAGAAGAAGAAGAAGAAGAAGAAGAAGAAGAAGAAGAAGTGGGAGGAGGAGGAGGGGGAGGAGAAGGAGAAGGAGAAGGAGAAAGAGAAGAAGAAGAAGAAGAAGAAGAAGAAGATGAAGAAGAAGAAGAAGAAGAAGAAGAAGGAGGAGGAGGAGGAGGAGGAGGAGGAGAAGGAGGAGAAGAAGGAGAAGAAGAAGAAGAAGAAGAAGAAGAAGAAGAAGAAGAAGAAGAAGAAGAAGAAGAAGAAAGTGAATGAGAAGAAGAAAAAGAAAAAGAAAAAGAAAATGAAGGAGGAGGGAGGAGGAGGAGGAGGAGGAGGGAGAGGAGGAGGAGGAGGAGGAGGAGGAGGAGGAGGAGAGAGGAGGAGAAGAAGAAGAAGAAGAAGAAGAAGAAGAAGCAGAAGAAGCAGAAGAAGCAGAAGAAGAAGAAGAAGAAGAAGAAGAAGACACTGTAATTCTGGTTGTTGTAACCGGATGTCGTAGCCGGAGTAATAAATAAATAAAGGGATGTGTTACTGGTTCTGTTTGTGAGGAAAATGGTATATTAGACACGTCTGTAAGTATATTGTACCGTTCCGTGACTCTGTAAGTTTCCAGAACGGTCGGAAGCGGCAGTCAGCAGAACCGTGAGTGAGTACGACATGGTTTCCGGAGATCTCTTGAGTTAGGGGATGTAGGCGCGCAGGGACTGAGGTTGTTCGTGACTCTGTAAGTTTCCAGACGGTCGGAGGCGGCTCTCAGCAGAACGAGAGTGAGTACTCCATGGTAGCCGAAGATCTGTTGAGTGTAGGCGCGCAGGGAATTGAGGTTATTTTGACGTGGTTTCACCAGATTAGGGCGGAGTCAAGTGTGACGCCGAGATACTTGCATACACGCTTAGATGTACTGGAAGGGCCGACGTGGACTGGAATTTTGAATAAGTGTCACACGTTCTGTCGTGTGGATTTGAAATCGCAGAGCAGGGTTTTGTCCGCGTTTACTGTGATCGTTCAGGAATTATTACAGTAATCTTAAAAGGACTGTAATACTTTCTGCAATTCAGTGTAAATTTCCCGGTGAGATAACGGGCATTCAGTTGGGAAGTTGCGGAGAAGTATGGTTAGATTTTTGGAGAGCGTTGTTGTAATTGTTTTATTATTGTTGATGTTTTTGTCATTGTTTACTATTTTTTTAGTATGAGCCACTGTGGACTACGTTTGGTTCAACTGGTTTCTCCCTTCTTCTCATCTCTCTTCCTCTTCTTCCATATCTCCTTCATTATTGATCGATATCTCTCCCCCCTTTCGTCAGTCCAAATGGCACCTGTTCTCTTCTTGAGTTTTTCCTGAAAACCATTGGCATTTTTTAATTCATTTTTGAGTAGCAAGCGTTTACTCAATGTCTTCTTAAGTAATCTGGAGATTTCTATGTCTTTTTCTGTTTCTTTGAACCATGTATTGGACATTTTGAGCTTTTTTAAATAGTTAAAAATGTTTCCTGTTAGTCTGTTAGGATTCATTGTTTGAACAAGTCCGTAGATTGTAATTCTTCTTTTCCTGATTACGTCTGTGATTTTCTGTGGCGTCTTCTGTGTTGTTTTCTATCTTTATTGATCCACAGATTTTTCTGAATATTTTCCATTTTTTGACATCATCCAGTTCCTTTATCATCCTTTTCTTGTTCACAGTCAGACACTCAGCTGCATATGTACTTCCGGTTAAATGACTATTGATTAACGCCTAAGTTTGGCATTAATGGATATTGATTTCTTGTTATACGTGTCCTTGGTTAAATGGTAAGCAACCTTTCATCTTATTAACTCGTGCTTTAATGGCTTCTTTCTCTGAGACATTGTGTTCAACAACTTCGGTTGTTTACGATTATTATTATTAGTAGTAGTATTGTCGTCATCATTGTTAGTCTGTCACAAGCATTGACAGTCAATGTAAATTTATTAGAAAAGTTTTCAAATAAAAGCTTGTTAACAAACGATTGATCGAGTACGACGCGGACTGACCGTCATGGGAGGGGGGTGGCGGAACTGTGCTGTCACGCTGGGCCGGCCGGAAGTTCGATACATGTTAACCGCGACATGAATAGAGAGCGGAGCAACAAGTCGTGACAATCGATTGTGGTGTAATTGTGTTTTCCACTAAACGTCTGCCAGCTGGTTGTGGCAATTACCCGTCGGCCAACTAATTGCCTGCCTGCGGTCTGATGCCCATTACCTGTTACATACGTATGCTATTGAATTATTGACTAGCTCACCAAGTGCACTGCATACACTGCCAGTCCATTGACTTACATCTGTAACATTCAATGCAATTAAAATATTTATGTTAAAAATTAAATGAACTGTTGAATTTAAATATTTCATAACACTGTTGATATTGTTTTTAATTAAATCCTTAATTTGTAGTGACCGTCAATCAATTAATTTTTCCGGTGAAGGGCTTGTGAGGATCGGTCAAAAAATATAACACAAATTTTAACTATTTGAGACGACGATTCAACAAGGTTTATTGCTTTGTTTCGACAATGTTCTGTTGTTTTAACATTTCTTTCGTAGGCTATTCATACATAGGTCCTGATGATGACAATAAACATTGTCGAAACGTCAAGACAAATAAGTTAAAATTTGTGTTATAATTTTTGACCTATCCTCACAAACCATTCACCGGAAAAATTCATCGTTATAATACATTTAAATCAGGGTCGAACCTATGATTTCTTTTCGGAGAAGGATAAATTCCACATATCCGTTTTCTTAGAGTATTTTTTCTCATATTATAATGAAAATAGTACCAAACTATTAAATTAAAACTAATAGGCAGATAATAGCTGTAATTCACTAATTTCATAAAACCAGTTAATAACATACAGTTTGACTTGGAAGCCTAACAATACCTTTCTGTCGAATATAAATATTTTAAAGCCAACGTTAAAATTAAGAAAGTAAATTTTGTATGTGTATGTGGGTGTTTGTGTTTGTACGGTTAACACATGAAAGAACACGAAACATTTTTAATGAACGTATGTTTAATTTTACAATATTTTGTTTCTTAGAGCTAGGCACAGTCTATTACAACAACTCATGTCCATTATGAAAAATAATGTTAAGAAATTAAAACTCATCAACTATGTGCTTTGTGACTGAAGTTATCAACACGTAACGTTAAGTTAAAATATAAAAACACAATGTCCCTATTTACCGTAACCAGCGGAAAACGTACCGTAATCCTACGCTCTTCAAGCCGATTCTTTTCATTTTTAATCATTTCTTTCTAAACCTGTTATATTTCTTATTAAGTATAAGGCCTATTATTGTAGATATTTCATCTTGTCATTGACCCGAATAGTAATTTTTTTAAATTAAAAAACTTGGAAGTCAATTAATTACATTTCAAAAAACAACCAGTTTTACATTTTTTGCTCCAAAATTAAAAAAAACTTTTTCGGATTTTGAGGGGATATATCCCACATATCGCAACTAAATTCGACCTGGTTTAAATCCCAAATGATATACTAAAATATAGCCTTGGCGTATTTTCTTCTTCTTCTTCTTCTTCTTCTTCTTCTCTTCTTCTTCTTCTTCTTCTTCTTCTTCTTCTTCTTCTTCTTCTTCTTCTTCAGGCTGTGGACCTTACGATCCGTTGCGCATTCCTTGGTCCGACTATCTTTTCTATGGGCTTTCCAATAGTCCACCGTCCTTTCGAATATAAAACCAAATTTGTTTTGGTATCCTGCTCTTATGCACCCTTTCAACATGGTCTGTCCAATCTTGTCTGTATTGCTTTATCCTTTCATTTAGGTTGTATATTCCATGGATGTGCATTATACCATCACTGTTTAGCCGTCCTCCGTGATATTTCCAGTACTAATCGTAAAAATCTCGTTTCACTAGCCTCTATCGGGCTTTGGGTCTTTGCGTTCAGTCTCACTGCCATAAAGGCCGCATGGCACTGCTATGACTTTATAAAATTTCAAAGAGGATCTCTTCTGACCTTTTCATTCAGTGTTCTTATTATCTTTATACACATGTGATTAAACGTTTACAATTCTTCTTATCGTTCCACGCTTTCGACGTGGCAACAAAGCTCATAAGAAATATCACTGCCATTAAACTCGATGCTTTCTTCTAAGGTTTGCACAGACTATAGTAAAAAAACTGAAATTAGATATTACCAACAGAATATACTAAACAGATATATGCCTTGGTGTATAAAAAGTTAATTTTGAATAATAATAATTTTTTATTAAAGGCTTTTAATAAATTAACTTTAGAACAGTCCGTTTTGCTGCTGATATTGTGCTTTTAGTAAATAACAAAGAATAACTGCAGAACGAGCACTGAAGATGATCCCCACAAGTTCCAAAAAATGCTAAAACTCCAGATGCGGCAGCCATATTGCACAATGCTTTTTCACACCAAGCTTTTCAATATGAAAGTATGATGCACACGCTCCTATGAGATGCCTATGATTTTAGCAACGTCATCCACCCCTCAATCTGCGGTCTTCAAACACCCTATAAATTTTTTTCAATTATGTAATTTTTTGTTGCACTTTTCGGACGTCCACTACTGGAATCGTCTTCAGTACTTCTACGACAACGTTTAAACTCGAGTGTGGCCAGCTCTTACCGTGTTTCTAAAGGCGCAGCATCTCCTAACACATCTACAGTTTCGTTTTGATTTTCCTGTGGAGCTAAAACGTTTTTAACAGAGAATTCATCACAACTCGATGTTTGATTTTGTGCACTTCAAAAACTCGCGTGACAGGAAAATTTCAAACAGCTGGTAAAAGTGAATGAATTGACAGTTATATCTGGAAATTAACAGATTTCGTGTTCACACGAAATATACGTCCTGCACCACACGAAACTTTTAGATCTACCACTAAGCTATAGATGTCGCTCCGCGAACTTTTCAACTGGCCCTCGTAAATGGGACATGACGATAACTATAGAAAAGAAATGCTGAGATATCTCTGGACGGTAGGAATTTAGTGCAAGTTGATACATTTCAAATATCTTGGAAATTGAATTGCTTCAGTTGAATGATGCACCAGTAATGAAAAAATAGAATTTTATAAGATAAATGAGCACTTTAAATGATACGATCTCTTCAGGTGTTAAAAACCTGTGCCTTTTATATAAAATTAATTTAACCGTCCAATTGAAATATTCTATAACAGTGTTGATATAATTTTTAATAAATTTGAACCTAAAATAATATAGCAAATTATAACATTGGTATATACAAAATTGATGTGGAATAATAACGAACAGCGTATGTTATAAAACCATAAGTTTTGCAGATGACGCTGCCCCTTCAGGAAACAACGAGGATGAACTAAAGAATAAACTTCGTTAAGTAAACCCAATCCTAAAAGATAAAGGGCGACATGATGATAAGTAAGGACAAAGTAAAGGGCAAATGTTTTTCTGAACTGTTTACTAAAACACACACACACACACACACACACACACACACACACACACACACACACACACACACACACACACACACACACACACACACACACACACACACACACACACACACACACACACACACACACACACACAGAAGGCTGAGATATTACTGGGCGGCGGGAACGTTGTACAAGTTGATACATTTTCTATATCTTGGGAACTGACTTACATTATACGGTAGTTGCTCCAATAATGTAAATAGTACAATTGAACAACTGGAAGAGCATTTTATTAAAAAACGATCTTATCTGGAGTCCATAAAACTGTCCCTGGAAACCATGACGAAACTCATAAAAAGTTTCATTTGGAACATGTTCACTTATAGCTCAGAAGCCGGAATGCATAGGAAATTGGAGACGAGCTACCTTAAAGCTTTTGAGGTGTGGTGATGAAGGACAGGCCTTAATAATACCGTGGACAGAAAGCGTGACTAATGATGAAGGTTTCAAGAGAATAGATGAAAGAAGGATTCTGATTAAAACCATTAGTACAAAGACAAACAGTAAGGTCGGTCGCCTGCTACGCCATTCAAACTGGTTCACCGTCTTGATCGAGGGAAGGATTGAGGGGCGTAGTGAGAAGGGAATACACGGACCGGTGTATATTGATGAAATAAAAGGAGGAAGAAACTATGTGGAGGTTAGAAGTAATCTTTGGAAACGAAGAAATTTCAGGGCTACCAACCACTCACTGACCTGGGAAAAAGAACAAAAAAAAAAGAATTTACATGGGCTTAGTACACGAGCGGGTGCTAATGTAAATGTCTCAGTGTGAGTTGTAGTGGTAAGGAAAGGGCCAAACGGATACTCATAGATGAGATAAGAAGGTATAATGTGGTTAAGAGACTGTCTTTGGAATGGACAAATTTGCAAGCCAACAAATCTTTGGGTTGAGGAGGAAAAGAAGAATATTTTTATATTGTATTTTATACAGTCCCCTGATTGTTAAAAATATTATGTAGGATAAACAAACAAAAATATAATTTTACAAGAGAAAGGTAACTACGCCATTCAAACTGGTTCACCCCCCCCCCCCCCCCGAAAGAGGTAATGATTGAGAGGCGTATTTGGAGAAAAAAATCCCAGACGGGAATGCATGGATGAGATAAGAAGGTATGTGAGATGGTTAAGGAAATGTCTTTGGAAAGAAGAATTTGCAAGCTTTTTGGGTTTAGTAGAAGAAGAAGAGTATACAAAATACAATCCTCTGATTGCTCGAAATATTGTTACAATGGTCTCACGGATCGTCGTATTGTACACTGGAAACAAAAAGGCAGACACCAATTAAGTTGGTAATTACCAGCTTTAATTAGTCACAAATAATAATTTCAAACGAACAAAGTACTCTCATACAATAATTCAAGTTAAATTTGTCCACACGCAATAATAATTTTCAACTACTAGAGTTCCGCACTAATTATAAACACGTTCCACTAATCGGCAACAATCACTTGATCCGCACTCTACAATATCGCCAAGTGTAACTCAACTCTAAGCCGGCCGCTGTTGCTTATATAGATCCCGCAGATGTTTCAGAATAATTTTTTGTACTCCTGACCGCGTGCCAGCATATATTTGAGTAATTACAAGTGCTCTCGAATAGTCTGAACTGCTACGGTAGTGGACACCACACGCTGGGCTAGTCGAGAAGCGCGTAAAATGTCTCTCTCGAATGTTCGACAGCGTTACATAATTGTCGTAACAATATTATACACATAAAAAAAATTAAAACATAAAAATAGATATATTAAACCACATATATATATAAATAAAATTTGGCCTGACTTTCAATAAGTAATTCTCGGAAATTTCCATATTACATTGTTGTAAAAATAATCAAAACTGTTTCAAGTGAGAGAAAATGATAATTTCTAAAAGCTTATGTTTTTATTAATTAACGAACAAACAAAAGTTACTACACAATATACCTAGATCAATTGTAGGGCGTAATACATAAATATTAAAACATCGTATTTCATAGAATAACGGACACAACAGTGTCTTTTTAATTAAAATTTCCGTAATCTCGGTGATGAGGTAGAGCAGCAAAACTGTGGTCAGTATTAGCTACCTTGGTCGGTATAAGCCTCTAGAGACACCACGCGCGCGCGTGCTTTATTCTCTGAGAACGTCTGTTATTGCCGCGTCCGTTAGTGATTCGCTCGCGTCGCGTCCGTCTTCCCTTGGGAAATTTCACTGCTGTCGCCTACTGTTGATAAAAATAGTTACATTTCTCTTGTCTGATTTCGGTAATCTAATTCTTGATTTACGGCCGGTAGAGACGAGAATGTTGGCGAGAACGAAGGAGAAACAGATAAACAAAGAAAAAAGAGAGAGAAACATGCAGACAGAGACAGAGAGTCACTATTAAACCTAATGTGCCGGGGTTTGAATTTTCCCGGTGTACACAAACAGCTGATACGGTTTACTAGATAGCTTCGCCGTAGCGCAGACACGGCCTTAATGATTGAGTAGCTGTGCCGCCCAGCTGCCACGCGATTTGGCGGACTTGAACGTTTCAATCACGCCGGGAAATTTCAAACCCCGGCACACTAAGTAACACTTGCAAAGCAAAATAGTAGGACAGTGTAGCAAGTACAATATTATAGTCTTTTAAATTTGTCCTCTCTATTGAGTTTGCCAGTAACTAAATCCCCCCTTGACTACGGTGGGAATGAAATTCAGACAAAGTAAGTTTTTTTTCCTAAGAACAAAATTTCCCTTCTATAGAACAAATTGATACCTTCAGATTCTTCGACTGTCATATATACTAATATGGTAAAATTGATATTTCTTTTATAAAGTTGCTAAACTGCTACAATTTTTTGTTCAGACAAAGCTTTTCGTCATCTGGTCATCATCAGGTCTTGAACAACCTGTTCAAGGTTGTTCAAGACCTGATGATGTCAGAGATGACGAAAAGCTTTGTCTGAACAAAAAATTGTAGCAGTTTAGCAACTTTATAAAAGAAATAGTAAGGATGGCTGCTAATTCAAATAATACGAAAAAAAAGGTATAATTGATGTTGATGAGAAAAGATTAGAAAAAGTTTACCTTATGTGCGGCGCAATCAAAAGATCCATTTGTTACTTTCCCAATTAAAGGCGTACACGCACTCCCTTTTGACATTTCGATTATGGGATTATTATCATCGAGACGTAGTGTAAATACTGCACATAAAATATTCGTTTTATGAGAGAATAGATGAAAGAATTCGTTAAAATTTATGTTTTGTATGTTACAAAATAGTTTGTTCACTATTATGATATAGTTTTCCTATGTCATATTCCTTATTTAAAACGTTTCTAGCACTAATATAACACCAATGTACGCTTGTGACGCCAAAAGTTGATGTTGTTACTTAAACGTGTAAATTGAAAATACACAAGAAAATCAATACGACTTTAATGTTATACTTCCTTTTTTGTAAAAACGACGTTAAAGAAAAACCAACTCGAAGTAAGGCGGGGTGCGACCTTGCTTGTTGCCATACATGACTCTCTTTTTGTGACAGAACTCGTTTTTTAGCTAGTACTCTCAGCCTTTAAACAGATCACTGGAAAAGCAACCAACTGGAAATAAGGCGGGGTGCGATCTTGCTTGTTGCCATACATGACTCTTTTTGTGACAGAACTCGTTTTTAGCTAGTACTCTCAGCCTTTAAACAGATCACTGAAAAGCAACCAACTCAAAGTAAGGCTTGTCTATTACTAAACATGTCTCCCTTTTTGTGGCAGAACTAGTTTTCCACTAATACTTGTTTTGTTCACTAATACTCGGTTTTCGGGCGGGTCACTGGAAAAGCAATCAACTCGAAGTAGGGCGGAGAGCTATACGTCCGGTTTTTGTGTTCCGCACAAAATTCGCTTTAAATTAAGTTTACGAGATTTTAGTGAATAAAATAGAAGAATATTGGCCACCTAGCAAATAAGAAATCTTGTACTTTTTTTGTTTTAATCTTACTACTGTATTATGAAATAATTTTGTTTATTTCACATTTTCTGTTGTTGTTTTTGTTAAAAAACGTTCCATTCTTTATTTTAAAGGTTACTCTGTTATAATCATTTTATATACACATTAAACGTCATGTTTTCCCAACCATTGCTTTTACTTCTTTAAACAGTAGATCGAAAACCGAAAACCATGATTACCTAATCTCACAAACCAAAACATTACGTATTTTCGCTTTACATTAAGAAATAGAATAATTTACAATTGAAATACTTCTTCTTCATATTGTGGATATCGATAGAATCGCATAATCGAAATATCAAAAATGCAGTGTAGGTACGGATATTGAGAAAGTATCGATCATTTTTTAAGGACAAAGTAAGAAACGACACTGTAGTAAGTTCTATAAGGTTACTGTTGTTTCTTGAGGACTGTATGGAAGCGGAACCTGGTTCCTAAATACTAAAACTTGCAGTAGGGTCCCGTCGGCTGACATGAGACATCTAAGCTCAGTTCTGTGCACTGGCATGGCGTGGGTACATAACGGCTGTTGCTGGTTGTGATAAGGCTAAAAATTAATTCGAATGTTTTCTTATACCAAGTGTTTTATTAGAGCAAAAATATACTTTTTAGAGAAAAAATATTTTTTAATAGTATTTTCTATCATTCGCTGGCAGAAAAAGAAGGTACCTGTTCAACGGATCTGACTTCATTATACTTACACAGAACAAATCAGAACGCAAATAACCGAATTAAAAATAATAAAGACAAACAGAGAAACATATGGCTAACCGAACAACACACAAACAGGTACGTAGTAACTGCTGCACGTCGGTTCCGAAAACGAACGTAGCTGCTAACTGAGCGATTTGCTGGTTTATACAGCGGCAGCACATTGGGTGGACGAATGTGCCCCCCCCCCCCCCGTCAGCAGTCAGTACAGTGACAACTACTACGAGGTCAGTGACCGTACGCAGTAAAGCATTGCCGATGTCCGAGCCGGCAACACAAGACGGTGCAAGTGCCCAGCAGTTCGAAAGCAATGCTATGCTTATTAAGTTTCCCTACTAATACTGTTTGAATTTCAAATTATTCAACAACCAAAGTATTGATTCTGTGATGTAATTAATATTATTTTCTCTTATTTCAAGTAATGTTGTTGCCGGCAACAGCGATTACATGGACGCCACGCTACTGACATTAAGTGTTAATGTCAACCAGTATATGTACCAGTACTGAGGCAAAAACGAACTGAGGTTATTTGGCGCACAACTGCTACAATTTTCACTGAAGATGGCCTCCGAGGGTGAAGCCAAAACGTCTGGTCTGAACACCATTAGACCACGGCCTTACATCCCTGCTCGTTTAAATTATGTTGAGGCTGGCCGTGAAAGCCTTACATCAAAATTACTTCAAAAACCATTATTGTTTTTCGTTCTTATACGCCAAGTTGTGCGTATTCTCTTAACGTATGGGTGTGAGGAGTGGACCTTCGGCAAAATAGAAAGGAGGAAGGTGGAAGCAATGGAAATGCAGGTCTGGAGAACGACGAGGACGAGTTGCATGGATAAGAAAAGTAATGAGGAAGTCCTCGAAGAAGTGAACAATGATAGATCACTTTTAAAAATGATTGGAAGAAGGAGGGAATAATTGATCGGGCGCGTATTACGACACCATCAATACTTGAGTAACACTTTTGAAGGAAAGGTGTTGGGAGGGGAACCCAAAGGACGGCCAAGAGCAGCGTCCTTTAAAGATATGGGAAAGGAGATGAACTTCCTAACGTACTGCGATTTAAAAAGGACATTAAACAGAGAGGTAGAGAGATAGTGAGAGAGAGAGAGAGAGAGAGAGAGAGAGACGTGGCTAACTCGAAAAGGCATGGGCTTTAAATGATGATGAGCATACGCTAAATTAAGGAAAACTGTGTTCAACTATATGTTTAAATGGGCCAACAGTAAATTATGAAGAATTATGATTAAGTTGCTAGTGCATTGTTTAGATGATCAGTGCAACATCCATGAGAATAATAGCATGACCTACATACCCTACTCAGTACTAAGAGCAGAGGGTCGTTAATCATACAACGATACTGTGAATTAAAACAAACGATAAATTGTTTACTTTTTAATCATAACCCTTACACGGCGAGTAACTAACACAAGCCAGTAATTCAAATAATTTATTATGAACATGTCTGTAGGGCTTTTACAGCTTTCAAATAAATCTATTTTAGAATCGTGTTTTATACATTTAACTGCGCTGTATTGTCAGTGTCAGCGTTTCCCAAGCCTAATGTAACAGCGTTCCACTGGGCAGATAAAACGCATGTCTCTCTCTCTCGCTCTCTCTCTCTCTCTCTCTCTCTCTCTCTCTCTCTCTCTCTCTCTCTCTCTCTCTCTCTCTCTCTCTCTCTCTCTCAGTCTATATCTGTCCATCTCTCTCTCTCTCTCTCTCTCTCTCTCTCTCTCTCAGTCTATATCTGTCCATCTCTCTCTCTCTCTCTCTCTCTCTCTCTCTCTCTCTCTCTCTCTCACACACACACACCACCTATCTACGAAGTAGGACTACTGAGGAAAACAAATTATTTTCCAGACGTACAGTGTTGTTGCGATATTAGTCGCGTTGACTAATATAGATTGAAATGGCTGATGGGAGAGAATTTGCTATTTACAACTTAAAATACAGTTTAAAATAAACGAAGACACTCATATACTGTTCTTTTCAAGGCATCGATCGAAATAAAAGCACTCGTATCACTGCCGACACCCTGTTTATTTATCGTTACCACAAATCATATTTACAATTAAAAATATATATTCAGGCCAGAAGCCAGTTGTATCCGAGCGGCTGAAATGAGATTTCTCAGGCACGTGGCACGGTATACTTTCTATGATCATTGAAGAAACAGAGGAAACACGGCAGCAGGAACTGAATATTATGAGTATACTCGACAGGATCGCCCAGTATCGGCTGAATTGGTAGGAACATCTTTACCGAACGGATGACTGCCGCATCCCCAAACAACTATGGAACTATAAGCCGAGGGGACGGAGAGGTCTGGGAAGCTCTAGAGTGACCAGGTCTAGACTTTGCCTGTTCGAGACCGGAACAAACCTTCCTTGGTTTAATACTTGCAGATGATGATGAAAATTACATATTTCGATTCACAGCTGTGATATCGATTATTGACACTACCATAATTTATACAAACTGCAACACAAATATAATATTGATCCATAAATGTGGTATAAAATAGACGCAATGACTGTAGATCTCACTCAACATAAATTCTAATAAAAGTGATTAAAAACTAACTTAACCGAAATAACAATAAACTGATTTTACTGATTGGTAAACACTGACTTTCCCTCCGTCTACCGCCGCTTGTACACGTCACGGTAATGACGTCATATTCAAGTCCACCAAATCAGATCTCGGAATCAAGTGTAGGCTATATACATACGGGCAATCAAAATGAGAGCAATGAGAAATTATCGAAAGTCTGTAACATCTTTGGTCACTAATAGTGAACAGTATTTGATTGTAGCTCCTATAGAATTTAGCTATCATTCGCATTTGGATTGTGGAGTAAAAGTGGAAAGAGAGAGAATTAACATGTTAAGATTTACTGACAACATTGCAATTATGGGTGAAAGTGGACAGGAGTTAAACGAGCAGTTACATGTAATCAATTGAGAAGGTTTTGAGTAAAGAGTACAATTTAAGAATAAATGTTAATAAAACTACAGTGATGGTCTGTAGTAAACACGGGCAGTCCAGTATGAATATATTGCTGAATGGGAAAAAGATAGAGGAAGTTAGAGTTCTTACTTAGGAAGCAGAATTACAAAAAAAGAAAAAGAACACTTTTGAGTGAGACCGAACAGTCTAAAGTTATATTTAAGAGTAAAAGGAAATTACTGACTTCCAAAAAAATAACCTTGGAAATAAGAAAGGAGTTCGTAAAGAGTTACATATGGAGCTCAACTCTATATGGATGTTAGTGGAAAATTGGAACAGAAAGGAGAAGTCTTGAAGCACTGGAATTGTGGTGTTATAAGAAGTTGCTGAAAATAAGGCGGATCGACAAGGTTATTAATGATGAGATTCTGACTAGAGTTGAAGAAAAAGAAGTTTTTGCCAAAATATTGTAAAGCGAAGGGTTGAACTTATTGGCCATGTTATGCGTCACAAGAATATGGTAAAAACAATAATTGAAGGATGCATTGATGGGAAAGGAGGAAAGGGAAGATTGAGACTCCAATATATGAAACAGATTATTGGTACTTGCCGTGTTAGTTGTAATCCCTATGAGGAAGTAAAACGGAAAACACACAGAAGATGAGTGTGGAGAACTTCTACAAGCCAATTTGCGGATTGCTAACTAAAGAAGTAAGGACGTATTGGGAATAATATTTTTGTAGGCTACGTGATGTTGTAAAGGAATATGATATAAGGAAACAAAGACAATTTGACGTTAATTCAAGGCACTTAGTAAATACTGTTTTAATTTACTCATGACGTATAGAAAGCGGTACATAAAACAGTAAGCGGGCAGGTAAGTTGGAGACGTCACTTCTGCGAAACAGGCACTTTGAAAGTTTAAAGTGATAAGTAAATTTAATGTTTGACAACAGCTGACTGGCGGTACAACAGCATAGTGCTCTGACGGCGTGGAACGTTGTCCTCGGTGGGGAGAGGGCAGCAAATTAGGGGAAATTGATTTTGTAGTAATTGCGTTACCCGGAGTGAATGTCCGCGCGGACAGTAGCAGTTACCTGAGAAACTAATTACCCGCGGTCCGATGTCATTACCTGTAACACACCCGCTGAACGCGTCACTCTGCCTTCAAACTGACAGTGGTCCAGCTCTATACGAAGGTTGACACATCTTGCATACATACGCAAGTACATCTTACAAAACGTGCCTTTTACTATTATTAAAGCAATATCTATATATTGCCACACACAAAAGTAATGTATAATGATCATATTGTAGAACAGGAGAGCCATTTCAACTGCTTGGGAAACGATATTGGTTATGCCAGGAATTATGATGCTTATACGACGGTGTCAACTATCATCTTATGGTACAGTGGAAAACAAAATACTGACACCAATAAAATCACCAATTGCCAGCTTTAATTATTCACAAACAACAGTTTGTAATCAACAAATTACTCTCGTAGAATAATTCAAGTTAAATTTGTCCACACGCAATAATAATGTCAAGTAATGGAGTTCCACACTAGTTATAACACAGTAAACGTATTCCACTTTCCACAACCACCACTCGATCCGCACTAAGGAAATCGATCAACGGTAACTGGCTGACAAAGCCAGACGCTCTTTCTTTTATCGGTACACAGGTGTTCGAGAATAATTTTCTATCCTTACTGCACGCCAGCTTAATGCGTATCGCAAGTGTTCTTGAAAACTGTGGAAGGTACTTGAGCGCTACATGATACGGCCGTGATGCAGACGAGGCACACTTGGCTAGTCGAGAAGCGTGTAGACACTCTCTACTGTCCTACAGTGTTCCGTAATCGCGCAACGATATCGATGTTAAGTTAGGCGAGTTCCAGATGATCTGTGGGACAACGAACCGTATTTTTAGAAACACGAGAAGTCAAGTTACAAAATTATGGCGGTCACTGTACTATGGGTGTGAATTATGGACAACAACCAAGAAACAAGACAGTAAAACCCAGGCCTCGAAAATGGCGTTCTTAAGAGCAGTTAAACGGTGGTTCTAAACTTCGTATAAAGAATAAGACCATATGAAAAGAATTACAAGTTTTTAACTTAAATGAAAAATAAAAACATTACAAACTACTGCAGAAAGAACGTCAGATTCCAAACTGGCCAAACAAGTCAGGAAATACAAAACTATAGAATACAGGTGTATGGGTAGACTCAGGAAGAGGTGGCTGGAAGATCTTTGAAAGTTGAACAGACAGTATCTTGCCTATGCCGTGTTGTGAAGATGAGGACAATAATTATTAATATTTTATAATAACGTCGCCTGTATATGCCGACCAGTCGCGCGCGTGTGTGCACGTGCTCTGATGATTACCTTACCCGACGTTTCCGGTTTCCGAACCGATTACGCACACAATCAGTTAATACATTCGCTACTGTATACGCTGGTTTTGCAACACATGGCAAACGTCACGTACACAATTTTAGGTCGCACAGGAAAAATTTCTATTAAAGGGTTTGCTTATTTAAACGATGACTCTGATGGAATGCGGACAGTCGAATCTAAATGACAGACTTTTGCCATCACAGAAATTTTATAAAACCGACGTTTCGGGAACCCAAACAGTCGATAGCCGTCTTCAGGTCACTATAAACTAATACATGATCAATACACAGTTGAATAAAGTATGTGTGTGTACCAGAGTACACAGGTAAGAAGTGAAACTTCTTTATGACATATCATTTTTCTACTATTTACAACTTCACAGAAATTGGGTAGATAAAGCTTAAGAAAAAAAATTTTTTCCGTATTAAATTAAAGCTATTTTATTATTATAGACATGCATACAAATAATATGAGTAATTCATTTTATCATTGCTCTTATTATAATTATTGTATTTCATCAATTATGATCGCATCATTATTACCATTGTTGTCATTATTAAATATTTTTGTAATTAATGGCTTATGGTAGCTAAAATATGAAATATATGTTTTACATTCTACGGATTCTAGTAGCCTTGTAAAAACTGCGTCAATTGTAGTACCACATCTTGTTGTTGATGTTTGTGGACTGTTTTGTAGACATAAATTTAAATTGTCTCTTAAAAATTCAACTAGCTTCAAAGATTTATCTAATGCGAAATTGACATTAAAATCTCCACTTAAAATCATAGGTATTTTATCATTACTGTTACGGAGTAAGGTGGCACCTCCTTTGGTGTATGGCAACAATGAATGGTGAAGAAAATCAATAATATCATCTAACTTCTGATTAGGAGATATATATAATGCAACTATTAAAATTTTTTTTCCATTTTCCATTTGGCATTGAGCCATACATAAATCACCAACTGCTGATGCTAGTGACCCATGAAAGTCAGGACAGGAAACAGAGAAATCTATCATTGAAGTTACAATGTTGACAACATCATTAGAGTTATGAAATATCCCTACACCTCCTGCTCTAGTATTCGACCGTTTAAATTTTGCGATGCAACTGAAGTTAGGAATGTTTATTTCACTTTCATTGTTTAGCCAAGTTTCAGATAAAACTAAAACATTTGAATTTTTTACAATTGAATCATTCAGGTCATCGGTATGAGCTCTAAGGCTTTGACAATTGAAAGTAAAAAGTGACAAACCTTTTCTGCTGTTCATGAACCCAATCAAATGTTCATTTATAGTTTCTAATTTATTCAGAGACAATCGTTTAAATTCTGTTTGTAAATCGATGGTGGATGTTGACGTTCTTCGACCATGGTAAAATATTTTATCATCATTTGTAGTTGTTATATACAATCCTTCAATACTCGTTACACGTGATAAAGCAACATATAGCAACGATTGACTGTGATGTTTCCCATATTCATAAACAATTTCCGGAAATGTGCTGCCTTGTGATTTATGAATAGTAGTAGCACAAGCACAAACCAGCGGAATATGAGAGCGCTTTACAACAATAGTTTTATTATTATTAAGAGGAATGGTGGAAGATCTTTGTACAATTGGTACAGCCATTCGACTGATATTATTTTCTGCTGCGTGACCTGCTGCTTTACGTCTTAATTTTTCACCAATTCGAGGTAATTCTGGAAACTCAAGCCATGCTATTTTAACTACTCCATCGTTATCGGTTTCTACATGCACTAACTTTCCAACAGCACCATTCGCTAATCCGTCAGATACATCAATGTTTGTAGTAATCATGTAATAAATATTTATTACAAATGTTGTTTGATAAGGTAATCCATTTGTATCAATTAAGGACATTTTATGCAGTTTTTGGTGCACAAAAGTCTCTTGTTCCTTAGAAGTACATCCACTATAAACATCTTTTGCAGTTGAAATTATTTTTTCTGAATACGAGTTCAATATTTGATTATTGTACTTAGTGACTGCGTGATTTGTATTAAATAACCGTATACCTTGAGGACACTTAGTTGTGGCTTCTTCTACAGAACAAAAACGAGACTCAATGAGAGCTATTTCAATTTCATCAAGGCGTTCACCATTTCCAATTTTAGTAAGTATTGACGAAAACTGTTGATTTGCTTGACGCATAACTTGATCTAGTTCATAAAATTTAAGATTTCGCCATAATACTGGTCCAACAATAGTCTGTTTAGGTTGCTTATAGATAGGAGTAGCACGAACTGGAGGTAATTGACGTAAATCCCCGATGAAAATAATATCTAATCCTCCGAAATTCGTCTGAAAATTACCAGTTATTTGTTTCAATCTACAATCAATTTTTATCAGTAATTGAGCGCTGATCATGCTTATCTCATCGATAATAATAACTTTAACATATTTAAACAATGTTCTGTATTGCTGGGCAGTTTCGTTACTTAAAGGAAGTAACCTTGATAATGATATTTTTAACGCTGTATGAACAGTTGTTCCTTCAATCGCCACTGCAGCTTTACCAGTTGAAGCACAAGTTATATATGCATTACAGTATCCGTCATTGTCAGTATAACGATTATAAATTTCCATTAGAAGTTTAATTACGAATGTTTTACCACATCCAGCAGGGCCCGTAAAAAATATTTGAAAAGGAACATCATCTGGTGATAAAAGATGAGAAATAACATGAAGCAATAGTCTTTTTTGTTTCTCATTAGCCATTCTCATCAAATTATAAAAATCCTCATTGGCCATTAAATTTTCTCTTCTTTTTGCAATAAGCCCCAGTTTATGTAACGTCGCTAAACGAATGTCATCATTAACGATTGCATTTGGATTATTATACAAATGCTGAAATGGATTTTGCTCAGCAATAATATTTTCTTCCGGTTCATCATTATCGTCAATTCCGTCTTCGCGACATAAATCACGACAAATCTCTATAGTTTTTTGAATATCTAAGTTAGATTCAAATTCTTGCCTGCGTTGTAAAATTAGATTCTCATTGCTAGTGTAAATTTCAGTAAACTTCATTTCTGCTAAGATTTCTTCATTTTCATTCCTAAACGGAATATGTAAAGTTACCATTTCCCGTTTGTAATCTGTCAAATTTTGAGACATGTCATAATTGCGATAACGAAGTATGCGAGGTGTTTGTCGTTTCGTAGAGTTTCCATCGCTGTGAACATTATAATAAGCGACAAATTGAGCAAGCGTTACATTACTTAATTCTTCAGGCCTTTTTTCATACTTTGTGAACCAGTTTTCTTTCCAAATGTCAGTTGAATCATCATCAATTCCCATTTCATCTAGCTCTTTAGTGGTCTTCTTGAGTTTTTGCCGCTCATCCGGCCACATTGTTGGAATATATACTATAACAGATGAGCTTTTTGACATCGGTTCTCTTAAAAGATACCAGGCAGCTTCTTGATTCGATATTTCAACACTGTTCAGCATTTCAACTCCTAATTTTCTTGTGATTTCCACAACGTCAAACTCCGGGTGTTCATCCATACATTTAATGATTTCACGTTGTAAATTACTTATTCCGCGATTCGTTTTATTGACATATTCAGCTACATACTGGGCACAGGAATATTCTTCGGTTATAAACTGAATGTCCATGTTGGATTTTACCAGATTAAGAACAAATGGATTAAATGGATTATGCCATTTCTCACTGGGTTCACGTTTTATAAAAACTCTTGGTCTCTTTATTCCCGCTCGAAGTATACTGCGATATTCATCATCTGATGAAATATTATTATGCTGATAGAAACTATCAACATTCTCATAGTCATTATTTTCGAGATTAATTCGAATATTTTTGTAACATTGCACATAACGATCAAAACCAATTTCGTCTTGTTGCATAGGTAATAAAATCTCTGTAGAACGAGAAGGCATAAACGGTGCTTCAAAACGACATTTTTGAGGTCTATGAGCCGATATTCTTTTGTAATAAGTAAATGAGTGTTTATGTGTTTGTAATTTAATTTGCCCTGATGCTTCTTTAGATGAAATCGAGATGAGATGGTTAATCAGTGAAATTGCATCCATTTTATTCTTACTTAAAGCATCATTTGGTGCATTTGCAAGCCACAGTAATGTATGAGCATGCGGACTACCTCGATGCTGAAATTCTATTCTTTTGAAATAATGCATCACATAATATTTCCCAAACGGACTCTTCTTAGGAGATTGTAAAATATTCAACAGTACGTTCACTAATTTATTGAAATAGATTGCGCACGTTACAGAATCTTCGTTAATCAGAGTAACTTTTTCTAGATAGTGCAATTCTTCAGCATTTTTTTTGACAATTCAGCTCCATTATTTTTAAACTTATATAATAATTGAAGTAAATCAGTCCATCCAATTTCATTTGCACTAATGGTGAGAAATATTGTTGGTTTACCCAATTGTCTAATCATTGCAAATAAATTTTTTTTTTATCAGCCCAGTACCATAATGAATTAGGAATTGATTTCAAAAACGCAAAATTAGTTTCAATGCAACTGTTGACATAATCATCATTTTCAATTTGTTCTCGTGTAATTTTTGTATCTTTTCCTACATGTTTGAAGGCAACTGTTAATGAATCACGAACTCGAAGTCTCATAATTTTCATCGCCACGTATAATACATGTTGAGGTGTAACAGCACGACGATCTGAACGTCTGAGTTCACTTGTTGCCATTGCATATGGTGTTACTCGTACTCCATCGCGAAATGTACGAAATTGACCCAAATAAATTGCGGGAAAAGACAATTCTTCCGCGTGTTCATCAAAAAGTAAACTATGTGGAAGATTTTTCTCTCCTGGAGCTAATCTTAAATATTTTTCTTCATTCCACAACAATGTTTGCTGCTGAGATACCAGACTTTTTTCGATTGGTATGTGTTCACTTATTTCATCTTGAGGTAAAATATCAGTGTTATTGGTTTAGAAAAAAGATTCATCAATTTTAATGTCATACATAGTATATAATGGCGACTTTAGTAAAAATTGAAGCCAAGTTTTTATCGTACCTTTGTTTATTATGCCATGTAAATAACTTGACTTATGGATTTTCTTGCGTTCAATGTGCACATTAATGCAGTGATCATCAGATAGATTTCTAGGGAGAGTACGAACCATTGAATCAATAGATACTGGAACATTGATTATTTGGCCATAAATACCATATTGACCTTTAACGTGTCTTAATCTCCTAATTTGCATGAATGGAATTCGCGGAGAAATCAATCGTTCAGATACTAAGTCTAATGGCGGTAAATAATCAGGTTTCGTTGGAAATTTAAATCCATTATAAGAAGCCATCACAGGGATACTATTTTTATTCACAGATTGTGCACAGGTGTTACATAGAACAATGTCTTTTATATCAAGATGAGGAACTATTGTTCTTAAGATCGTATCATGTTGAAGGGATGCAGATCGTAAGTCATCTTTAAACCACAGTCTTTCACAAACTGAGCAAACATGACCAAACGAATTTCGAACAAATTTTTTTTTAAATTCGTCATGAGTCAGATGATGACGATAAAAATCTGTGTAAACCAGATGATTAGTTTCATTTTGTGATTCTTGAATTAATCTTGACTCAACCAAGTTCTGACTTTGATTTCGGTGTTCTTGAATTTGTTCTCTTATTGTTTGATTTTCTCTTAAGATTCTGGATTCATTAGGATCGGGCACATTTCTAATGTTATTAGCTGTAATTATAAAAAGTATGTTATTAATGTCATTGTGATTTTTATCGTATATAACTGAGAAAATCTCACCTGTTGACTGGGTTTTACCCTTTTTTCGGGCTCTGTACTCTCGCGCACGCTCTGCATCTGATTTTTTACGTTTTCGATGATTCTCTATCGGAATTTCTTTCTTTTTCCGGGCTCTATACGCTCTCATTCGCTCTGCAGCTGTTTTTGGATATCCCCGTTGGACTGAATAAAGATCACTCGCTGCTTGAGTTTCATTATTTTTCTTATCTCTGTACTCTCTCGATCGCTCAGCTGATGTACTGATTTGTGAACAATTACGATGATGAACATCTACTTGTACAACTATTGCATTTGGATACTCAATAGAGTTTTCGGACTCTGCCATTATTTAATCTAAAAATTAGTTAATCAGTTTACAAAAATTATATAACGAACTTTAATATTCATATTTCATGTCATAACTTAATAAAAATAATTCAAAGCAGATATTTAATAACTTACTCAATTACACAAGTTATGAGTAAATAATTGGAATTATCTATTCAACGTAATACAATTATATGATGACAGTTACTGTATGCAATGATTTTATAGAATTCAAAATGAATAAATAAATCATTAAAAACGAATAATTAAAAAAATGTACGTATACATATTTTTATTTTCTAATTGTGTTTTGTTTTATTTTTAAATTATTATTTAATTTGTTTTTTTTATTGTTTTTAGAATTAATAATGTTTACTAGATTTACAGTCATATTTATTAATACTTGCTAATTTTAATAGATTTATATACATTTACTGATACTTACAATCAAAAAGTGAGGTTAACCTCAAATAAATATTAAAATCACGCTCACGTGTTGGATTTTTAATACTTGCTAATTTTAATAGATTTATATACATTTACTGATACTTACAATCAAAAAGTGAGGTTAACCTCAAATAAATATTAAAATCACGCTCACGTGTTGGATTTATCAAACGAAATATATAATCACTCTCACTTTTACTATAAATTCACTTGAATTTGAATTACTTTGCTTTCAATAACCAATTTTTCATTGAGGATGATGGATTGGCCATGGGTTCACCTCTGTCTCGTCTATTGGTCGACGTTTACTTGAATTTTTATGAAAACTCTCATTTGCTCTCACATAACAAATAATAAGTCTTTTTATTTTATCACTTTCAAACTAATATATTATTCTTTACGTCACTATACTGAACTTTGATAAAAAAAAAACAACATGGCGCGTAACCGAAAATCGTGACGTTTTTTTTTACATTGCTATAAAATTTCTCTCATACGTCGATAAAGAAGTTTCACTTCAATAAGTCACTAGATGGACAAAAGAAATGGCGCATCTAGGTGAACGAAACCAAGTCGACTCACATCGATTTCACCAACCGGAAAACAGATTATTAGCCAATCGTAATCGTTCAACAAAGAATTCCACACGCAAGCTTAGTGAAGTATTTGGGCACGACCCTGGATGCCCAGCTTAGGTGGATAGAACACGTTAGGAATAAACGGAAAGAACGTGGATTAAAATTGAAAAAAATCTGGTGGCTGCCTGGAAAACACTCTGAGCTGTCTCTGCGTAACAAACTGTTGTATACAAACAAGTCTTGAAACCAGTGTGGGTGTACGGTGTACAGCTTTGGGGTTGTGTTAAGGAATCTAATATTGAAATAATCGAGAATTTTCAGAATAAGATTCTTCGCAGTATTGTTTATGCGCCATGGTACGTAACAAATTATGACATTCATCGGGACGGACCTGAAAATGCCTACGGTTGCTGATGAGATTAAACGGGTCGCGGATAAATATGAAAGAAGTCTTCATGGACACGTAAACATTGAAGTGGTACAACTACTTGATAAGGCTGGGCTCGTTCTCTGCAGAGAGAGAAACTATTTGAGCTGTTGAACTAAATATATATAGTAATTCTCAGCACATGAACAAAGTGTAACTGTACTGATAAATGCTCCAGTGGGAGCTTATCCTATACACTGTTAATTTATGTACTAAAATAACATTGCTAGATAGTTTGTAACTAGTTCCACTAAAATTAAGAAAAAAAAATATTAATACGAGTAACGAATATATTTAATAAAAAAAAACGATGAATACGAGTAATGAATACTATTCTACCAATTGTACTGTGAGTGATGTGTTTGCTAATATGTATTTATTTGTAATGTTTAGTCTTTTGATCATACACTACGTGAACATTCGTTGTTTTTTACCTTTTTCAACTCTTAGTCACTACCTGATAGAATATTATTCATTTCTTTTGAGTACTAGTTTATAATTACGCTGAAGAAGGCCGTCGATTGTTAGATAGCCAAAACGTTAGGCTTTTAATTTGTCTATGTAGCAAAGTCCGTCATGCAGACTTTAAAATAATCGTTTAATTTAAATGTCTGTTGAAAACCATTCTGACAGTATAGCTGCCAACTGTCTGTTCCTAGATATTCTCTTGTTACACTCCACACAAACTGTGCATTCTGTGTACTCGTAACCCGTCTTTATAATGGAAACACGCCAACCCATTAACGCTTGCGAACAAAGCACTGACATTTCCTGCCCACTAAACAACACAAATCCTCGCTAAATCCTTTCGATCACGAACGAGCACAAGAAGACACACACGGCAACTGATAATATTGATGTTCATATATATTCTTTTTCTCTTTTTTAGTCCGATTTTTCCCCGCAGGGGATTTACTAGTGTAGTAGTGTGCTGCGTTATTAGTATCTCCTTTTCTCAGAGAGACTCGGCTATGATTCCCCACAGGAATCGATAGTGTCACCACTGCACATCCCCATTCTGTTGGCAGTACATTTTTATTTCAAATAAATTGAAACTTTACTAGTAAGATGTACACGTATCAAAATTATATATTATATATTATATATTCAAACACTTTTTGCTACAATCTGTTTCTTGATGTATATATTACTTATTTAATATTTATGATTTCTTCAGCACAAAATAATTTTTCCCTTATTTGGAACATGTTTCGGGAATCCTATTGTTTCCATCCTCAGCCTTTTTAATTTTGTATGAGGAGGGCTGAGGAAGGCGAAGAAAGGACAACAAAATTAAGAAGGCTGAGGATGGGAACAATAGGATTCCCGAAACATGTTCCAAATAAGGGAAAAATCATCTTAAGGTAAAGAAATTGTAAATATTAAATACATTATATATATATGTATATCTATATATGTGTGTATGTGTGTGTGTGCGCGCGCGCGCGTACTCGTCTATATGTGAGCGCGTGCGTGTTTTATTGAATAAAAAATTACTTCTGTAAGCATATTTTGCTTATTCTTATTGCTTTATTTATAGCTGACGCAATTTTTTATATACTGTATTCTGTATTGTCGGAAACAAATTGACCGAAATCAGAGCTATTGGTCCGTGATCTACTTGTTACTAACAGACGTTTCGGCCTCTCCTCTGTGTACAATATAGATTCGCCAACTGACAGTCTTCGTCAGTTAACCGTTAACCACAGTACTCTCCCAAAAGTTCGTCAGTTTCTTTTGCCACAGTACTGTGGTTCAGTTTGTTTTTGTGTTTGTGTAAACCAGCTTAAGTTAATAATTTCTCGCGAATCCTGCTACCGACCATAATCAATCGTTCGTACAGTCCACTGCTTGACCTAAAAGCAATAACAACCAGATTATCTGCAAATAAAAAACATTCTTCTTCTTCTTCTTCTTCTTCTTCTTCTTCTTCTTCTTCTTCTTCTTCTTCTTCTTCTTCTTCTTCTTCTTCTTCTTCTTCTTCTTCTTCTTCTTCTGCCTCCTCCTCCTCCTCCTCCTCCTCTTTTTCTTATTCTTCTTCCTCTTCCTCCTCCTCTTCTTCTTCATCATCGTCGTCGTCTTCTTCTTCTTCTTCTTCTTCTTCTTCATTTTTTTTCTCTCTCTATGGTAAAGTTTTTTCCCGTTTTACTAACGTCCCTTAAATCACGAACGAATCTTTTGGTATGTGGCGTTACGCCGGTTCACTTCATATCTAACGTCTAAACCTCAAAACCCGACGGGAGCACAATACTCAGGAATAAACAAAGCAACTGTGGCACTAAACCAAATGTTTAAATACGTTTAATTATGGTCGTTGACATTACCTAGGGTCGGATTCTATTCCCTACACATCAGCATGCTTTACTCGTTCCTTACAAGACAGTATCTAACAATGCAGAAGGAGATAGAACAGCTGATAAAACTTGGACAAAACCGAAAGCTTCACCCGCAGAGCAGAGTTCTCTTAAGTCATCCTGTTTTCTTCACGAAACAAAGGAATTAAGTGAGACGTTTAATTAGTGCACATGTTTGCAGCCGAGAAGGGTAATTAATGTGCTAATGGAAACTACGTTATATGTATTATTACCATTCTTCTTCTTCTTCTTATCTCTACGATAAACTACCATCCAGTTTTGTGAACGTCTCTTAAATCACGAACGAATCATTTAGTATTTGGTGTTACAAACGGTTCAGTTCATATCTATTCTCTGAACGTGACGGGAGCACAATTTTCAAGAACAAAAACAATTATCTGTAGTACTGAAGGAAATCTTTAATTATTATTATTTTTAATTATGGTCGATGACATTACCTAGGGTCGGATTTCTATTCTCTATACATCAGCATACTTTAAAAGTTCCCTATCAGACAGTACCTGACAATGCAGACGGAGATGGAACAGCTGATAAGACTTGGAGAAAACCGAAAGCTTCATCTATTGCACGGTTTCCTTAAATGCCCTATTTTCTTCACAAAACAAAGGAATTAAGTAAGACGTTTATTTAGTGTACATGTTGCAGCCGAGAAGGGTAATTAATGTGCTAATGGAAACTACGTTATTCGTATTATTAGAATAGATGACGAACAGCAGCGCGTTGTATAGTGAACAACAAGACAGCGTTCGCCCTGCACACAATACGTACACAGACTGACTGCTATGTTGCTGCTCATACTTTGTGGTGACCTACATACGTACAGTCTTGTCTTGGTATAATTATTGTACAGCCGGGGTCGTTCGTTATAAATTATAACAAATTAAGCCAACCAACCAACGCACGTAAGTGATAAATTGCTCGGCTCCTTACTCTGCATAATATGATTAATATTCAACTCTTATTAATGAATTATTTATTATAATCGTGTTACACGTACGTATAATGCGTCAAATAGAGTGAGATTAATAAATTATATTAAACATAGCAGTTTTATTACAATATATTATATTATGTCGTATATGTTTAACTATTTTACATCAACATATAACATTTACTTACTTGGAACGTTATATCACTTGCTTGCGCAGCGAGAGTGTCTGCTTTTTCAATAATTTATCCATCTTTATTTTATTTTAAATATATCCATCTGCTTTCTCTAGTTAACTCTAGCAAATGGTTTCCCCAAATCAACAAAGACTGTAAATTTTACTGACCTATTTTTCTCCAAATGTGCATTTAGCCGATTGTTCTTGAGAGGATGATGGTGTCTCTTGATAGTTTGCCCTTCGTAAAATCAAATCGCTCTTCTCATACTAAGCCACTAAAGTTTTCATACACTTGATAGACGATATACGGGGCCAGTATCAGGAAATGGAGTGATTAGCCCAGAATAGGATAGCAAGCAGAGTGCTTGCCCTGTAATACCTGCCGTTGGGCAGAAAACACATGAGGTTGGAGGGAGGACTCTACCTCTGTTCTCCCCCGTAGTTACGCCACTATCCACACACACACACACACACACACACACACACACACACACACACACACACACACACACACACACACACACACACACACACACACACACACACACACACACACACACACACACACACACACATTGTAATTACTTCTGCAAGTACAGTGTATTATTATTTTTAGTTATAATTAACCTGACGCAGGTTTTACTAATTATATCAGTATTTGCAGAGGTTCCAAATGAAATCTTTTTGTTTTCTTACATTGAATTGGAATCAAAACACTTATTTGTTAATTCATTTGAAACCTCTGAAGATACTGGTACAGTCAGTGGAACGTTCGTCAGGTTACGTAAAACGATAAAAGTAATACAATCTACTTGCACAAGTAATTAAAATTTGATAACATCAGAATCCTGCAAGAAACTCGAAGAGTTACTTACAAAGAAATGATGGATATGTATGTGTGTGTGTTATTTATTTAATATTTATATATTTCTTTATCTCTAGATATTTTCTGTCTTATTCGGAACATGTTTCGGGAATCCTATTGTTCCCATCCTCAGCCATCTTAATTTTGTATGTTGTTGAGTACTTGTGTTTCGCTTGGTTGTTGCTATTGCTTCCTGTTTACTTTTGGTAGTTTAAATTGTCATTATTGTTTGTTGGTGTGGGGCATATATTTGTTTTTTGAGTGTTCTCAATATTTTAAAAATTTAATCTTGTTAACTTGTATTTCTTTAGGTATAATGAATACGTGGGAATAACAATAATGAACATATGGAAAAATGTATAAATATAGAAACACAAAACAAACTAATACCGGAACAAGTACAAATCAACACAAATCATGACACAATTTTCAAAATACTCAAAGTTGAAATTACTCAAAAACTAATATGTACACCGTAGTGGCGTAACTACGCGGGAGAACGTAGTGATGCCCCCCCCCCTCTAACCACAATGTGTTTTCTGCCCAACGGTAGGTCTTACAGGGCCAAGAAGTCTCCTTGCTTTCCTATTCTAGGCTAATCACTGCATTTCCGGATACTGCGACCGTATATAGTCTGTCAATTATATGGAAAGTTCAATGGCTTAGTATGAGAAGAGAAATTTGATTTTACGATGGGCAAAGTATGAAGAGACACCACCACCCTCTTAAGAACAATCGGGTAAATGCAGTCTGGAGAAAGATAGGTCAGAAAAATTTACAGTCTTTGTTGATTTGGGGAAACCATTTGCTAGAGTTAACTGGAGCAAGGTAATGGAGAAACCATTTGGTAGAGTTAACTAAAGCAAGGCGATGAATATATTAAAGAGAAAATAAAATTGGATACATTATTAAAAAATAACAAAGGCACCATTATGAACATTTGGGAAAATTTACAAATATACAAACATAACACCCAAAACAAATTAATACCTGAACAAATACAAATCAATACACAACATGACACAATTTTCAAAGTACTCAACATCGAAAATGCACAAAATACTAATATATACACCACAATAACACACAATAATACCAATTTAAATTGCCAAAGGCCAACAGAAAACCACAACAACAACCAACCGACACACAAGTACCTACTTCACAAGACTCAAAATCAGGAAGGCTGAAGATGGGAACACAAGGCTTCCCGAAACGTGTTCCAAATAAGGAGAAGACATCTTGAGGTAAAGTTATTATAAATATTAAATATATTATTTAAAAAATAGACTTTTGCTGAGCAAGTAAATGATATACATATATTCGGTAGCTAAGGCTTTCACGACCGGTGTCATCTCTGTTGAAATGTAATTGACTTCTCTCCAGGCTATTAGGCCTTGGTCCACTACTGCCACTATGAACAGACGTTTCGGCCCCATCGTTAGACATCACCTTCAGTGTTAAGACGACTCGAATAGTGGCACGGATCTTTACCAGTTAAACACAGTACTGTGGCAATACATAATAGTGATATAAGTGATAAGTGATATATAAATGACAAGTGATACATAGTAAATGTCTTGTTGTTATTGTTGTACAACAGCAAGCTGTGGTCAACTTCGATCAGACAGAGTAATAAACAAATATATCTGAAAGAGTTATATTCATATTTACAGCTATTGATAGAAATTTGTTGTGGGAAGTATTAGAAGCACGAGGATACCCTAAAAAATGTATAAGGGCTATACAAACCTATATAATGAAAGACGAATAAGTGACAAAAATAACTGTAGGATATTAGAAGTATGCACCGAACTGTTTGGCCGTGGTCCAGGGTTTACAAACAAACCAAACGTTTCAGCAGCACCACTGGCAGCCATCATCAGTGGAATTCGAGGAATTCGAGTCTACCTGAACGCTAGTTGTTAAACGTCAGGCCCACAGTACTGTGGTGAAGGCTGAACACCACAGTACTGTGGGCCTGACGTTCAACAACCCGCGTTCAGGTAGACATGAATTCCTCGAATTCCACTGATGATGGCAGCCAGTGGTGCTGCTGAAACGTTTGGTTTGTTTGTGAACCCTGGACCACGGCCAAACAGCTCGTTACATACTTCTAATACAACTGACACCGGCTGTGAAAACCTTAGAATAACTGTAGGATATCTCAACAAATGTCTGTCAATCAGGTTGTTACACAAGGGTGCAGCATTTCAGCTACTTTTTTTAACATTTATATTAACAATCTGGTAAGGAATTGGAAACATCTAGTGAATCATTATATTAAGATACCACGAAACAGATACTTGTATGTGCTATTTGTGCTGATGACTTGCTTGTACTTCAAAATACAGAATCCGATTTAGTAATATAACTGATAAATGATATATAAGTAATATATAAAGGATAATTTATATTAGTAATTGTGTTGTTGTTACTGTTGTACAAAAATACAGTATGTGTGGTCAACCTGGAGCAGATAGGGTAAGAAACAAATATATCAGAAAGAAAGTATAAAATAACAGACACAGTTGATCAAACGGTTATTATGGTACGGATATTCACGTAGGACGGAGGGCAAATGTACCATATTATACGGGAATAACAACCTAAAGAAAGAAACAATAGTGGGAGCCCTCAAAAAAGATGTAATGTAGCCTATTTGATGCTGAGAATAAACGTAAAATAGGACTAGAAGCGAATGTCGGGGAAGACGGCAAGAAGTAATAATCGGGACGTGAGAAACACGGCCAACGAGAGTGTAAACACTCGATTATATACAGTTTGTCATTTACACACACACACACACACACACACACACACACACACACACACACACACACACACACACACACACACACACACACACACACACACACACACACACACACACACACACACACACACACACCGAAACAGGTGGTGTCAGTTGTTTGTCAAAGTATTACGCGCAGTTGCTAACGGATACGTCACGGCACCACTTCCTACTGTACTGTATCGATTCACTAGGATGGAACAGCAATGTATCGAGATACCCAAGTAAACATCATAATACTTTACCGACGACTGTCCATTAGTGACGAAACGTGTGTCAACACACACACACACACACACACACACACACACACACACACACACACACACACACACACACACACACACACACACAACGCTAAGGGGGAAATGAATTTACTTTTACCGTTGATTTACTGTACAAAGACGGTCCCTCCAGCTGCGCAACTTTGACGCGCATAACTGTGCCACCACAATTTCCTAAATTTGGAATTCGTTCCAAATTGTAAACGCTTGTCCAAGTTACCCAAAAATGGACTACCAGAACGCCGATCGCTTACGGATTTTAAAAACTGTATCTTTTTTTTTCTTAATGATGAGGATGAAAAAAAATTATGACACGAAAAAACTAGTCACAGGAAAGAGTGAAGAAGCGGTCGTGGCGTAGTGGCTAGCTGCGTGTCGCTGCTACGCTGCCTGCGCGAGTTCGATTCTCTTCACGGTCATATGATTAAGATACGAAAAATTTATTTCTGGATTTTACACTAAAAATAACGTACTTTATTTGATTACGGACAATAAGTAGATCAAAACATTCGTGAGAAATCATCCTTAAGTTAAATTTTGATGTAGTAGTAAAACTGGGTTTGTCAAAGTATCTACAGAAAGACTCATAGTTGGAAACATTATTGGCCTGGCTGTTTGGCGTGGTCTAGAGTAAGCGTCGGTAACAATTGACACGGTTTCCGCCAATTGTTACCGACACTGATGATGGCCTCCGATAGTGAGGCCGAAACGTATGTCAGCATAGACTCTAGACCACGGCCTAACAGCGCGGACAATAGTACTTCCAACTATGTGGACGCCGGTCGTGTACGAAAACTGATTTTTACAAGATTTATTACGAAAACAGATTCAGAATTAAAGTGATTTTTAACGTAATGAGATCTATTACTTTTGATTTGTATAACAATTAATTAAGATAGAATATTTTGAAATCAGCAATTTTCCTTATTTTTTCAACCCTTATACTTCCCGCTGGTCTACTGAAAAACTTACAGACGGCAGGAATTTGTAAAATCTATTCTGAAAATTATACGGTAAGAATCCTAAATTTCTCATTTGTCCTGAGAAAAATTGAGGGCCTAACCTTCAAAGTAGTCCTATCCTCTTCCAGGAGCTAGTCTCATCCATCCACTGTAGGCAGCTCCTGAGTGCCACAGATCGGTGTTATTAATCTATAACGATCCTGATGATGTCAATAAAATGTCAAATTTTTAACAAATGTCAAATAAAAATATTGTGTCTGGTCATTAACTAAACCTCACTAAACGTTTGTTATTTATTAAGTTACTCAAAAATTTCTTCTTCTTCTTCTTCTTCTTCTTCTTCTTCTTCTTCTTCTTCTTCTTCTTCTTCTTCTTCTTCTTCTTCTTCTTCTTCTTCTTCTTCTTCTCCTTCTCGTTCTCGTTCTCGTTCTCGTTCTCGTTCTCGTTCTCGTTCTCGTTCTCGTTCTCGTTCTCGTTCTCCTCCTCCTCCTCCTCCTCCTCCTCCTCCTCTCCTCCTCCTCCTCCTCCTCCTTCTTCACTGCAAAAACTAGATTATACAAACCTGTCCCGGTAACCGTCTCCTCCTTGGACGATCCAGACTGTCTTCTACCAATTACTCCATATTTTAGCGCCGCTTTTGGCAATCGATCCTCCGTCATCTATAATGATCACACCGATGCCTTCTATAAATTGAAATAATTCCATTTATATGTTTTACTTCAAGCTCTTCTCTTATATACTCGTTCTTTCTTCTATTTTGCAATCTATAGTTTACAACAAAGAAACTGCATTTCAGCTCTCCGAATCTTGCCGCATTCGTTTTTTGTCATGATCCACACATCACTCTCATATGTCAACTGGGTACGGCTATTGTCTTACAAAATTTAAATCTTGTGCTGTGTCTTGTTTTATTTATAATATTTTTTATTAATTCTTCCACAAATATTCCTAAATTTACTTATCTTGTCTTTTATACCATATCCAGATTCATAGCTTACAGCACAGCCTAGATATTTAAATCGGTTCACTTGTTCTAAAGTACTGTCGTTTAAAACTGTTTTATCTTTAAAAGCTACGGTTTTAGTCGTGTTGTCTGAGACTTTAGTGAGTATTCTTTCACTACTTCTTGTAACTGAAACATGGATCTTTCTAAATCATCTTCATTTTTATTTGAATAATAACTAAGTCATGTGCATATACCAGGCACCCGTTACAAATTGATTTGTTAAGCTGTACTCCCGAGGTTACTATAGATTTCCATGCTCTTAACATGTCGTCAATATATATATATTGTAACGTGTCGTTTCACTAAACATAAAACATAACATACTCATTAACATGTAAATAATAATTAATTAATAGAATTATAAGGTACAAATGTTAAACTTAGAAAATAAGTAAAAAGACATTTGTTAGTTCATAAGCATTAGATTAAAACTATGAGGAGGTCTGCGTGCCTCAGACAGTTGTTTTGTATCATTGAACTACAAACAGTGAATGTTATAGATTTTACAAATATAATAAATCAAACTATAATTATGTAAGTTAGGTTGTGTGATAGTGCTAGAAAGTGAAAATAACAGTGATAGACTTTAAAAAGGAAAAAATCAGATATAAGGAATGTGATTAAACATTATTATAATATGAGCATTGAATGAAACATATAATCTATATGAAACAGTTATGTAGCCCATATAGTGAGATCAAACCAAGTGTAAATAATTTAAAAGATAGAAACTCTTACGTTAAAAAACTTATAATAATATAGTTACGAAGGAAAAATAAAGTAAAGGTCAACAGAATATTACTAATTAGAAATGGTAAACCGAACCTGTGACCCATAAAAAATATAGCCATGGCCTTTAACTAATGAAATTAATGTTTTGAGTAAAGATGATTGTTGTTAAAAAAATTGTGAATTGCAAGAGAACGTTTAAGGTGTGACTCCTGAATTGGATACAAATTGAAGACCAATAAAAGATGAGAGGACCAGGAAAAAATGCAAAACCTAGAAGAATGCTGTTTTAATCAAGAGACCAAAAAACCAGATGTCCAGGAATAAAGAATCAACCAATAAATCCGTTAAGAAAACTGCTAGATTGGTGAGATCACTCCATGACTAAATCAAATATTCGACCAAACATTATGACAGTAAAGATTGAATTACAACAAAAACAATAACTAAAAATCAATATAAAAACATTATAATTGTGAATTATTTTTGTACACTAGTATACAATAGTCATTAATAATAAGAGTTTTTGTTATAGTTAATAGTAGTTTAAAAAGACCCACAAACATTCAACAGACATTAACAACACTGTAATACCGAGTCTCATGCATCAAAGTTGTATTGTTTGTTCTATATGTAAATTGTATGTTGACCCTGAGGTTCAGATGAATAATCCTCTATTTAAAAAATAAAACAGGTTATACTTTATTAGTAAGAGATACTAATTTGTTTTGATATTACTTATTGACGCTCAGAAGTGGGGCCTTCCACATTCACTGGATACAAAAGGAGGATTATATATAGTCACTGAACGTTACAAATTGACGCTCAGAAGTGGGGCCTTCCACATTCACTGAATAAGGAAGGAGGATTATATATATTTGTAACTGAACGTTACATATTGGCGCCCAACCGGTAGAGCTGAATTAGGCAAAACTAACTAACCGAAACACAATTAGTGAAATAACTATTGACCTAATTTTAGCTGGCAACTGCTAGAAAAAACAAACAAAATGCAACGAAGGGCTATGCCACAACAGGAAACGAAAATGCCCGAACAAGAGAGACGATTAAGCTACGCGGAATGGATGACAGTGTTATTTAAAAAATTCAGCAAGGATATGGATTATATTAATGAAAATACCACTGATCACGAACGAGCACAGATGAGGCGTGCGGACAGAATGGTGACACCGAACGACAACATGACGTTGAGAGATATTTATGATGAAATGTGGGAGCTACACGCAAAGTATGATAAAGAAGAGACTATCGGGAGAACTCACGAAAATAACGACAAAAATGTGGAAGGAATGACTGAGGATGATTGGGATAGATGGAATGATAATCTTAAAAGAATGAAAAACGAGAGAACGGGAATATACGCACATTTGAAAGAACAATATACACAGGAGGAGTATGAACAAATGAGACAATTAATAAGACAACCAGAGAAACCGGTACAAACAGAAAATGCAGAGCTAAAGGAATGGATAAGGCTTATGTTTGAACAATCCAGAGAAGATATTTGTAAATGGAGGGAAGAATTAAATAAGAAGCGTAAAAAGAAAATAGAAGGTAGTAAAAAAATAGAAAATAAAGAAGAGACAATTGAATTATTACCTGAAAATAAACATAACAGGAACAAGGAGAATACTAAGCCACTCGAAAAGAAGATAAAGAAAATAAGAAGAATACATCCAAAGAAACCAATAAATACAAGAGAAAATTTGGAGATGATAAACAGTGGACTAGTAAATGTACTTAATCTCCCTATTACTGACCATAGAGAGATAATGAATTTTAAAAATGGTAGGAGAAGCTTAACAGAAATTATAGAAAGGACTCACAATAAAACAGTGAGTAAGGACTTCAGAAAATTGATATTCAAGGTAAATATACTTGAAATAAAAATACATGATAAGATATCAGTGATACCACCAATAGTTGATATACCATCGACATATTTGTTTAGGAAAACAGATGATAGAGTGATTAATATAGGACTGGATACTAGTGAAAAGGTGGTATTAGAAGAATTGGTGTATGAGGTAGCAGAGATCTATACCACAAGGAAGGAAATAGTTCTGCACACCAGAAGAACCCGGATCGTGGCAGATACCGAAAACGGATAAACCAAGTAGGAACAATATTGTAAAAAGGGACTGATTTTCTGACTACCGACAAGGCAAACCAGTTAAGGAAGGAAGAAGAAAATAATGATAATTAAAACAAAAATAAAATAAATAATCACTCTAGACTTAAAGAAAATAATGATAATTAAAACAAAAATAAAATAAATAATCACTCTAGACTTAAGAAAAAATAATGATAATTAAGAAAACATAACCAAAACTGAAGAAAAAGCGGGTAAGGAACAAAAGGGGAATATAAACAGAAAAATAAGAAGGAAAAAAGTATTAAACTAACAATTAATTAAGACAAAATATTATTTAGAAAAATATAACAAGGGATTCATTAGAAAGAAAACAGGGTAAAGCGAAAACAAACTGAGACATAGAGTACATCAAAGTAAACACTACAAGGGGTGCTGACAACAGTCTTGATTAAAACATGAGCGAACACTTCAGGAATGAAACGAAACGCAGGAGAATAAAACGGAGAGAATACGCACGCTGTCCATAAACCAGATACAATTATAGGAGCCACAGGTAAATAATCTAAAACCCAAAAGCAGCACATAAACCTGAATGTTACGAGAGAAGGAATAGGAATTCCTATGGTGTTATTAGTAACCCAAGGGTTACTCTTTAAGGTATAAACAGAGTGTTGTATGCTACGGCGCCACTCTGCAATTATGAATGATCCGCTGAGATAATAGGAAGCACAAGTGCCCCTCAGAACGGGAATTCATACTAAGTTAGGGAAAATGTTAGGGTACCCATAGGAAACAAATAAACCGTAACAGACCAGAATCATGGCAGGAAAGACTGCAGGAAATCAGGGCATTCCAAGGAAAAGGATATACAGAGATCATGAGTGTGGCACAAAAGAAGAGGTTAGTGAACTATTACAATAATTACTGCATCGTATTCTCCAGCTCACCGAATAAAGAGAAGAATTTAAATAATATCCGGTTAAACAGTTGTTCAAGAAAGCTGTAAGAAAGTAAATCCAGCTCATGATAAAAGAAGATATTATAGGAAAGAGTAGTTTGTCAATTACCAACCCCATTGTAGCAATACCCCAAGGAATATATAACCAAACCGAGATAAAGAGGTTTTATGAAAAGTGAAGACAGTTTTTGTAGATTTTTGCCATTTATTTCAGTAACTACTAAAACCACCATTACTGAAATAACTTGTCTTAAACGGGGGGCTTTATGTAACGTGTCGTTTCACTAAACATAAAACATAACATACTCATTAACATGTAAATAATAATTAATTAATAGAATTATAAGGTACAAATGTTAAACTTAGAAAATAAGTAAAAAGACATTTGTTAGTTCATAAGCATTAGATTAAAACTATGAGGAGGTCTGCGTGCCTCAGACAGTTGTTTTGTATCATTGAACTACAAACAGTGAATGTTATAGATTTTACAAATATAATAAATCAAACTATAATTATGTAAGTTAGGTTGTGTGATAGTGCTAGAAAGTGAAAATAACAGTGATAGACTTTAAAAAGGAAAAAATCAGATATAAGGAATGTGATTAAACATTATTATAATATGAGCATTGAATGAAACATATAATCTATATGAAACAGTTATGTAGCCCATATAGTGAGATCAAACCAAGTGTAAATAATTTAAAAGATAGAAACTCTTACGTTAAAAAACTTATAATAATATAGTTACGAAGGAAAAATAAAGTAAAGGTCAACAGAATATTACTAATTAGAAATGGTAAACCGAACCTGTGACCCATAAAAAATATAGCCATGGCCTTTAACTAATGAAATTAATGTTTTGAGTAAAGATGATTGTTGTTAAAAAAATTGTGAATTGCAAGAGAACGTTTAAGGTGTGACTCCTGAATTGGATACAAATTGAAGACCAATAAAAGATGAGAGGACCAGGAAAAAATGCAAAACCTAGAAGAATGCTGTTTTAATCAAGAGACCAAAAAACCAGATGTCCAGGAATAAAGAATCAACCAATAAATCCGTTAAGAAAACTGCTAGATTGGTGAGATCACTCCATGACTAAATCAAATATTCGACCAAACATTATGACAGTAAAGATTGAATTACAACAAAAACAATAACTAAAAATCAATATAAAAACATTATAATTGTGAATTATTTTTGTACACTAGTATACAATAGTCATTAATAATAAGAGTTTTTGTTATACTTAATAGTAGTTTAAAAGGACCCACAAACATTCAACAGACATTAACAACACTGTAATACCGAGTCTCATGCATCAAAGTTGTATTGTTTGTTCTATATGTAAATTGTATGTTGGCCCTGAGGTTCAGATGAATAATCCTCTATTTAAAAAATAAAACAGGTTATACTTTATTAGTAAGAGATACTAATTTGTTTTGATATTACTTATTGACACTCAGAAGTGGGGCCTTCCACATTCACTGGATACAAAAGGAGGATTATATATAGTAACTGAACGTTACAAATTGACGCTCAGAAGTGGGGCCTTCCACATTCACTGGATACATAAGGAGGATTATATATATTAAACTGAACGTTACAATATATATATATATATATATTGTAGCGTGACAGATGTAAGCATAATATTGAATGGCAATTGATCATTAGAATAATGAAGTTATAATATTTAAATTTGGAAGAAAGCACTAAGTTTAATATAAAAAGATTAATTCATAGCAACTGTGGAAAGAAATCATTATTATAAAGAAAATACAAGTTAAAATAAAAGGAGTTACTAGTGATGAGTCATCCAAAACCAGTCTCATAACCAAAGGTTTTCAAGGTATAACCCAGGAAGGTAAAATAGTAAATAACAAAGCAGTACAGAATATGACCAAACCCACAACGAGGGAGAATAAATAGAATAGAAACCCTAAAATAAGCCAAGATCAACCAATACAGGTGGTGTATTTCTGAAATAAAGAAGCAGATGGAGAAGATCCCAAGAAACCTGATGGCAACAAGAAGAAGATGGAGAAGATACCAGTCCCAGAAGGCAGGAGAAAAGAAGACTGATGAAAGAAGAAGAAGGCAGCATCCTGAAGAAGATGTCATGCTCTTATAAAAGACACCCAAATCCCTATATCCCCAAAATAAATATTTAAAAATAAAAGTATAACGAAATAAAAACCACATGTATATAAATTTAAGAGAGAGGAGTGTATAAAGTAAAAGTTTCCTGTGAACTAAGATGAAACAATAATATAGTACCCATGGAACAAATCTCCATTGAAAAAACGCTAACCAATTTATTATGTTGATAAGACTATACGACCATTTAGCATTAACATAATATATAAGTACAAAGTGAACCAGTGATAGTTTTGGGTATTATAAAAAATGAACCTTGTGTTTCATTCTTGGCAATCACAAACATTGGATGCAATGAAATATGCATTTTTCAATGACTTAAAATGTGTACTGTGACAGTATGTTGTTCATAAGACATGAATCTGTTTAAAATAACATTTTTGTTTTACATGAAAAAAGAAAAACAGATGTCATAGTGCTTTTTGAACGGTTAATACTATTTATTTGTTAATGACAGGGTGCAATTACCCAAAGACAATGTATAAAAGACGGTATAAAAACTGTAGAATCCTACTTATAATAATAGTTAGAAATAAGAATATAAATATAAGGTTTTTATGTATATAGTATAAGAATGTTTAAAAATGTTTTAGATATAAGGCCATTTGTTTGGGTCTGAAACAACTAACATTAGAACTATAAAAATAGTTACCACTTGTAAATAGTAGAGAGTAATTAAGATGTTAGTTAGTACAAAACCTTTTTTATAAACCATGTTTCCATGTTGGAAATGGGGATTTTGTTGCAAAATGTCTGACTTGAAGACAACCATTTATTTAAAAAAATATTCTTTATTTTGTTTAACTATTATTGGTATTGTAACCAATACTAATTGTTTTTGTGTAATTTGAAAACATGTTTAATTTATAATACTATATGTAAAAGTCAGAGAGGGTATTACACATCATATATTGTTTGTAAAATATTTTATAAGAAAAATTGTAAAAAAATCATAGGCCAAAAGAATGGAAACCAAACTTCATCAAAACAGAGAAATTACTCATTTAAAAGCAAATAAACAAAAGGGGTTTAGACAAAATAAACTTGAGATCATGCCATATAATTGCACATACCATTTAGAGAGATTTTAATAAATTATATTCAGAATTATAAATAAAAATGAGAATGACTAAACTCAGAAATTTGGACATGGGAGTCGTATATTTCAGAATAATGTTTCCGAATACAACTAATTCAATTAATTACCAGAAAATAAGGGAATATGAACCTTTTAATACAATATAGGATTATTAATAAAAATATAACTGATAAAATGGCTGAAGTTATATAATGACAGGAAGTAAATTTTGATGTTTTGGACTCTTCAGAGTATACCAAACTGAAAGTGAAATTACTATTTTTTGGACAGAAAACACTATAAAATGGCGTTATTTAATCTGAAAATAAGCTGAATGAAATGAAAGATTAATTTAAATCACATCTAGTGAATAAAATTGACAAATAACCAAAGTTTAGGCATTCATATAGTGAAATAGTAAAGTATACACAGGATGTGAAAATATTTTTGAACAATGTTAAGGATAATATTATATGGGCTAAGAGTTTAATTGAAACTGAAGGAAACAGTTAGTTAATTATTGGTTTTTGAACGGTTAACATGACATACGTTTGATAACGTGGATAACCTAACCTATAATAGTCATACAAAGCGAGTGTATAGTGCGTTATTGTGAAATCGCGAGTGACTTGTAAAATACTTCTAAAACTATCATATTATAACAGAAACGATCAAGTAACACTCCATAACACAGAACAATATAAATCTACTCCGAAAAACACCACAAAACACTAGAAAACTGTATAATACATTAATCCAAATTAGTGACGGAATCGGAGAAAGTGTTTGAACTAATAATTATACGGATACACTAAATACAACTCAGAAACAGTACACCAATCACTACACAACATTTAACAAGAGATTTGCAGAAACAAGAACAGAAATATTGCCAGAAAATACATTATTTGGAACACGGCAGGAACGAGCAACATTTTGATCGACTTGACGGCAGCCATCTTTCTTTGACAATTCCAGTGCCTCCTCTTAGTTCAACAGCTGTTGGGTGAAAACAATTATTATATTTACAAATTATTATTCAATGTCTGTGTTTATTAATAACTATTAATTTGATTGTAACGTTATACTTTTTAAATATTAGCCCGATTTCTCTGACTTTGGTAATAACTGGCTGTTTAAAGAACCCTATATAATTTTTATATCATATACTTGTAACTTTTTTCGATATCCTGAGAATCGATACTAATCGATAAGAGTCAATATTGCTATTACTTAATAAAACATTAATACTTTTCAATACTTAATAGTTATTTATTTCTTCAATAATACTAATTACCAATAATATAATTCTAATTGATAATCTACAAGGACTTTACCACCCGTAAGTGAAGATAACCTAAAAAATAAAAAGGTAAACAAGTATCGATTGGTTTACAGACAGTCTTATGAGTGGTGATCGCTTATTTAAAATATACTAAAACTTTAATAAAAATTTTCAGAAGAGCATTACACTGTTTAAAACTTCACAGCCCTATATTAATTAATTGATCCTAATTAATTAATTAATAAAATTAAAATTTTTTTTTAATTATTTTTTTTTTATAAACATAATTTTTTTTTTAATTTCTTTCAAAACAATAAATTTTGTTTTGAAACTTTCGGCGAAGCTGAACAGATATATTCATTCATCAACTTTACGCTACTCGACCGGTCTTGCTACCATTGGGACTCGACCAGCTGGGAAACTTAAGGAAGTGTTTCAGGCCAGTAAGACGTCGAGAGCCACACCAATTACACACCAATTAAACATTACAACTTACAGTATCACATATCAATTATTTATTTTATTACAAATTGGCTAGCCCAAACAGAGGGGCTTGATTACAATTTAAGAACACACACATCAAATTATATTATATTATTACAAATTGGCGCCCAACGTGGGGCTTTAATTAGCGATTGGAAGGCCAATACATTCTGCCCAATCACTAGTTGGAGCTAGGCAACAGCTACAAAGCCAGAGAATTTCAAGGGAAAATGCAACGACGTGCAACATCTAAGAAACGGGCGGCGGAGGCCGAAAAAGAAATAGAAGTCGATATGGACAACAAAGAGGCGACGCCAGTAGAGGTTGAAGAGTCGTTACCGCCGGTGTTGTCCAAACGACCGGTACAACCAGAGGAACAACTCGAAATGCCTACTCAGACAGGGGAAATCTATGTTCGGGAGGAACAGTTAGAAAAACCTCCACAAGCAGAAAACACAACCATGCAAGAGATGTTTAGAGTGATAATGGAAATGAAGAAGGACAACCAAACAACAAAAGAAGAAAATCGTAAGGAAAGGAAGGAAGACAATCTAACATTAAATAAAAAGTTGGAAGAATGGAAGGAAGACTTGAGTAAGAAATTGGGAAAGGATAACCAGTCCTTGAAAGAAGAATTAAGTGGGGTGAACAAGAACATGGAAGGGCTGAAGGAAGACAACCAGTCTTTGGGTAAGAAGATTGATGAAACCAATAAGAATATGGAAGAGAAGATGGAAGAAAACAGCAAGAAGATGGAAGAGAAGATGGAAGAAAACAGCAAGAAGATGGAAGAAGAGATGAGGAAGAAGTTAGAAGAATTGAAGGAAGACAACCAATTGTTCAAGGAAGAATTCAAGTCGACCAAAGAAGAATTGATTAATAAAATTGAAAATACTAATCAGAAAATCGATGAAACCAGGAAGAAGATAGAGAAGAACAACCGACAATTGAAGGAAGAGTTGAAAGAAGATAACAAGAAGTTGGAAGAGAAGATGGGGGAGAAGTTGGAAGAATTGAGAGAAGACAATCAAATTCTAAGAGAAGAGTTAAGGGAGGTAAATCAGGAGAATTTGGACAAACTGGACGAAAGAATGGAATTGTTGCGAGAAGAAATGAATAAGGAAATCAAGATTAACAAAAAAGCAATGGATAAGAAGATGGAAGAAGAAAATATAATGGTCAATCGACAGATTCGAGAGATTGATGGAAAGTGCAACCAGACCGAAAAGGAGGTGAATGAGTTTAAAGAAGTGGTGAACATCAAGTTCACAAATATCGAAGAACATAGTCGTAGGAAGGTAGAAGAACAGAGGGAGGAAAATCAAGAAGAATTCGGAAAAGTACGCAACCAGGTCACAGAACGATGTAATGATATACAAGAGACCATGGCCAATATCACCGGTCAGGTGCGACAAAGCCGAGAGGAGATGGAAGCAATAAGGAACAGACCGACTCATTTCACCGGATTGCCTGTCAACGAAAGCCGAGAGTGGCTCAACTTCCGGCAATACAAACGCAAGCCGATGGAGTTCCTGGCTAGGGTAGAAGAATATTTGACCAAGCATAAAATTACCCAATGGTGCCATAGCAGGGAGATATTCGACGAGTCTTTCCGAGACATAACAGATAATTGGTGGATGGCCAACCGGAGTGAAATTTCCGACTACCAACAGTTCCGGAAAATGTTTAAGACAAAATACTGGTCTGAGACCACCCAGAACTTGATCCGAGACAATATTTGTAATGGAAGATACAGGTCACAATTAGGTAGCAGTATGACGGCATATTTCTTGGGGAAGGTGTGTATGGCAAAACACCTTGAGCCAGCAATCCCAGAAGAATGTTTAGTGAATAAGATATCTTATCACTATGATGAGGACATTATCAGGGCCCGGAGAGGTAGCCAGATCAAGACGATCCAGGGAATGACCGAGTTATTGGAGGGATACGAGAACGAAGAGTATTATCGGCAGAGCAGAAAGAGAAATGAGAGACCAGAAGTAAGGCCGACTACCTACCCCAATAACGGCAATAACCATGCAAGTAACCGGAACCAGCCCAGTAATTACGACGGCCCTAACAACCAGCCGCGTAATAACCAGTTTAACGGTAATTTTAACGGAGTGAGGAATAATAACCCTTACCCAAATAATAGAAACAATTTTTACCAACATAATAATGTCCCATACAGTCAGAGAAATCCATATCCCAACAATAATGGTGACAGACCTTACCCACCTAACCGAAATTACTATAATAATAATATTAGTAATAATAATAATGGCAATAGTAATAACCGAGTGTCGCGCCCTAGGGTAAATTTTATAAGAGCAACTGAGATGATGGACCCTGGTTGACACAAATACCACACGACATCAAGAAAAGGGACGGATCATGATAACCGACTACGGCGAAAAACAACGTTGAAGGAGACGAAATAAATATCATTGAAAGGAAATGATATGAAGAATAAACATAGAAACAAAACTGGGTTTTATGAATGAAGACTATTTAAGAAAATGAACATGACAAATAAGAATATGAGCAATGGAACGACATAAAGAAAATCGTCCATCTTCCTGGGTATGTATATAAAAGAAAAGGCATTTATAAGGAAAGAAAAAGAGAAGATCAACTTACAAAAGTATAAATAATATGGGCCAGTGTAGAGTACAATATAACCCCATATGTTGTGGTAAATGATAAGCGTAACAGTACATATGAGTTGAAGGAAATCGTTTCAGGAAAAATCAAAGGAGTGTACAATCAAGCTTCTATGAAGAAATATTATGAAGAATGAGTTGTGAGTTTTAGAATTTTGAATTTATATTTTTAAAAATTCAAAAATAATGTAAGTACATCTTACAACCTAATATTTTGAGAAGAACATTCTGGAGAATTATAAGAAAAAGGAATTTAGAATTTAAATTTAAAAAAAATTCAAAAATAATGTAAGTACATCTTACTACAACCTAATAATTTTGGAACAAACTTTATGGAAGAAAGAAAAAGAAAGAATTTTGAATATAACTTATTCTAAAATATGTAAGTACTTCTTACTACAACCTGATAATTTAGAACAAAACTTTATGGAAGAAAGAGAAAGAGAGAGAATTTTTGAACTTAATTATACAAAAAATTTAAAAAAATAAAGTAAGACCAACTTACTATAACTAAGTTTGTGAGAAAACTTTATGGTAAATAATTAAGAAGAATTTGATTTTGGAAAAATACCAAAACATTCAGAAATAATAGTAAGATAACAGTACTATAAACATTTCTGAATGAAACAATTCTGGGAATAAATGAATTAAACAGAATTTGAATGTTGATAGAACGTCAGTACTTTGAAACAAGATAAGATCAACATATTACAAGGATGTATGAGAAATATTTTTCAATTAAATAAAAAGAATAGTTTGAACTTTACATTAAAACTAACCAAGTTCCAAAAAATAATTAAGTGTCAATTATAATCGAATTGAGAAGAAAAAATTTGGAAGCAAAGAGACTAATTACCTATGAAACGATAATGAAAACAGTTAATTAAGAGCAAAGAAGAACAACTCATACCAAACATATGGAGAAGATGATTTTGAACCAATGATAATAATAAGACCTATATGAAATGCAAAGAGAAGCAATACCACATGAAATATGATATAAATGAATTAATGTTAATGAATGCGAAGGTGGATTAATAACTTTCTAAGAGAAAGGAAAGAACCAAAATGTTTAAATAAAATGATCAATATAACAACCTGTATATCTAATGTAAAGATACAATGTTAAAAAATTAAATATAATATATTAAGACCATTCAAATAATGAATAAGAAAGACTATATATAAAGACCATGCTAATACTATGAGTAACCAGAAGAAAGTATAAAGAGAATTCAGATGGAGAAGAAAGAGAGTTACACTGTAAACAGTAACCAGAATTATTAAAAGAAAGGTTTTCAACCATAATTAAATTAAATATATCAGACAAGTTAAGAGTTTTGAAAAAATATATATATAATGAGTATAATAATGATTATGAAGATTTATTAAGATAGAAAATGTGAGATAATCTGAGAGACTACGAAGTGGAGAATCCAAAGATATTTTTATTAGTCGAAAATGAGACTACTTTTTATTTATTTATTCGATGACTGACTGAAGATAATTCCAGCAGCATTATGTTTTTTGAGCAGGGATGGATATGCCTCTGTACTCAATTTATAGAAGTGGTGTATGGCCAGCAGAGAAGTAGCGTACAGTGCCCCTCTGATCTGCCCCAGCCCACGTGATAGGGAATGTTAGGGAATTAATATCCCAAGGATACAACACGAAGTTGATATAGAAAGAAAATGTATTACAATAATAATATATCTCAGAAGACACTAACTATCCGAAAAGGATCAGTAGTAAAACAAATAATTATATATATAAAATTAATTAATCTCTAATTATAAAAAAGTCGATATAAAGATGGAGAAGAAAATGAATTATAAGAAATGATGAAATTATCATAAGAAATTATTTCATCCATAAACATGTCTGAAATAATTACTTCTGGAGGGGAGCAATCTGTAGCGTGACAGATGTAAGCATAATATTGAATGGCAATTGATCATTAGAATAATGAAGTTATAATATTTAAATTTGGAAGAAAGCACTAAGTTTAATATAAAAAGATTAATTCATAGCAACTGTGGAAAGAAATCATTATTATAAAGAAAATACAAGTTAAAATAAAAGGAGTTACTAGTGATGAGTCATCCAAAACCAGTCTCATAACCAAAGGTTTTCAAGGTATAACCCAGGAAGGTAAAATAGTAAATAACAAAGCAGTACAGAATATGACCAAACCCACAACGAGGGAGAATAAATAGAATAGAAACCCTAAAATAAGCCAAGATCAACCAATACAGGTGGTGTATTTCTGAAATAAAGAAGCAGATGGAGAAGATCCCAAGAAACCTGATGGCAACAAGAAGAAGATGGAGAAGATACCAGTCCCAGAAGGCAGGAGAAAAGAAGACTGATGAAAGAAGAAGAAGGCAGCATCCTGAAGAAGATGTCATGCTCTTATAAAAGACACCCAAATCCCTATATCCCCAAAATAAATATTTAAAAATAAAAGTATAACGAAATAAAAACCACATGTATATAAATTTAAGAGAGAGGAGTGTATAAAGTAAAAGTTTCCTGTGAACTAAGATGAAACAATAATATAGTACCCATGGAACAAATCTCCATTGAAAAAACGCTAACCAATTTATTATGTTGATAAGACTATACGACCATTTAGCATTAACATAATATATAAGTACAAAGTGAACCAGTGATAGTTTTGGGTATTATAAAAAATGAACCTTGTGTTTCATTCTTGGCAATCACAAACATTGGATGCAATGAAATATGCATTTTTCAATGACTTAAAATGTGTACTGTGACAATATGTTGTTCATAAGACATGAATCTGTTTAAAATAACATTTTTGTTTTACATGAAAAAAGAAAAACAGATGTCATAGTGCTTTTTGAACGGTTAATACTATTTATTTGTTAATGACAGGGTGCAATTACCCAAAGACAATGTATAAAAGACGGTATAAAAACTGTAGAATCCTACTTATAATAATAGTTAGAAATAAGAATATAAATATAAGGTTTTTATGTATATAGTATAAGAATGTTTAAAAATGTTTTAGATATAAGGCCATTTGTTTGGGTCTGAAACAACTAACATTAGAACTATAAAAATAGTTACCACTTGTAAATAGTAGAGAGTAATTAAGATGTTAGTTAGTACAAAACCTTTTTTATAAACCATGTTTCCATGTTGGAAATGGGGATTTTGTTGCAAAATGTCTGACTTGAAGACAACCATTTATTTAAAAAAATATTCTTTATTTTGTTTAACTATTATTGGTATTGTAACCAATACTAATTGTTTTTGTGTAATTTGAAAACATGTTTAATTTATAATACTATATGTAAAAGTCAGAGAGGGTATTACACATCATATATTGTTTGTAAAATATTTTATAAGAAAAATTGTAAAAAAATCATAGGCCAAAAGAATGGAAACCAAACTTCATCAAAACAGAGAAATTACTCATTTAAAAGCAAATAAACAAAAGGGGTTTAGACAAAATAAACTTGAGATCATGCCATATAATTGCACATACCATTTAGAGAGATTTTAATAAATTATATTCAGAATTATAAATAAAAATGAGAATGACTAAACTCAGAAATTTGGACATGGGAGTCGTATATTTCAGAATAATGTTTCCGAATACAACTAATTCAATTAATTACCAGAAAATAAGGGAATATGAACCTTTTAATACAATATAGGATTATTAATAAAAATATAACTGATAAAATGGCTGAAGTTATATAATGACAGGAAGTAAATTTTGATGTTTTGGACTCTTCAGAGTATACCAAACTGAAAGTGAAATTACTATTTTTTGGACAGAAAACACTATAAAATGGCGTTATTTAATCTGAAAATAAGCTGAATGAAATGAAAGATTAATTTAAATCACATCTAGTGAATAAAATTGACAAATAACCAAAGTTTAGGCATTCATATAGTGAAATAGTAAAGTATACACAGGATGTGAAAATATTTTTGAACAATGTTAAGGATAATATTATATGGGCTAAGAGTTTAATTGAAACTGAAGGAAACAGTTAGTTAATTATTGGTTTTTGAACGGTTAACATGACATACGTTTGATAACGTGGATAACCTAACCTATAATAGTCATACAAAGCGAGTGTATAGTGCGTTATTGTGAAATCGCGAGTGACTTGTAAAATACTTCTAAAACTATCATATTATAACAGAAACGATCAAGTAACACTCCATAACACAGAACAATATAAATCTACTCCGAAAAACACCACAAAACACTAGAAAACTGTATAATACATTAATCCAAATTAGTGACGGAATCGGAGAAAGTGTTTGAACTAATAATTATACGGATACACTAAATACAACTCAGAAACAGTACACCAATCACTACACAACATTTAACAAGAGATTTGCAGAAACAAGAACAGAAATATTGCCAGAAAATACATTATTTGGAACACGGCAGGAACGAGCAACATTTTGATCGACTTGACGGCAGCCATCTTTCTTTGACAATTCCAGTGCCTCCTCTTAGTTCAACAGCTGTTGGGTGAAAACAATTATTATATTTACAAATTATTATTCAATGTCTGTGTTTATTAATAACTATTAATTTGATTGTAACGTTATACTTTTTAAATATTAGCCCGATTTCTCTGACTTTGGTAATAACTGGCTGTTTAAAGAACCCTATATAATTTTTATATCATATACTTGTAACTTTTTTCGATATCCTGAGAATCGATACTAATCGATAAGAGTCAATATTGCTATTACTTAATAAAACATTAATACTTTTCAATACTTAATAGTTATTTATTTCTTCAATAATACTAATTACCAATAATATAATTCTAATTGATAATCTACAAGGACTTTACCACCCGTAAGTGAAGATAACCTAAAAAATAAAAAGGTAAACAAGTATCGATTGGTTTACAGACAGTCTTATGAGTGGTGATCGCTTATTTAAAATATACTAAAACTTTAATAAAAATTTTCAGAAGAGCATTACACTGTTTAAAACTTCACAGCCCTATATTAATTAATTGATCCTAATTAATTAATTAATAAAATTAAAATTTTTTTTTAATTATTTTTTTTTATAAACATAATTTTTTTTTTAAATTTCTTTCAAAACAATAAATTTTGTTTTGAAACTTTCGGCGAAGCTGAACAGATATATTCATTCATCAACTTTACGCTACTCGACCGGTCTTGCTACCATTGGGACTCGACCAGCTGGGAAACTTAAGGAAGTGTTTCAGGCCAGTAAGACGTCGAGAGCCACACCAATTACACACCAATTAAACATTACAACTTACAGTATCACATATCAATTATTTATTTTATTACAAATTGGCTAGCCCAAACAGAGGGGCTTGATTACAATTTAAGAACACACACATCAAATTATATTATATTATTACAATATATATAACATGACGACATGTTAAGAGCATGGAAATCTATAGTAACCTCGGGAGTACACACACACACATATATATATATTACTATAATACTTATAACATCAAGTATATAATTATATACATCAAGAAACGGACTGTAGCAGAAAGTGATGAAATATATATATATATATATATATATATATATATATATATATATATATATATATATATATATATTTTTTAAACGAGATTGAGGAAATACAACAACGCTGCCTAACTCGTGTGTATGTCACCTAATAACCTACCATTCAGGATTATAGATAGACTTTTGCAAAGGTTGTTACCTGAATTTACAGAACGTTGCAGACATCCTCTTCTGTCCATAATATTTCATAGTTTTTGACGGTCTACATTAGAAAATGCATTATTAACAAAAGCGATATTCATTCCTGGATATTTCCTGGTCTTTATGGTCATCTGTTATCTGTCCGAACACAAGCTATGCAAAAATAGTTGTTGACCTATCGTTTCTAAAACCCATCTGCTCTTCGAGAAGTAATGCATCCGAAATAACTCTTACGACATGACGATTCCTATGTCCTATTTCCGTCCTATGTTTTAAGGGGACTCCTATGTCTTTGGTTGAGGATTCTTGTATACATTGTTACGACATTACAGAAAAGTCTGCGTGTTTATGGAATGTTCCAGATGAATCCAGTTGAATATGTGTGTTGCGTACGTGATTCTCGACGCATTTACTAGACCGTGAAGAATTCGCGCGGCCGCACGCACTGTGTCAAGGCCGCAATTAATTACGTCATAGTTAGAGATAACGCGTAGTTATGGAATGTTCTGGTCTGTGAACTGGGTATAAATACTAGGCGGCAGAGGCCTTAGTTCAGTTATTATCGGGGGGTATTAATCTGTGCGTTCAAGTGGTTATTAGTGCGGTGAAGTGTTATGTGTTTTTATAATTGCGCGGTATAATTGTAATACAACTGTGTGTTATATTAGGTGACATTTTATTGCGTGTGAACAATTGTTATCTGATTTGTTGTATGAGACTGTGTTGTTAATTACGAACTGTTTAACTGTGAAAATTAAAGCTGTTGATTAGTGACTTAATTGGTGTCTTGTATTAACATTGAAAATGTTTATAAGGATGTGTCGCACATTTGAAAACGACCGCTGGTGCGTGATCGAAAATGGGAACCGGTGATTTTCCATAGAAACTACTTCTTTGTTCTTCGTATTGTTGTTTAAGACCTGATGATGTCAGTGATGACGAAAAGCTTTGTCGAACAATAAAAATTGTAGCAGTTAGCAAATTCATAAAAGAAATAGTACTCCTTTGTTGTCAATAACGTAGTACACATATAAAACTTCGCTTATGAATGCGACTACATTTAATTTATAATCTGTACATTGGTAAACGAAGAATGAATTCATTGATTGGTGAATGAACATGAATATATATATATATATATATATATATATATATATATATATTAGATTTATTGAAGCATTTTCAATGTCCTTCTCTGTGCATTGCATTTGTGCAATGCCTGTAAATTTTTTGTTTTCCACTGTACCTACGACCATAGGCGTGTGCAGGACTTCAGTAGTGGTGGTGCCAAGAATGGCTTCCGGGGGGGGGTTTGGGGTCCTCCCCCGGAAGATTTTTGAAAATTTATTGCTTAAAAACGTGTTTTAATGCAATCTGGAGGCCATAAAAAACATTTTGAAAAGCGAGGTTTTTTGAGGGCCTTCAAATAAATTTTTACTTTTTTAAGGGACTCAACTCTTTGGACTTACCGGACCGATCAAAAGTTGACAACACACACATGTTTAACAAAGTAGCTTTAGAAATATCAATTTTGACGAATTTTGTCTTTTAATAAATGATCCAGTTAGCCTATCTGGTTAATTTGTACAACAAAACGGAAACAACTTTGACTTTTAGAATATTTATTTATATCCAATGTACAATATTAGTGAAAAAAAACACAGAATTGAAAAGTTGATTAATTTGTACTGTAGAAAAATAAAGCTGCAACAGGTTCAACTTTAGTATTTAATAGTTAGTAGTGTCCAGAACAAAATATAAAAGTAAGGAAATATTTTACTTTACATTACAGGGTCATCCGACGGTCGATTGCAACACTGTTTTTGAAGTTGTCAATTACATCACATGTTCTTGCGTTAGCAGCCAGTTCTTGTTCCACAAACGGAATGTTCAAGTTTTCCAAACGATCTTGACACATCGTAGATCTGAGCTTGGATTTTATGATACTCAGCTTTGAGAAGGTTCTTTCACTTGTACAGCTAGTTACAGGCATCGTGGAAAATTTATTAATAACAGCACTAAAGTTTTCAAAGGTTGACCTTAGCTGGAACTTCGATAACCAGTTAATCCAGTCCGGAACACTTTTAGGCGGAAAGTTTGAATCAGTTTCTCCACGCTTCTTTCATTTCAACAGCTTAAATTCTGCCTCTAGTTCTGCAGCATTGACATTGAATTGTTTTGTGAGAATTTCGAAGTCCTTATTTTCACACTTGTAACAATCATTAAGATTCAATCACATCAGTTTCCATGTGGCAGAGATTACGTTTGTTGTTTCTTGAGCAAATCGAGAATTTAGATTTTCCACAAGGCGGTCCAAAACAGGATTCTAAGTGAACAGTTTCAATTCCTCTTTTTTTGTGTCTGCGTAGAAAGCAGAAGAAGGGCAACTAGTGTCTTCTAAGAGGACTGATACTTTCCTTTTCCGAACATTAGGGATTTGAACATCTAATGTACTACACATTTCCTTTGTTTTGATAAAAATATCCTCAAACTCTTCTTCACTATTTCTCATTTCTACCAAAGCAATACATATTTCTACCGCGATTAGCTGGCGCCGCCACCCTGGCGCTGAGTAAGGCCTAAAAACACGGCAACGACGGCAACTACACTATTCATGCAGCCGCTTCCCGACGCGGCGGCCGACGCCAGATTATGTGTCAAAAGCTATACGAAATTAAAGTTGATTAGATTCATATATTTACCGGTTTAATAGGAGTGCTGTCACGGAAATTATGCAGTTTATACGTAAAAAAAATATTCTGCAAGTAAAAAAACAAAAAACAAAAATTCTCAATCTAGTGGTGGTGCCACGGCACCGGTGGCACCTTCGTTGGACACGCCTATGCCTACGACGATCAAGTAGACCGTCGTAACAATACATTTTGTATGTTGAGAATTATTCCTCTGTAATTATTTCCGTTATTTGTAGATACAATTACATCGCCTTTGCCCGTTATTTTGAAAAGTTGTTTTTCATCCATATGTCGTTTGGAAAATGTAGAATTTGTGAATGCAATAATGTGCCACTGTATTTTATTAACTCAGCGTTAAGGATGACTCACTACTGCATCAAATTAAGTATCAATTCCAGAGTCAAAAGAGGGCTTCTGAACCCTGTCCTGTACATTGAATAGTCAATGGAATATAAATTACTTTAAAATGAAACTGAATAAACTCCGGGGCTATTTGTTACTGCCACTTCTGTTGTTACTGACACATTCATTGTTTTCCAACAGTACTGTAGCTAACTGAAAAAAACCGTGTCAGTTATTGAATCGTTTTTGCACGCTGAAGACGGGCTCCAGAGGAGAGGCCAAAACTTCCGTTAGTAACAACAGGAGTGGGCTACGACCCAATAGCCCGGAGTTTAGTCAGTTTTTTCCAAAACTCGTTACAAATTATAAGGGTTCGGACATTAGCCATGGTTAGTTAAAATTAAGAAACACGACGGTTCGACCTCTATAAAACCAGAGGTCGTCTTCAGGCAAACAAAACATTTTACAAAGAAAAATCTATCACTAACAAATAGATATCGTCAAAACTCTAAGTCTTAGTTAAACAAATATAGTGCTAAAAATAATAATAATAATTCTTTTGACAAAAAAGATTCTGTGATTGTTTGCGTTGCAACCACAGTAGGAATGGTGAGTATATAGTGTTTTATTGTTGTCTTGATTGTTATCATCTTTTTCACAGCACTACACTTTATACAATAATGAAACTTTCACTTGTGAACTTACTTGTCTTTTCTCGTCGAACGCGTTTCGGCGTAGTGTTCGCCTTCGTCAGCTTAGAGACAGACTGTCAGACTTTGTAACGGTTATTGCTTGGAACTGAACACAGCAGAATAACATGAAATATACAAACACCACACAGCACAACCAAACAACATACTTAACGACCGATTACAACATAAATCACATACACTTTTTGACACAATTATACAAAAAACAAACAATAATTTGGATCCCCGCGCCAATCCCCTTCCTCCACGCACCGCCCCCACTATACCTTCCAAGCTCTCTAAGCTGATGAAGGCGAACACTACGCCGAAACGCGTTCGACGAGAAAAGACAAGTAAGTTCACAAGTGAAAGTTTCATTATTGTATAAAGTGTTTTATTATTATTATCACAATATTATTTCTTTAACTAAGATTTTGACTTTTGACGATATCTAGTTGCTAGTGATGGATTTATCTTAGTATAATTTTTTGTTCGCCTTAAGACGACCTCTGATTCTATAGAGATAGAACCGTCGTGTTTCTTAATTTTAACTAACCATGGCGAATGTCCGAACCCTTATAATTTGTAACGGGTATATTGCGCCATCGATTAATAACAATTCTAAAAATCTCATTTTTCAACACTCTTTACGATAGCCGTGAAAGCCTCAGTTAGAGAATAAATTACATTATTTTTTATAAAATGTTGTAAAATAATCAATGTAAGTTAGTTTTTGATTTGTGTCGTACCTGTATAAATATACAAAGACTTTTCAGTAGTCTAAACTTCATTAGTGTTTTAGTAAACACGGCTTCTAAAGATATCATATTTAATTTTAAAATTATAAGCTACTTGGTGTTTTCCACGTTCTCTCAGGAGATAGTAGTTATCGTCGATATTTCATCGTAAATAGCAAAATGCAAAAACATCAGTGTCAGCACACACCGAGTCATTGGGGGGTTGGGATTCCATCGCACCGAGACGCCCGCCATGAACAGCATTAAAACTTCCTCACAGAGTATTAGCTCCTTTTTTCATGAATATAGTTCAGCGAGTGGATTTACGGGTTACCGTATTCTATTATCTAGTCAGCAGCGCGATCCCTGTGGGATTTCTGTCTACTGTGTGTTGGCACTGCGGGCGGGAGTCTGTGTGTCTGTGTGTGTCTGAAAGCATCTGAGTTTCACGATCCGCTGCACTTAAATTAAATCAGAAAGTGTCTTTTGGTGACAGGATATAAGAATATATTCATTTTTAACTTTAATACTATTTCAGAATATGATCCTACCAATCGTTTTATATTATTCTATTTTACATTACTTTTTACTTTAAAAGTTGTATACTGAATGCAAACGTTAGTAAAACTAAATACGTAGGCCTCCTAATTTCTGCATCAGGAAGGAGATGAAATCTATATAATTTATGCATAGTGGTTAATTCGTTTGATGTAGTTAACAAAAATCAGATACCTGGGTAACATGAAGGGCCCATCAACGAGGATATATGACAGGATACAAATAGGAAATAGGGCATATTATGCTAACAGCAGACTATTGAGAAGCAAACGCATTAGTCGTAACACAAAAATAAAAACATATAAGACATTATCTGACCGGTTGTTGTTTACGGAGGCTAGACACGGACATTAAAACAAAAGAAACAAGAAACAGTAAGAAGGTTTTAAAGAAAGATTGTACGACGTGTTTAAGGTCCGGTTAAAGAAGATGATGAATGAAGAATGAGAAATAATCAGGATGAACTATTGAAGCATGAGGAGATTGTAAGATTCATAAAGGCTCAACGAATACAATGGCTGGGTCACCTAGAGGGGACGTATGATCAGCGTATGACAAAGAAAATCCCGAGGGCGCAAGTCTATAAAAGCAGAAATAGGGGCCGACCTAGGATAAGATGGTAGGGTGATGTGATATAAGATCTAAGAAGAATGGATGTGAGGGGTTATGCTGATATGGAAATGCGTAGGAAACCCAGGAGGAGATTGGTATTGGAATCATGGGGATTTGGGCTGTAGTGGTAAGAAAGAATAGGAAAAAAAGGAGAAGGAGGAGAAGAAGAAGAAGAAGAAGAAGAAGAAGAAGAAGAAGAAGAAGAAGAAGAAGAAGAAGAAGAAGAAGAAGAAGAAGAAGAATAAGAAGAAAAGGTGTGTACTTTGAAATACAAGAGAACAATATTGTTTTGTAAACAATAATATTATGTTACGATTAGCTCATGGACTCTTATGGACTTTGTTATGATTATCAAACAGTGGTATAGCCTACATTATTTAACAGAGAGAAGTCGCAAATCGTTTGTTAACTTATGTATCTAATAAAATCCCAGTTGTATTTCCATCGCAGTTAAGCAGTTAACAAACGGACAGTATAATGAAAGTCACCATCATCGTCGTCATGATCGTCACCACCATCCAATGACGTGACTATCAACTGTTCCAGAAGGGGGGAAGGAATGAAACTAGCTTGGAGGGTGGACTTGTCAAATTTCCTCAGGAAAATGAGAATGCTGGCGAGGATTCTCCCAATATGATTTTATAAATAACTTCGGTAAAATATACGTAACCCTGAATATACATAACGTTATTTTTTAAATGTTGACTGTCATTATTTAGCAAGAAGTAACTTTATTTTATTAATTTAAAAATATTGCAATTCTTTTGTTTCTACCGTTATTTGTTATCCTTATTTAACACACGCAACTGTCTTAGAAATAGTTCTACTTTAAATATGTTATGGAATGTCTCTGAAATTTTAATAGGTCTGGAGGAGGAGGTTTGACCTCCTATAGTTCCTATTCCCGGTAGCTATGCTACTGCCATCATAAGCATGTGTGATTTTTATAATCATTATTGTGTGACAGAAACACTTTAAATGTGAAATTCAACAACGTAGTACGCTCAGTGTGGACAAAGAAAAATTTAGATAATAATAAAAAATTAATACACAAAATGTATATTCATATTTGCTCACAATTGTTCTTCTTATCATAAATATTAATATAATAATTTTTAAATTGTTTTGTAATTTCTGATTGTGATAGTTTATACAACTTTGTAGTAGTTTTACAACTTTGTAATATTCAAATATAAAAAAAAAAAAAAAAAAAAAAAATTCTTGAAAGAAAAGTTTTATTTATTATTAATAATAATAATAAAATATATAATAATAATGTGAGCAAATAACAATGTAATTATTAATAATATATAATATTTTTTACAACTATATATTTTTATTAATAGTATTTTTACACTATTTTGACTGTCTTTTTAACTATTATTAATAATATATAATATTTTTTACAACTATGTATTTTTATTAATAGTATTTTTACAATATTTTGACTGTCTTTTTAACTATCATCTTCAAAAATATAAATATCCAAAGAAATAAATTTTTATAAAGAAATCAAGAAAAATATATTCTTGTAAAGAAAGAAAACATATGATTTACTATTAATTTAAAAAGTTGCATACTTAAAATCGCTTAAAGTGGGTGACTGCCAATATGGATACACGCGTTCACGAACGAAACGTACTTGCATATATAAATTAGTAGTATTATACGTAATACACACAGACTTTCTCTCTCTCTCTCTCTCTCTTTCTCTCTCTTTCTCTCACCGTACGTATAACATATACTTTATAAGAGTGCTATGTATCGTTCATAATGTATACGGAGGTGGGGGGGAGGTCAAGACGTATCAAGGGTAGGGGACGGGCGGCCGCAGTCACGTATACGTACAAATTACCTACGTCTCCGTCCCGGGCTGTGCGTGCCTTAGTCAGACGTCTCCACAGAGACAAATACCGGGGGGGGGGGAGTCCAGGCATCATTTCAAACAGCGTGTCACGTCTCGTGTAATAAAGAATAATACAAGAAATATAAAGACTGTGTATCGAAGCGGCTACGCACGTAGAACGCAGCGCTCTTAGCGGCCACATTTGTAACAAGAAAAAAATGGAAATGGGAAAATTAACTCTATAAAATACTGCATTGGACTGAGCTCTCGAGCGCCATGAGAGGAATGTGAAATACATTGATAGTGAGAGAGTGAGGGGGAAGGGAGAGGCTAATCAAACAGAGTGTCTTAGAAACAAACAAAGGCGTCTTAGAAATAGACCTTCCGATTCTCGTTATAAAATTACCAAAAACTGAAACGAACAGACCATTTACTTGCCTAAATAAGCGCCAAAGCGAGAAAACTGTCTTGGATTAAAATTGGCACTCTTCTTCTTCTTCTTCTTCTTCTTCTTCTTCTTCTTCTTCTTCTTCTTCTTCTTCTTCTTCTTCTTCTTCTTCTTCTTCATCATCATCTTCTTCTTCTTCTTCTTCTTCTTCTCCTTATTCTTCTTCTTTTTGTTCATCTTCTTCTTCCTTTCCAGGATTAAGCACGTCCTATCCTCGGCCCTGAACATTTCACTTTCCCGCAGGCTTACAGCTCATAGCCTGCCTTTGTATTCTACCTAGGGCCATATGGGTAACACGGGCTCTTCATCTTTCTTTACACCATGTTTTTATTTCTTTTATCGCTTGTACACCTAATTCCTGTCTTTTGTCATGAAAGTCTTCGACTGATCGGAGAAATCTTATTTCCGAGGATTCCACCAATCTAAAATCTCATTTCCTAGGGGCCCACGATTCTGATCCATGCAAGAAAGAGGGCACTGCTGTCACGTTATAAAACTTTATTTAAGTGACCCACATCGTTTATTCCTTCAAAATTCATAGCATAGTGCTAACGCACTAATGCTAATATGCTAATTCTAACATTCTATATAAACAAAATCCTGTTTGTTTATTACTAAAAATTGTTAACAATTATTATAATAATTTCATTTCATTTGAAAAACCCCTACCAGATATAGTTTAATGTGGCAGTGTTGATTATATGTTCAAAATTGTCATAACTGCCAAACATTAGATTATTTATTTTATATTATTAATAATATACTTGTTAATGTTATATCTTAAATGTAATCATTGATGTGAATTAAAGTTGAAAAGGGTTACTTCAGTTGGGGTCAATTTGTAAATGCCAAGGATCTATTTTCTAGTATATGTTAGTACACTAAAAACTCGTTTATCCGAATCGCGTTTATCCGGAAATCCGATTTATCCGAAACAATTTTTAGTAAATTTTAAAAATACAAAAAAGTATTTTCCTGTCGCTATAATCTATATTTAAAAGCGTAGATAAGCGATTCCACGTGATATAAAGTAGAAAGTCAATAATCAGAATTAATTGGGATAAGGGGTATTCCGAATTATCGATTTGTTCTGATTTTCGAACATAAAGTATTATGTTTATATATTGTAAACATAAAGTAACATAAACATAAATGTAAACATTGAAACTTCCCCTGCAGAATTTCTAACAATGAAACGACTTCGAGATCGGACAGCCAGCGAATGAGCTTCAAAACTTAGGCAAAAAAACTATGATTGATTACTGTACAAACAAGCAATAGGACTGTTCCAGTACTGTAGACTATAATTTACAGTGCGGTGCCGTTTTATAGTTTATTGTGTCATATTCACTGCATGTAACTTTTAAATTATTATTGTTAAATAAAGTTACTGTACTTAAATACAGTACAGTGTTGTTGTATTATTTAAATAGAAGTTTCGGTTTATCCGCAATTTCGTTTATCCGAAACGGGCGCGGTCCCATCAAATTCGGATAAACGAGTGTCTAGTGTATTTAGTATAGTCTGTATAACGTGTCAGTGACGGCACAATAAATGTGCGACAAAAATTGTTAGCGATAAGAGCTAATCGGCCTTACGGATGATTGTTTTTGTTGAACTAACTATATTGTAACAAGTTATTATAAGTTTATTACAAACCTTACTTTACTTGTCACTGCTCACAGTATGTGGTAAGCAGGTAATTTCTAGTGCTGTGAATGTAATTAATGTTGTAAATTTTATTAATAAGTATACGAATACTGTATTTTGTATTCTAAATTCTAGCATTGACTTATAATTTAGACAAACTAGAAATATTTATTAGGAAAATATTAGGCCCACGAAAAAACTTCAGAAGGTTGGAAATTAAGAAGTAATGATGAAATATATCAAAGTATAGAAAATAGAACAGAAACAGTGAACAGAAGAAGACTAGTATTTCTTGGATACTTATATAGAATGGACGACAATAGGTTAACAAAACAGATCTTCAAATATCTGTGGTGACAGAAGTCAACATCAAGTTGGATTAAAGAAGTAAAAGAGAATTTAGAAAATAGAATATAAACGCAGAGGAAGCAATTGAAAGAGACGTTTTTTGAACAAAAGTGTTGAAAATGGAAGGAGTCCAGATTAGGAGAGTGAAAAACGCAGGTTCAAAGTGGGGTGAAGACAGGAAGAAGAGACACAGTAAAAAGATGAAAGAATATTGGAGAAAAAGAAAAGAACAAAAAGTACAGAATTGAAATTGACATGTGGTCCTTAGATGGCCGATATAAAAAAAAGAATAAAAATATTATAATTGTTATTATTTTTAAATATCCATCGATATTTATCAGTTTTATTTAAAATATCATTGTCCTCCTCGTATGTCATATCACACAAAATATTTAACATATGCTACTTGTTCGATTGTTTTAATTAGCGCTATAAAATATTATTATTATTATTAAAATCTAATTTTAATTTCACACTGCATTGTACGTCAAAACCGTAATAGATTAGTTACATTTTAAACAGTTCGATTTGATGGTGCTTCACCCAAAAACGGTGACAACCGGCACGAAAGCAGTGGTGGTTATTTTTTTTTTTTTTTGTCATCAGTGTAGTTACGTTGTTGACATGTTCCTGCAAATCATTAAACAACGGCTATAGCGATAACACAATAACGACAGGCCGGCTTTATGTAGTGTGATAAGCTGCAGTTTATGAATACTATTTGTCGCAACGCAGCGACAACGTGCGTTTAGCCAAACGGTAATCTCATCTTACCAATGGTGCAATCTGATTGGTACACGGAGACACACCTCACTCCGCGTCTGTTCTCTCTTCCCTGTCAGTACAGTAGAACTCCATTTATCCGAACTCCAGTTATCCGAATCTCCAATTATCCGAATCGATATCAGGAAATGGCATGGAATAAAATTAATGGAATTTCGACAAAACAATCAAATCCAGGAAGAAAAAGATGAACCAATGAACAAGAAGGAAGAGTAAAAAGGACCAAAAAAAGTCGAAGAAAATATAGCTGTATCAACTGAAGACATCCAGAAAACCATTGTACAAATTCCTGGCTGTTCCGAGCGTGACGTGGACGACATAAAGGAGTGGTTGCAGTGCTACCCTGGATATCAAATTTTAGACGATGATGAAATTATCCAAAGTGTAACGATAAATCTCAGCAGGTGGATGAAGACGATGACAACGTTACTTCAGTTGAACCGGAAAAGGAACCTACGGCAAGAGAGGCATTCATTTGTTTTGACACTGTCTTAAAGTATGTAGAACGGCAGCTTCAATGCGACCATGTGCAGCTTCTTTCCGTCTAGCGTTTGCGGGACCTCCCTGCACGTAAATGAGTTTCCACGTCAAAACAATTAACTTTTTTTGACATGTTCAACTGAAAAATCATAATTATGTGTCAGTATTATTTTAAATTTTTTGTAGTAAAAGTGAACTTTTTGCAAAACACGTGTGACCTGGTTTTTATTAAGATACTGTACTCACATAATAAAAATAAACAAAAGTGATTTTTGAGTAATTTTCGCGTTTTCTTTCATAACATAACCTTTTTGTTATGTTTGTTCCAATTATCCGAATTTCTGCGTATCCGAATTACGTCTGGGAATCATTAGTTCGGATAAATGTAGTTCTACTGTATTTCTTTCGCGATCAGAATCATTATGACTGCTTCTGGTATTACTTATCATCAACTGATATCATCAGCTGGTCGGTACCACTAAAGACGGTAAGCTGCAGGTGATGAATACTAATTTTGTGGAAACGTGTTCTCAACTCAGTAATCTCATCTTACTAACACACAGATGAGATAAGACACAGATGAGAATCTAATCTGATTGTACACAGAGACAGTTGCGGGAAGTGCTGCGCAATTAAGAACACATTAGTACAGCAAATTTTTCCGGATTTTAATCTTCTGGCTGTTTTAGTAATAAAAACAATGGCGTAAAATTACTGCGAAATACAGAATGCTTGAAATCTTACTAGAGTATAAGTAACAATAACTAAATACTCTGCCTGGATTGTGCGCGCGCGCGTGTGTGTGTGTGTAAAATTTAAAAGTACGAAAAAGAAGTATTGCATATTGAATGAAATTTTAATAAGATTAATTCGATGTGTCAAGATAATAAATTATTGCCAATTATAAAAACGTACATTCTTGCATTAAGTCAGCGTTTCAGTAGCATTCATTTGTAGAGAGATATATTGGTTTTTGCTCCATTCGGCCGTTATTGATTCATTCGGCGGCGGCCGCTGGTGAGGCGTAATTGGACACGGTCGAGGAACCTTTATTAACCAACCTTCACCAACCCTCGCCATTCAGCCCTTAACACTAGTACGCAACGGAAATGAGCACTAAAATAATATTTTGGTGTGACTTATAGTTTATTTACTAATATTTTATTTGTATATTATTATATTATCTATTATTTTATTTACTGTTGTTTCTTTAATTTATAGCACGTATATCAAATATTGATTGATTTAAATTCAAAGAGCTAGATTATTTATAGAGCTGTGTGAATTTGGAATATCAGTGAAATTCGTAAGGTAAGTCCAGATAGCCACGATGGCTACCCTGGCATAAATTGGGCCCTAAAACTCGTTGACAGATTCTGTAACATAGAATCTTTTACGGCAGGAGTCATCTACATTAAAATTATTGTCCTGCCTGTTGGGCCGTGATCGTCTTCTTGTACAAATCCAAACGTTTCGGCTGCAGCCGCGGCAGTTATGTTCACTGGGTCTTCTTTTCTGCTCCACTTGTGACTAAACGAACAGAGGAGTCGCCAGAGAAGCAGAACAGAAAACCACTGGAGATGACTGCCGCAGCTCCAGTCAAAACGTTTAGGTCTACGAACAAAGCCACGGCCCAACAGCCCGGAAAATATTTGTACTGAAGATGAAAGCCACGGCCCAAAAGCCCGGAAAATATTTGTACTGAAGGTGAAAGCCACGGCCCAACAGCCCGGAAAATATTTGTACTGAAGGTGAAAGCCACGGCCCAACAGCCCGGAAAATATTTGTACTGAAGGTGAAAGCCACGGCCCAACAGCCCGGAAAATATTTGTACTGAAGATGGCTGCGGACGTGAAATCTTTATTCTTATGAAGAAGAAAAACATTTTTGACACGTGGCACGGCGTACTTTCAAAGGCTGTTGAAGAAATTCAGGAACTGAATAGTATGAGTATACATGATAGGATGGACCAATATCGGTTATAATGCTTGGAACATCTTACCCGAATGAATGACAAAACAACTGTGGAATTATAAGCCGGATACATGGAGGGGTGTGGGACATCCGAAGAAGAATTGGACGACTCGGGGGGACGAGAATAAGTTATTTTTGTTTAATCTTTTTGAAAAATTATGACGATGTATATATTTATTAAAAAATACCCCTTCAGTTAGAAAAGTTTCTAAATGCCAATGATATGACTGTATAATAATGAATGGCGCAGACTAAGAATACGTGTTTGAGGATTATGGAAAACTACAGAAATGATTTATTATTCATTACTCTTATTAATTTCTATTTTAAATTGCTTTCTTAATGTACACTTAAATGCCAAAGTTTTTCACGACTCGTTAATTGGTTTAGGGGATTAAGCGGCGAGGGGTTAATGTATTGCAGTCTCGTGTATTGAATTAAAGTTTCGTAGAACGGAATACAGAGCGCGCAGTTATTGATGTCGCAGTCATAAATAAGTGACTTTAATTAAACCCGACTGCTGGTGAAAAGCCGTTGTTCTTTTGGAATTTGAAATAACTCTCTAAAGTTTACATTTGAACATTTTTGAAACTCTCACTATTCTGGAAATACTGTAATGATAGTGTTGGTGATTATGATGATTTTGACGACTGTCACTCTTAAATAATCACTCGTCAATAATATTTGAACTTAGTAAATAAACATTTGGTTTTGTTCTACAGACCATGATAAACTTGAGAACACGTCACAGGCAAGGTGCTGCCTGTTCCGCCTTCAAAGATCCTCCAGCGATGTCTTCCTGAGTTTATCACACACCTGTGTTCTATAGAATTGTATTTCCAGACTTGCTTGAACAGTATGGAATCTGACGTTCTCTCTGAATGTTCTTTCCACCGTTGTTTGTAATCTTTAAACTTTTCATTCAATCTAAAACTTGTAACTCTTCTCTTGTGGCCTCATTTCTCATGCTGTCAAGTTTAGAACACATTTGAACTCATCTTAACAAACCCATTTTCGTAGCCTGTATTTTACTGTCTTGTGTTTCTTGGTTGTTGCGCATAATTCACACCCATAGGACAGGGACTGCTAGAAATTTGTAGAACTATAATTTTGTATCCAGGCGTCCCTTGTTTCTAAAACTTTGGTTGACTGTTCCACAGATCGTCTGAAACTTACCTAACTTAACATCAATATCATAATTTATATGATAGCCATTAGGATTTGATTTGAATAATTAATTAAATAACTTAACAAATTACTATTTAATAATCCTCTTGGTACTGTCAATGAAGAACAACCAAGTCACATTAAACTGAAATTTTAAAAACACGCATGCCAAAGCTCCATAAATTTTTCTTAAATTTTCGTTTCACGAAGTTTGCAATAGGAAAGACGTATTTCACGATTCGTGTTTGCAATACGAGAATTATGTGATATAACTAAATTGTTTTTCTATTCATTACAGCAAGTTGTTTGTAACATAAGTCACGTTGTGAGTAAACTAAAGAGAGAGAAAGAGACTTAAATATTGGAAAACGCATAAAGGTTATCTAATGGCGTGAACACACGGACAAATGTAGATATAATGACAATTTGAGTTAACTTTACGGTGCAACATTTTTAGGAGACTTTGCAGCACGTCCAGTGTCTATAAGCAATGTTATATACATTACCAAATAGAGGTAACGTTTTGCATTTTTATTGCACCTAGATGTTTCTTAAGCACCTGGTCTATCTGCGCCTCTAAAAATTAACTCAAAATGTAAGAAGTTATAGAGGAGGAATTTATTTGGATGATAACACCATACTAAACTTGATTTCATACGGCAACACCCTGAATGTGAAAGCAGCAAATAAATTGCAAAAGAGATTTATATCAATTAAATAAGTTTTTTTTTTCTTTCTTCGAGGGTAGGTAAAAATCTCTATGGACACTAGGAACCACGTCATTCTTAGTAGCGTGGGACTCTAGCCCACTAAAATACATCCCTTAATGCTACAACTGAGCAAGCTCATCCAGCAGCTTCTCCTTCATGTTTCCTTCACGGGTGATGGGGTGAAGCCCAGTGGCTAACCCCAAGATTACTCTGTCTTTCTCTCACGTAGGCTTTTATTGATCTACCCATATTAATTGCTTTCTACTGCGATACCAGATCATGTGTCTTCTGTCTTTTGAGTCGCCTAAGGACGTGTGGAGCTTCTTCCATCACGTGTCGCATTATTGGGTTATCGTGGATCTGAATCCTCTGACCATGTTTGTCTGCATATTTTGTTATTATTTCGCTGACATATTCTACATTGAGGTGTCCGTGTAAGTTGTCGTTCCTTCTATACCACGTGCATTCACTATGCTTCTGAGTACTTTGTTCTGAAAGGTTTGAATTTTTTTCTAAGTTTGTTTTTCTTGTTAAGCCCCACAGCTGAATTCCCTAAGTACACTAGGCTTCAGAACTTGTTTGTACAACGACAGTTTTTTTCAACTGTTAAGTGCAAGGATCTTCCTAACAGCCAATAAATTTTTCTGTATTTTATGTTGAGCTTCTCCTTCTTTTTATTTACATGTTCTTTCCATTTAAGCTTTGTATCCAGCGTCATTCCTAGATACGTTGCTGTGTTAGCATATGGCACTTCCAGCCCATTAATATAAACCCTTACTGGATCTACGTTTCTGTTGGATAAGTTGATATGAACTGGTTTGGATTTATTAAGTTTGATTCTCTACCTCTTGGTCCATGCACATACTTCTGCGATAGAGCTCTGAAGCTTGTTTGCTGCTGCTTTAACCTCGTCGCCCACTGTTAGGATCGCAGTATCGTCAGCAAATGTTGCCACGGTAACTTCCTCACGATTAGGCAAATCCCTCGTGAACAATAGATACAAGATGGGTTCCAGCACACTGTCCTGGGGAACACCCACAGAAATCTTCTTCAATTCGGAGTACTCGTTCCCACACTTAATACGAAAATATCGGTATGAGCTAGATACGACCCAAGTATGAGATAGAATTCCTCCGGAAGATCTCTGTGTAACTTATATTCAAGTACACGGTGCCAGACATTTTTAAATGGCTGAGCTACATCCAGAAATACAGCTGAGCAAATTTTTTCCTCCAGCGATTTCTCAATCACGTCTGTGATTCTATGCACTTGTTCTATTGCAGAGTTCTTGTTTATGAAACCAAATTGGTGGTGAGGTATAAGATTTGTTTCCTCAATCAAAGGTTTGAGCCTTTTAAGGGCAGTTTTTTAAACAGTTTGAGATCTCCGGCAGCAGTGAAATTGGTTTGTAAGATTTTTTCTCACTTGTTGCCTTGTCAGGTATCAGGATCATTAAACAAGATAAGGATTAAATATAATTTTAATTGCTAAAGCAAAAATTCCATTCCTTTCTCGGGAATGGAACCCACATGGGCCAAGATTGTCTTAGACAACAACGAATTAGAGCAGATAGGCCACTTTAATTAATTATACGCGATATTTCCCATGATCATAGTAATGATACCCACTAAAATTCGGAGTTTCTATTAAAATATGTACTACAATCGCCCGATGTCTGAGAAAAGAAATCAAGAAAAGACACCATGTTGAAATTTTATTAAACGCTAGCAGTACCTACGCTTTTGCACGTACATCAGTGAAATCTGGGTTACAACAAAAGCGCAAGAGAGAAGAATACAAGCTAAAGAGATGAAGCTTCTCAGAACTGTCAAAGGATGTAACCGGAGGGATATGGTAAAGAATTAAATAATCAGGGAACAACTATAAATATTTATTTTAAACGAAAACATAAAAGAAAACATAATTAAATGGAATGAACTTTTATAGATAATGAAAAAAGAAGAAAGTAGATTACCTTTAAAAACATATACATTGACGGCGTCTTGACACCATGGAAATCTAATGTAACTTCGGGAATACAGATTAACAAATCAATTTGTATGCTATATGCGGAAGACATAGTTCTTATTCAAGAAAATGAAAATGATTTACAAAGGGTTATGTTTCAATTACAAGAAGTGCCAAGAGAGTACTCACTGACAATTTCAGTAAGAAAGAACAAAACCATGGCCTTTAAAGATAAATATCCAGTGCGGACTAAGATAGTTATAAACAACAGTACTTTAGAACAAGTGGGTCGTTAGAAATATCTGGGCTACAGTGAAAAAGATTCTTGGTGGCTGGGCTCAAAACGTTAGCCGACTATGTCGCACTTTGTCGCCAACAGATCACGGTATAACAGCCCGCTTTTACAACAATTTAATAATAGTAACTTGTATTATCAGAAGGAAATGTGATAATGTATTAATGTTAGATAAGATATTACCATTTCCTTGTCTAAGACAAAAGTTACAGTTTCTTTTTCTGGGACAAATCATATTACAACAAAGATTGCCTGTCACCCAGCACTCACCAATACAACAGGTGCCAGATTCCAAGTATGTAGGGTATAGCATTACTTATCAAGATGATAAGAAGAAGGTTGAAAGCAAAATTAGTCTCTTCCAGTCGCTTTTGTGGATGTACTATTAATGGTTTAAAGAAGAAAACAAGGAAAGAGACGCAATTGAAATATTATAATTTAGTGGCCATACCTCAACTACTGTACGGTAGTGAGACTTGGATTAGAAAGGCCAAAGATATATCTAGAATACAAGGAACGGAAATGAGATTCTTGATGGCTGTAAAGCGTTGTACCAGGAGAGGTCTTATCAGCAATGACCATATTAGAAGGGAGCTAGGCATAGCTGAAAATCCGCCGGTACAAAACGGTGTGGCGGTTACACGTAGAAAGAATGGATCAAAATAGGTTTCCCAGAAAAACCCTTATCATCCAAGGGAGAAGAGAAGTGTCACAAGACACCGTAAACGATATTTGGATGAACTCTATTGAGACTGGAACAGGCAACCAGCCTAAGCCGCAAAGGATGACGACAACGACGATTATCAGAAGGGTTTGGTGCATTACTACCATGGTTAAAATTGGATGAACACTGTTGAGACCCCTGAAGACGGCCACAGATTTTTTAGGGGTCTAAACGTGGTGCGGTAAATTCTAACGATTAGAGTAGTCCGACCTAAACCTTCTGATAATGTTCACGTACCATCGAAAGTTAGGTTTCGAAAGATAGTGTGTAATAGTATTGGCAAAAGTTATGACTTGGCAAAACGGGGATATGATAGGATATGCTACGACAATTGCGTAACGCTCTCGACTTTCCGAGAGCGTCGTTCTACGCGTTCCTCGGCTAGCCGAGCACGTGTAGCGTGTCGGTGAAGGCCGTGCACTCTTTAGCACCCTTTAGCACTCCAGACTGTTCGTGCACTTGTAACTAAGCAAATTACGTCGGGACGCCGCCAAAAGAAGGGAAAATTATTCTGGAACTCCTACGGGCTATATGTAAGCAACAGCAGCTTAGTCAGTCAGTTACACCTGGCGAGATTGCAGAGTGCGGATCAAGTGATTGTTGTGGATTAGTGGAATGTGCGGATTATTGTGTAATAATTAGTGCGGAACTCTAATAGGTATTAATGGGTGTGGACAAAATTAACTTGCATTACTGTATGAGTATATATTGTTGACTTCAAATTGTTACTAATGATAATGTGACGTAGTTGTAATGTAGGCTACACACAATTATTGGTAGGCTACCTATAATGTCGATTTTCTATTGTGGTGCTGTGAACAGTGAATGCACTACAACAGAAAATTTAAATTGTTATTTTCTGCCTAATTAAAGTCGGTAATTAGTTGCCTCATTGGTGTCTGTATTTTGTTTCCACTGTACACTACGACGATCCGTGAGACCGTCGCGACAGTACATCCAGAGAGGCTTATTAAGCAAACCTAGCTATAATCGGCTGTAACGATAAATAAACCAAATCGATATCGCAACGTTTAAAATACGTTTTGTTCACAACGGTTACTCTGAAAGCAGGTGAGCAACGAATTTAGGAAAGAGGTAGGCGGGAAAGGGGTTGTGTACAACCAGCAACATTTCGTGCAAACAGGTGAAAAGGTATAGAGCCACCCTGACGAAGGAACTGGGTTGGCGGAGAGATTAGAATTGATAAAACCAACAGAGGGTAGAAAACTGTTATTTGCATTTACGCAGCGTTTGAAAACAAATTTCCCGGACTGGAACTGTGAAAATAATCTCTTTGCCACAACGTGATAATGCGCAGTAGTAATGTATTAATCTCTGTATTTTCTGAGGAAACACGTACGGTATGAATTAGGAAACACGAATTGAAACTGCGACACATGTTTTGACGCTCACGTAATAGGCAATTAACAATTTTTTTTTATACAGTTCTTATACCAAGCATAAAGTATGACAGACATTCATGTATCTATTCCCAATCGCAAAACTAAATAATACAGACTAGCCAACGTTGCAAACATATCTTAATAAAAACAAAAAAACGTCCTCTTTGGTCCTCAATTTCACAGACCTGTGGGTGAACACATACTTGCCTCCTTATATGTCCCTCTCCCGTGCCGTCTTCTTTATTACATTAATTGTTTCCTTGGCCGCCCTCCATACATCCGTTACTGAGATGACTACTCGCATACGCAGCCCCAACGTGGTGGCCACTTTTCTCCAATGGTTCAAAACGTAAACTGGAATTGTCCAAATGATGTTCTGCTTTGTCAATTGCCCGTCTGTTAAGTCAACGGAGTTCGTCTTCAGACATTCTGTGACCCTCTTCCGCGCGTCAGATTCCCCCCATCCACACCTACATGATCTGGCCAGGGATGAAGGTGCCCCATGTCACACAGTACAGCGAGCCCGCACAATGATGGACGATTCCCCGTAGTCTCCTGGGGGAGCTACTAACACCCAAAGAATCCCACCAAACTAAACCCGAAACCGAATCTTCTTATCCAGTCGTGGCCTCGACGGGGCTGTCTGATGTCAGTTGTCCAACGCCTTCTTTCATGAGGTGTTCGCTCCGGATACAGAAGCTGGTGGGGCAGACAACTGCTGAGCGGTCACGGGGCCGCGTAGGAGGCAGCAGCGTTGACCAACCGGTCCGCAAATGTACCGGGAGGTGTCTCCCCTGTTACTCGGGTACGTCACTCCTGGCTAAGGGCACTAGGCAACACCACAAATGATAGGGTAAGTACCTCACTTGTTGACATCACCTACAAAACAATAGGAGTGGACCCAGCCATTACCACACGACCTTGAAAAACCTAACGCACTTGAGACAGTACTGCATGAGACTGAACTATGTGTCTCTGATGGAGGGGATTACGCGTAAGTGTGTGTGTGTGTGTGTGTGTGTGTGTGTGTGTGTGTGTGTGTGTGTTAGTATCGTTTGTTTGTCAAGCCCAATGATTCATGACAGCGCATGGACCTGTTCACACTGCAAACTGGCGTCCCTCATAAAGGCAGACACATTGTAATATTATTGCAGTCTGGTTTTCACAGTTGAGATATTAAGTGAGTTCAAAGACTACGTATTATTGGTTTTGGGTTTACAACTTAGCACTTTTTAAGTAGCTGTGTTATAGTAACATTAAAAATTCGAATGTGTGAACTGTCGTTTAGGATTAGCGTACTTTTAGTTACTTTCAGTTGTCAGCTGTTTATTCACAATGTCCCTTCAAGGGTCATCGAAAAAAAGAAAATGAAGTTTCGTTGTTCACAGTGAAGGTCGCGAGATAATTAGTAATATAATTGAAAAATGTGATGAAGAAAAACAACGAAACTCACTAACATTCCCAATGAATGAAGCAACAAAACGAACTGCATGTTACTGTAATAAATCGCAAGGCTTCACTAAATACTTGAGAACGTAAAGGAAATACAGTCCAGAAGTAAAACTCTCCACTCCGAGGAAAAACGTGTGAGAAAAGGAAACTTTTTCTTGATAATTTCGATAAGTGTGTAGTCAGAAATATGAAATATTGTTCAGGATTTTTATAAAAATCAACACGTTGTGCCCAAAGATAAAAAAAACTCCTGCTTATCGTGAAACAAAGAATCCATTTCCCATGGGATTTAAAAGTGTGGGATTCAAATGGAAGAAATGCAGAATTAAAAGAAAAGTGTTAATTGAAAACCCAGAAAAATTGCAATGGTGAGTTACTAGTACCTTGTGCAAATTAAATTTTTTTCAGGAATCCGGGAGGAACATATTTTTCTTTTTTTTTTATATGAGAGGTAGTAAGTGAGTGTTGAGTGAGGTTTGATAATGAAATGTGAATCGGTATTTCTCAGTAGTCGTTGGTTTCTTTACACCATTGCGCGTGCCTACGCGTGCGGGTGTCTACGCTCTAACTCTATTCACATTCCTCTCAGGGACTTGATTTCAATCTAAAGCAGTATGGTTCTTGTAGTCATCGGAGGAGTCACTCCGGACCTGCTACCACGCAGAGTACATGAACCCCGTCCCTGCATCAGCTATGATGTGTGTGTGTGTGTGTGTGTGTGTGTGTCTTGCTGGTGGTAGTAATAAAAATACTTACCGGAAAATTAAAAAAAAAATGAATAATGATACTAACACATTTTAAAATATTTTACACAATTATTTTTTATTTATTACGTCAAACGCTTCTAACGTTTGGAAACTTTAATTATTCAATCGAAAAACTTATTTTTGTGAAACGTAACTGGCGTTTAGATTCATGTAGCACAAAACGTTTGTTAAAGTTTCCAATACACCAACATCAGTGTAGACACTCGCATTCCGCTTTTCTTATCTGCATAGAATTTTATAGTTTGATATCTGCATGTAAATTTGTTTGATATCTATAAAGTAATGCTGCCAATAGGTAAATTTTATGTTACACGTTTGTCACTTCAAGACACATTGCCTTCTTCATTTATTAGTGTTGCCAGTGATACCGTACCTACAGTAGACAGGCGGATCTCTTAGACATCGTGGTTTCTCTTGCAGTACTAGAATGGAGAACCATACATGACTTCCATATTCTAATTAATTATCAAATTATTTTTAATATGCACACAGAAACTCAGAACAGAGCCAAATACATCAGCATGCTTTTGGTAAAAACCCTGGGAAAGATAATCAGAAAAAGTGTTGTACCTTATTGTTAATACTTTAAAAATAAAGAATTAATTTAATTAAATTATCTTTTATTTAAACAAAGCGAATACCGCCCAGCGTTTGTTTACTGTGACTTTCTGAAACGAAAAATTATTTTGTTTACGTATCCATATTACAAAGCATGGTTACATCAACTGTTTATATTTTATTGAAATGTTTAAGTTTTCGGTTAAATAAGTTTATAACATCAATACAAACAATTACCCCCTCCTCATTCAACTGTCCTTTTAATTAATAGATATTTCATATACCTTTCTACAGTAGTTAATTATGCCCTTCTTTTTAGGATACTTCATTTATCAAAATTAAGTACTTTACTTTTGTTAAAAACTAAAATGTTGCAGGTAAACTACCCCTTCCCCTTAACCGATCTTCTCCAAAATCAATACGTGCCGAGTCCTCTACAACTCGGGCACATATGCAAAAAATTATTTGATTCTACTTGAATTTGCGGCAGCTATCGTTTGCCATAAACAAATTCTACACACACACACATTTCGGAAAATGACTTTTCTTCATGTTTTGAAAGTAGTACAATCAGAATCTGCGTTATCTTGAACACGCCTTTTTTTGTGATAAACATACTTCCATTTCCTTACGGAACATGGAAGTAAAAAGTGGCGTGATTAGTGAAAAAAACGAACACTCAAGTTGTTTACTACTTGGCATTAGATAAGAGAGGCGTCATCACTAGAGGAATGCTTAATTTATGTAGAGTTAAAATTTTACAACATCATCATTTCCACATCACGTTTTAGGCATTGTTGCCTGTTACGATCGCCATCTTTCACTTGGTCCACCTATGTTTCTTCTTTCTTTCTTCAAAATAGAAACACTCCTATCACTGATTATTTCGTAAGCTTGCACGGCCGGATTCAATGCTATTAAGTTGAGTTCCTGAACTGTTTGGCCGTGGCCTAATGCTAAAATCGATAGCAGACCTTTCGGCAGTGCCATTGACGGCCATCATCAGTACAAAATTTGAGTTTGCGCTAACGTAGGACCACGGCCAAACAGCACCGGAACTCAATTTAATAACACTCCTATCACTGTAGACATTCCGTTTATCTATGGTGGTATAGAGTGACAACGGCACTCCGTTTAATTTTAGTTATCACAAATAACTTTTTTAATTAAAAATATATATTTTTATTCACAACTGTGATATCGATTATTGTCTCGATCGTAATTTACACAGACAAAAGCACAAATATAAAACTGATCCGCAAGTGTGGTAACAAACACACTAACTGACTCTACATATCACTTAACCGAGATCTCAATAAAAACTGACTAATAACTAACTTAAACTAACTCGATCGAATACTTAATAAATACTGACTGACACCAACGCTTGTATATTGTATATGAACGTAATTTTTATAGCGTACGTGTCTCAATTATTATTACCTTGGTATAATTGTTTTCTTTAGTCACCGCGTTGCAGGCGTAAATTAGTAATATCGTAAATACTTTTTAATTGGGTATACGTTGTTGAATGCTTAAACCGTGCATGTAAGTTATTCTATATTTTTTTTTTCAGTTTTGGATTATTTTATATATTTTTTTCTATTTTCCACTGACAAAATTATTCGTCATCTGCCTTAGACGTTTGAATAATCCGGTTGTAATGCAGAACCAGATTACTAATGAGTACTCTCGATTATGGTAATCGAAATATACCCTTTGAGGTTATTTCTAATTTCGTAAATTTTTTTTTTTGTTATTTACAACACGCCGACGTCGTCTTGGTCTTGTTCGTTCAGTGAGAACCCTCTTATCTTAATCTGTTTGATAAATAAAAACACATTGAATTACAATTGATAATAATGTTCAGTATTTATTTGGTTTAATTTTAATTGAATGTTATATGCTCGAAATTAACCATAGCACGGATCGATTCTTACTCTCGGGTCGATTTCTTACTTTCTTCAATTAATATTATAATGTTTGAGTTCTTTAGACTGCTATGCAAAGTTCATTACGGTTAACAAGAAGTACATTTCAGTACAAATATTGTCATACTTATTATCTAACACAACAGAAATAATAGTAAATAAAATTAAAAATGTAATACAATAAATCTTTTCATTCAGTCTAATGCCGCAATGCATCATGGTCCTTCAGTAATCATAAAGACAAAATGGCGGCTGGTCGCTACACTGATTTTATGTGAAAATGGTTTACCACCAGTTTTTTTCTTAATAAAATAATGTTCACTAAGTGTTCACTGTTTATAAATTATATTTTCTTTCTTTCAAAAGTGTTTTGTTGGTTTGAGGTGTTGTTTGGGTTGTTCTTAGTGTTGTTAGTTATAAATCGTAGATTGGACAATGTTACCTGTAAGTTAGTCTACTGTAGGAATACTTCACTTTTTATAATTTAGCTTTATTGTGTCTTCTTTTCGTTTGTTTTTTCGTACTTTAGTTATATCTTCCTTCAATATTAGATTTAATTATATTTTTTGATATTATTTTCTTTTATAAAATTTTGTTCCTTCCACGGATTAGATTCCTTTTTATATTTTTGTCACTTCTAGTCGCGCAGAATTAAACTGACCTCTTTCGTGGCTAACAATAAAGTGTTTTTTTCTTCTTTTTTCGACTAGCTTGCCCAAAATTCTATAACCCCTATTGGTCCATTCTGTTAGGTTCAGAGGCCACACGACCCTTGTTATTAAAAATACATTATTTTCATATCTTACACTCTAAACTACTCCTTAGTTATCACTTATTTATGCTTAACATAATTTATAACTTGTTTTTCCTCGTAAAATTACAAACCATTTGATACCCCTCATGACCTTTATGTGTGACTTAATAAATATTTTTTGGTGATTTAAGACCTTATGATTAATTGATATGGCATTTTGGGATGCTATTGTCTGACCTCAATATATTCCTTACCTTATAATAACATTAATTCATTAAATTAAAAGAAACATCTTAACTTAAAGTCATGTCTTCATGACTCAACATTCAAATTATCCTAAAAAATAAACACACTTTTAAGCAACTGTTAATCTGTTTAACAAATAATATTCTTTTCTTTTGTTCACACTCCATTTTGGTCTGTCTTTACTTATTTTTGGTATTTCTCTTCATCATATTGTCTGTGGGATTAATACTTATTATGATTCACTATTTTCCACCTTGACACTGTTATTTTTATTCTACCTTTGATTACATTACATTAGTTACTTTTAATTACATCTATTTAACATACATTAGTTCTACTACAATGTTGTATTGTACTTCTTGTTTATTATATTACTTCTATTTCATGCTCCTAGTCTATCTGGGTAGTGTTTAATCTAAGTATAGTTTGTGGTCATTGTCATGTCATTTAGTAGGTATGGTGTGTTAGTTTGTTATACCTTTTTCTTTCAATTTGGGACTTCTCTCTTTTACTGTATTCACTCAGTCGATTCTCTATTCTTTAACTATAATGGCTGGGTTCTGTTTACCTCTTTTTTACTTAATAATAATAATAATTGTTTCTATTTCTGTGCTATTCATATTATGGTTTGTTAATAGTAGGCTTTAGCAATGTAGATTTTGGTAATGCTACATAACGCCCTCCTTCAGAAGTGATTATTTCAGAGCACACGTTCGGTGTGGATGAAATAATTGCTTATGTTGTCTGTTTTCTTCGTGGTATTTCTTGAGTGATGGTTGGTTACAATTACCCTCGAAATGGGATCTGTCAATTCATAGGTGTTATTATGATTGTTTTTGGTTATGATATATGGTCCGACGTACAGTAATAATAGTTTCTTGGTGATCCCTTCTAAGTTGCTGGGCAACTCCCTGCTCCTTAGCAATACCCTTTCCCCTACTTCATAATTGATTATTTTACCTGGTGTTTTTTGATATATGTTCTTCCGTTTCTCGGTGCTTTCCGCTATCTTATTATAAAACTTGATTTTATCAAACTGATAGATCTTGGAGTCAGGAAAATTGATTAATTCTTGGATTTCTCGAAGGAGGTTGTTTTTCATGCATGGCGTCGTATGGAGTAATATCGATAGATGGATGATAAGCTAAGTTGATGAATTCTTCAGTAGCTGACAGATATTCCTGCCATTTTCTTTGCTGGTCGTGACAGTATGTCCTTAGTATTCTCCCCATTTCTCTCAACACCCTCTCCGCCGGATTGCTACTTGGGTGGTAGACAGATGTCTTGTAAGTCTTAATTCCCAGTTCTAATAAATTGTTCTTATTTTATGAGTACCATGATCTGTGATAATTGATATGGGTGTTCCTATTTCTGGAATGTACTGGTTGGTTATTACTCCAAGGATTTTCTGGGTGGTTGCCCGGTTGATCGGATACAATTTTGTGAACTTAGTGAAGTGGTCCATGATTATAACAATGTGTTTATATCCATGTCGCCCACCACTACGAGGAAACTGTCCACATATGTCTAAGAATATTTTCTCAAGTTTTTGCTTTGATGTAATTGGTATCATAATACCTTCCTTTTTTCATTGTTGGTCTTCACCAGTTGGCAAATGTGACATGGTTTGATATAACTTCTAACCTTCCGGTTGATGTCCTTTATGTAGCAATTTTCTTCTAGTGCTTTTATTACCTTTAAGGCACCCATATGTCCGTATCTGATGTGGTAATCTAAGACTAATTCTTTTTCGATGGTTTTGGGGATGATCACCTTCCAATTTTCTTGGTTCAAATCAGTTTTGATAAATAATATTCCGTCATGTATACAATAAAATCTGGTTTTGTTGTCATTTTGCTCTTCCCACCGCTCCTTAATATTTATCAATTTTGGGTCTGACTGCTGGTGGATTCTGATGTTTTGAATTAATGTTTCTAAATCTGATCTATTCTTGATGATGTTGTAAACTTTAATTATCTTCTCCTTCTCCTTCTCCCCCTCAAATGTTTGTGTATCTAAATTAATTCGTGATAGCACGTCAGCTGCGACATTCTTACTTCCTGGAATGTATTCCCATCGGATATCATACTCTTGCAAGGCTAGTATCCACCTTGTAAATCCACCATGACTCAGTTTGCATCTTCTTAAAAATGAGATAGATTTATGATCCGTTCTGACGGTCACAGGATACCATAAAATACACGTCCGGAATTTGCTACAGGCAAATACTACACTTAGCAATTCCTTTTCGGTCACGTTATAGTTTCTTTCGCAGTGGTTTAACAACCTACTGGCGAAGCTGATGACCAGATGGTTACCGTTTTCATCTTCCTGGTATAACGTTGTTCCGAGACTGACATCACTTGCATCACAGTGTATGAAAAATGGTCGATTGAAATTTGGATGATTTAGTCTTACTGTTTCTAAGAATTTATCTTTCATTAATTGCAAAGTAATGTAGTGTTCAGGTCCACATGTCCACCTGTCTTTTGAAGATAGTTGACTTTGAAATCTAGCCGTCAATTCTGAATAATTGTTTTGGAATTTTCTGTAGTAATTACAGATTCCTAAGTATGATTGTAATTTTCTTCTGTTTTTAGGTTTTGGGAATTTCTGTATGGGTTCTACCTTTTCTGGTGATGGTGAAATTCCTTGCTCATTTAAGCTAAATCCCAGAAATTGAACTTCTTTTGCAATGAATTTTGATTTTTCCAGTTTTAAAGTAATGTTGTTGACTGCTAATTTTTTCAATACATGTTCCACCCTGTGGCAATGTTCCTCCCAGTTGGATGAGGTAATTAGTAGGTCGTCTACATAAACATTGGTAAACTGGAGCGCTTCTTGACCAAGGATTTGGTCCATACATTTGACAAAGATTGCTACCGAGTTTACTAGTCCGAAAGGCAGCCTCTTGAACTGGTAGTTGCGTCCCTCAAAAATAAAAGCCATGTATTGACGACTCTGTGGATGTAACTCCACCTGCCAGTAACCGCAAACGGTGTCCCATGTACTGATGAACTTCGTGCCGTGGAACTTCTTTAGGATCTCCTCAATCTCCCCGAGTGATGTTAGGTCATTTACAGTCATTTTTATTAATTTCGCGGGCATCCAAGCAAAGTCAGACTTGTCCATTTTTCTTGGGAATAGCTACTATTGGACTTGAAAATGGTGATTGACTGTATTCTATAATGTCGTTGTTTATCATTCTATTAATCTCAGACCTAACCGCCTCCTTCAATGAATATGCTATTGGATAAGACTGTTTGTGTAATTCCACCGGTTCCCTAAACTGAATCTTACATTGATAGTTTTTAATTTTCCCTGGTTCATCTGAAAATACGTATCGATACTTCTCATATATTTTGATCAAGTCCTGTACCTGTTTCATTGTCAATTGATCTCCTGTTCTTTCACATTGGAATTTCCTAAATTCTTGTAGTTTTTCAGCCCAAAAGTCGTATTCGGTAATGTTGTAGATTATTTTTTCGCATGGTGTGTTATCTTCTAAATAATTTAATTCCCTAAGTTGGTGGTGGGCACGGCTAGGAGGGGGACTTTCGCTTCCTATTAACTCCGCCGTCCACACTACACCTTCTGAGTACAAGGACACCTTCTCCCTGCTCAGATCGATGATGGCTGAATATTTCCTCAGTACATCACATCTTATCAATATCTGAAATGGCAAGCCGGTTGCGACTAAAAGTACCATATTAATAACGACACCTTTGCTTATTAAATCTAATGATACCTGTTTTCTTACCGTTTTATTCTGAATCCAGTTAAAATTATTATTTTACTATTATTTATTACATTTATTTTATTATTAAAATTATTATTCATATTTAATCTCCTATTAAAATGATATTATTGACAGGTAGTGTTGGTAATGCTCGTTGACATTCCTTCTGGGCCTTCTCTAATTCGGTACCGTTAATTAGTGACACGTTGGCACCGGTATCTATCATAATTTGGGTTGGAACTCCTTCTACTTCTGCGGTTATGTAAGTGATTTCATGATTATGGCTGATGATATTAGTAGCGTTTTCTTCTAATAATTCCTCCCGAAGATTTTTCAAATAATGGTTATATATTATGGTGAGTTTTTTGTTGTTAGTCCCTTGGTTCTGTCTTCGTCTATACCCAGTAGATTGGAGCAGTGACGGGTCGTGAGGTTTTATCACTGCCTCCTCCCGTTTAAATTGTCGTTGTCATTATTATCCGGGCATGCCGGTTGATTCGTCTGGAATTCTTGATGCGTTTCTCGTCGTTCAATAGTATGGTCATTAGAAGGTTCGTATGTTCTTTTTCCGTGGCTATCCTCCTGGCACTCCTTCTAGCACTATTATTGTAATGGTTATCGCCTCCATTATTTCCCTGTCGGTTGTCATGGTTATCGAAGCTACTTCTCCTTCGATGCTGGTATCTCCTTGAATCATTTTCTTCTGCTCGTATGTGATTGATTCGAGGCCTATATGATCTGTTATTATTATTATTATTATTATGCTGATTGGTTCTATTATTATTATTATTATATTGATTTGTATTATTCCGGTTGGGGTTCACATGGTTGTTATTATTGTTAATATTACCTGGGTCGTTATTATTACTATTATTGTAGTTGTAATTAGTCCTATTATTATTATTATTATTATTATTATTATTACTATGGCTATTATTCCTCATTTCGTAACGTCATTTCTCAGTGTGCTCCTACGATAATAATTTTCATGCTCGTAGTCTTCAATTAGGTCGGCCATTGCATGAATTGTTTTTATTTGACCGCCCAGACTGGCTCTAGCGATCCCTTCGTCGTAATGATAAGCCATCTTGGTAACGAGGCATTCTTCAGGTATCCTCGGTCCCAGGTGTCTAGCCAAACACACCTTTCCTAGGAAGTACGTGGTTGATGTAGTACCTCGATTGGCGACATATCTCCCGTTACAGATGTTGCCCGTAAGATGTTTTACGTGGATTCGAACCAGTATTTTGCTTTAAATCGATTTTTAAACTGTTGGTAATCTGTAAGGTCATTTCTCGTCGCCATCCACCAATTGTCAGTAATTTCCTTGAAGTATTCGTCCAACACTCTCGACTTGAATTCCATCTGGTTGTATGATGTTTTGCGAAATTTTCTTCGATCCTCGCCAAAAATTCCATGTGGTTTCTTTTGTAATGTTTAAAATTAATTCCCTCGCGATTTTCGGTTGTGGAGATACTAGCAATATTGGTTGCTCTATTTCGAATTATTTCGATTTCTTCTCTGATGCTTGACAAGTCTCTCTCGCTTAACAGTTCGATTTTCTCTTGGTTCTGACGGACTTGACCGGTTATATTAGTCATTGCAGCGACAATGTTGTCACACCTCTCTCCGCCTTGCCACCGTACTCTCCCCAAATCTTCCTGTGTTTCCTTTTGTATTACCTCCATTCGAACACGATTATCCTCTTCTAAGTTAATCATTTTGGTGTGTACCTCTTCTTTAAACTGCTGTATTTCTTGACTACTCTGACTCCACTTCTCGTTGACTTCCGCAATTTGTTGTTTAATTCCGGTCATCTGCTATTTTTATTCTACCTTGGCACTGTTATATTTATTCTACCTTTGATTAAATTACATTAGTTACTTTTAATTACGTCTATTTAACATACATTAGTTCTACTACAATGTTGTATTGTACTTCTTGTTTATTATATTACTTCTATTCATGCTCCTAGTCTATCTGGGTAGTGTTTAATTTAAGTCTAGTTTGTGGTCATTGTCATGTCATTTAGTAGGTATGGTGTGTTAGCTTGTTATACCTTTTTCTTTCAGTTTGGGAATTCTCTCTTTTACCGTATTCACTCAGTCGATTCTCTATTCTATAACTATAATGGCTGGTTCTGTTTACCTCTGTTTTACTTAATAATAATTGGTTCTATTTCTGTGCTATTCATATTATGGTTTGTTAATAGTAGCCTTTAGCAATGTAGATTTTGGTAATGCTACAATATGCATGGCAATGACATTCACCAACATGCATCATCTAACGAGAAACGGCTAGTAAATTCCAAATATGAATTCGAGAATCTGGTAGAAAATAATTATGTTGAATTATAAATGTATAGTGCTATTGTTACACAAGATTCTAGTGTATGTCAATATACACAAGTTATACAACTCACGTGATGTATAATGTACACACTACGAACACTGTGTAGTAACATAACTTACGTATTATTCTAACCTATTTATTTAATAAAAAATAATTTTAATAAAAACAATCAATATTCCTAATACCATTTTGAATGTGGGTTGGGGTTTCCCTAATATACGAAAATGTATTCCTGTTTTTAAAGTTCTTCTTCTTCTTCTTCTTCTTCTTCTTCTTCTTCTTCTTCTTCTTCTTCTTCTTCTTCTTCTTCTTCTTCTTCTTCTTCTTCTTCTGCTGCTGCTGCTGCTGCTGCTGCTCCTCCTCCTCCTCCTCCTCCTCCTCCTCCTCCTCCTCCTCCTCCTCCTCCTCCTCCTCCTCCTCCTCCTCCTCCTCCTCCTCCTCCTCCTCCTCCTCCTCCTCCTCCTCCTCCTCCTCCTCCTCCTCCTCCTCCTCCTCCTCCTCCTCCTCCTCCTCCTCCTCTTCCTCCTCCTTCTCCTCCTCCTCTTCAAGGATTAGGTTATATAAAACTTTTCTGACACCCATCTCATTCTCGTACGACCCACGTCTCTTCTACCAATGGCTTTATAGTTCAGTGCCGCTTTCGGCAATCGATCCTCTGTCATCCTTTGCAGATGATCCAACCATTGTCTTCTGTAAATTAAAGTAATTTCATGTATGTCCTTTACTTCGAGTTCTGCTCTGATATCTTCATTCTATCTTGCGATATACAATTGAAAGTATTTCGAAGAAACTGCATTTCACCACTCTGAATCGGCGTGACCCACGCCTCACTCGCATAAATCAACGTGGGTATTGTAATTGTCTTATAACATTTAATCCTTTTGCTGCTTCTTGTTTTATTTCTAAGATATCTATAAATCGTACCACAAATGTTCATAAATTTATTTATCTTTTCATCTAACTTCCGAAGCATATAACTGATGCTATTCTTGTCCTCAGCTATATTTACTTGGTCGTCCTCGCAATGTGCACAGTGAAGAGCTTTTCGTCATTGTTACCAATTCCCCATGTTGCGATACATCCGCCTTCACCGTTCTAAAATGGAATTCAAGTATATATTAACTAATGTGAATGCTATGTAAGCGACTTTGTGTTGAACGAGCAGTAGAATTTATAACCGTCTCTTTTATGGTTTATTTCCTTCCTTTCAAACGATATATTCAGGCATTTAGTCCCAGTTAGCTGTTCAAATCTTCTCCTATTCACTTTTGTATGTATGTGTTTATTTACGACTTTAGTGTGCCCGTACACTTCACAGTGTGTGTTTATTTCATATTTTTGATATGCTCGTATTTGCATCCATTTGAACCACGTTAAATGTTACGGCGCCTGCTGTTAAACTAGACGGTTCGGATCCCATTTTACGAGAGCGGAAAATAAATTTTTCAGCCCTCACTGATCATTCAAGACTATGGAAATAAGTATTCTAATAACTTCCTTGGTTAATAATGGTCACACTGCATTTCTTGTATGTCCAACGACTTATATAAGGAGGTCGCCCTTATACGTTTGTTTTGTCCCCCCCCCCCATTTAAGTTTATTTCCTTTATACTTTACTCAAACGTTTACCAGATCGTGTGACCGTAAAGTTATTGTTACGACGGTCTAACTGATCGTCGTATGGTTCAGTGGGAAACAAAATACAAGACACGAATTAAGTCACTAATCACCGGCTTTAAATATCACAATTAAATAGCTTGTACTCAACAAGATAGTCTCTTACAAAAAACCAAATAAAAATTACTCACACGCAATAAAACGTCAACTAATATAAAGCACAATTGTATTACAACTGTCCCGCACGAATATAACACACGTAACACTTCGCCACAGTAATTAATTTTCACTAATAACCACTTGAACGCACAGAGTAATCGACCGACAATAACTGAACTAAGGTCGCTAACGCCTTGCATTTACACCCCGCTCACACACCAGAACGTTCCACATACTACGCATTAGCGATACACTAGGACGTAATCGATTGAAGCCTTGACACAGTGCACGCGGCTGGCGACGTCTAGGAAAGTCTCGCGAACGCATGTTGAAATCACGTACGCACACGACATTACAGCCGGATTCCTCTGGAACATTCGAGAAACACGTAGATTGTTCTGTAATGTAGTAACATTATTTAACTATTTAACCAGTTTTAATTTACCTGGAATAAGAAACATGTGATTTTGAGCAGGAAAATTTTTATTGTGTGCGTGTAAATTCATTACGCCGGTAAAGTCAATAAATCCATAAATTCCGATCAATTGACACCTCTCAGTTTGTACTTACAAACACCTGGTACTGTACAGTGTAATTTGTCAGAATTAGTAAGGACACGCTGTGTCCCTGTCAAACGGGTTCCGCTATTGTGTTTCACAACAAACTCCTTCCTCGCGGCCACGATCATGAAACTTTAATATGAAACACATTCGTTCCTGTTTCATACACTTTTGAACTTATTAATAAATTACCTTAGATCCGTCGTGTGACTTTGTTTTTTATTTAAAATGACGCGTTTCCGAACATATGTTCCATGATCAGATTAATTCACTCAGTTGAGGTCGTTAAATGTTAAAACCACATTACTTTGTACTTACACACGTCACCTTTCCCGTCTGTTGATCCTTAGCTGCAGACAGTCTCTACGCAATGTGTGCTCCGACCAAAATGTTTTTCTCTTTCCCATTACTTCCAGCAGATTCTTTCCTCTCTTAATCTAGTTAATACTTTATTGTTTCTTACATTATCAGTCCATTTTATTTATAATTTTTATTGTAGTAGTGAATTATTTCTTGCGTTACTACTTGAAGAGCATATGGGTTTTAGAAAGGGTATGTCGACTGTGGATGTATTGTTTGTATTACAACAGATAATAGAGAAAAGGCGGGAGTGTAACCAGGAAACGCATATCGCTTTTGTTGTTGATCTGGAAAAAGAACTTGATACTGTACGCCGTCAAAAGTCATGGAATATTGTGGATAGAAGAGGATATCCACAGCATTTAATAAATCCAGTTAAGATCCTTTATAAAAGTAAATCTGTAGTCCTGGATCTGAATGGTAAGTTCTCAGGTGACATTCCAATAAATAAGAGACCTAGGCAGAGATGCTGCTTTTCCCCAACTTTGTTTAGTCTATTACATTGACGACATGTTGAGAGCATGGAAATCCAGAGTGACTTCGGGAATACAGGTTAACAAATCAATTTGTATGGTTTCCCTGCTATATGGGGATGACATAGTTCTTATCCAAGAAAATGAGGGCGATTTGCAAAGAGAGTGTGTTTCAATTACAAGAAGTGGCAAGAGATATGATATGAGAAAAAGCGGCAGTTTAACCAGGAAACGATGAGGATATCAAAGCAGAACTCAAAATAAAGGACATAAAAGAAATTTTATCAATTTACAGAAGACAATGGTTGGATCATCTGCAAAGGATGACAGAGAATCGATTGCCGAAAGCGGCACTGAACTATAAAGCCATTGGTAAAAGAGCCGTGGGTCGTCCGAGGATGAGATGGGTGCCGGAACAGGTTCATATAACCGAATCCTTGAAGAAGAAAAAGATTGTACTTCCGTACATTATTTACGAAAATAAAACATACTCCGTTTAATGTTGTCGCGTCAATTTTATTTACACGTGCCCTGGCAATGATTGATTTTGTTGTTGTTGTTCACTGTCGGCTCAATGCACTTCTTTACTTGTACGTACACATAAAACACAATCTGTATACTAAACGTAGTAACTTTCTCTTCTGCTGAAGTACACAATAATTTTAAGTTTGCCTAGGTCTCTAACATGAAACAAAATTATTCACTTTACTGTCAGAGAAGAAGGACTGTGTACATTTACAACTTTTACTGCTCCCCTCTTCCGGAAACAATCGATTCGTTCTGTGTCCGGTGAGAGCATAATTTCGCGTACGCACGTGAGCAAACTTCATTAAAGAACCACAACTGCGACGCGCCCGAGGGAAAGGAAAAACGACCACGACGACAAAAAGGACAAGAATTTATTTCTAAGGCGATTTTACTGCCATCTGGCGGTGAACAAACACACCAGAGACTGTCGTTAATAAACACTTCAAAAGACGACCTTACGCTGGACAAACATTGGCCTACAGACAACTGTTTATCATAAAGCGCTGGGTTTTATACCGGTACTGTTTGTTCTTCAATGGGGTGGAGGAGGAGGAGAAATGCTCTATCTCGACAACGTTAAATAGACAATTTTTGTGTACTTTTTCCTCAAGGACCGTAATAAATACTACCACGAAAGTTTACTGTTATTCTGCCGTAATACTTACAAAAGTCCTACCAGTTAAATCGATTTCATGAAGAAAGCTAAATTTGAATTTTTGAAATTCGGTTACTATATTTACCATACAACAAGTGACAAAAAAAAACGACGAGAAAAGAATTTAGAAACACATATTGCCTTTAGCGATTTCAACAAAGCTTTTGATAGAGTGATCAGACTGAAGTTATGGGATATACTTGGAAATAAAGATATACCAAAACACCTAGTTCATGCCATAAAGATGTTATATAGACACATCGCAATAATCATAGAGGACAGAAAAGAATCTATCCTGATTGAAACAAACCAAGGCGTAAGACAATGTTGTTGTCTGTCATAATTACTTTTTAACCTTTATCTAGATGATTTCCTCAAAAAATGGAAAGAACAATCTCCTGACGGTATTAAAATTTACCGAAATAAAAGCTGGAAAACTATTCTCTTTGCGGATGACCAAGCTGTATTCGCCACTTTAGAAGACGATCTCCAGCGAATCTAAAGTGGCGCATCGTCACTATAGACGTTACTTTTGTGTCACCTAACGTAAAATAGGAAAAGATTACAACTGTAACATATCTGAATCAAAGACAAAAATAATGGCCTTTATAGGAGATGAATCGGTTCAGACCAAAATATGCATAGACAACATATGCACACAACAAGTAAGACATTTCAACTATCTTGGACGTGACATTACTTATGATCAAGATACAGACATAGAATATAAAGTGACGAATTTTACAAGAATGTGTGGAAGGATTTAGAGAACGTTGGGAAATAAATGTGGAAAAGAAACCCAAATAAAATTTTACGCAGGGAGCTATATTAGAATTCTCGGAATTTGGTCCAAATGTATCACTGTAAAACAATTACTATACACATTTTAAAATTAAAAACATTCATGTCACAAATACAAATGAAGGTTTATCATGCTTAAAGAGCCACAGCCTCCTTCAGGACAATCCTCCAATAGTATCCATCCATTGCTTGCTCCTGCCACACTCCCACTCCAATATTTCGTAGGTCCTCTTCTATATTATCTCAGAATCATGTTGTTCATTTTTCTTACCATCGCTGATCAAAAAGATCTCTACACGACAATCTTTTCTTAGTAGGGCTGTCTTTGTCCGTTCCCAAAACATGACCTACCTATACGAGTGTATTCACTTCAATTGTTTTACAGAAAAATTGTACCCTTTCCCTTTGAGACACCATAATTTTTCCTTAAACCTTTCTCTCAAAATATCCCCAAGTGAGCGTCAATGCCTCACAACCATCCGTCAAACCTAGGGTTGTGAATATTTTGTACAGTTTGAATTTCGTTGCTCTGGAAAGATTTCTCCAACGTAGATGTGGCATCAGAACAAAGTAGTGTTTATTCTGTTTATTCTACTTTGGCTTACACGCCAGTTGAACGTGTAAGGAAAATTTACAGATCTTGGTACTACAGTCAATGAACAATGGGACCACTCTCAAGAAATAAAGAGCAGAATTGAAAAGGCAAGACCAGTGTACACTACAGTAGAATGGGCAGTTTATTCAAAAGTCACGATTTAACAATAAACACAAAGATGAGACTTTTACGTTGCTACGTATTCTCGGTCCTCTTCTACGGTGTAGAATTTTCGACTTTGATTGAAATCACAACTAAGAAACTGGAATCTTTCGAAATGTGGCTCTACTGTAGAATACTGAGCATTTCATGGACAGCGCATATAATTAATGTTGAAATTCTTAGAAAGATGAAGAAAGATAGGGAAGTTATCAACACAGCGAAGATAAGAAAACTTCAGTATCTGGGTTATATCATGAGAAATGAACAGAGATTTTACTTATTGCAGTCCATACTACAGGGTAAAGTACTTGGAAAGAGAGGAGTTGGGCGACCGAGAATAACACGGCTGAGAAATTTAAGGACCTGGTTTGGCATGTATAAAACTGACTTATTCAGTTAGGAACTATCAAATGAAGAAGTCGTTTATTCGCAGATATGATTCTACACTTTATTTCAGCTGACGCGTTGTTGTCACTGGTGAGCAGAGATATGAAATATGCGAACTCTTCGGCAGATTCCACCATCTCGTCATCGATGTTAATAACTTGCTGCATATGCAAGTTCTGGTCTTCTGGTTGTGGGTGTTTTTTATGTGTTTATTAGTATTTATTGTCAATTTTGAATACCTGGGCGACAGTGTGTCTTATAATGCATGCAACGACGTTTTGAACAAGTTGCATAAGTTCATCCTTATGTGCGGGACCATTAGGCAAACCCTTAAGTCAGCAAGTAAAGGAACATGCCTAAAATTCTACTAGGTAATGGCTCTATCCACACGTCTTTGTGGGTCTGAAAATTGGACTTTAACGAAAGGTCAGGCCAGTCGCATCCAAGCGGCTGAAATGAGATTTCTGTCACGTGGCAGGGTATACTGTCCACGATCATAGAAGAAACACAGAAATACGGCTGGAACTGAATATTATGAGTGTACTCGACATGATCGCCCAGTATCGGCTGAATTGGTGGGAACATCTTGGCCTAATGGATGACTGCCGCATCCCCAAACAACTCTGGAACTATAAGCTGAATGGGCGGAGAGGGTTGGGACGTCTGAGGAAGCGTTGGAGTGACTAGCACTAGACTTTGCCTGTTTTAGACCGGAACAAACCATCCTTGGTTTAATCTTTAGATGATGATGATGATGATGATGATTTAAATGTCAGAATCGGGTTTTTCACGTAAAAAACTAACAGGAATTGATAATTTAAATAGTCGAAATAATGTTCCACTTTGACTAGTTTTATTTGTTTCTGTACTGCACGTATACAGGACCTGATGATAACCACAAAAGTGTCGAAGTGTCGACCCAAACATTTTTTGTATTGCGTTTACTTAGTGATAAAATCTTATAGCAATATTCATCGGTTATTAATTCAAGGAGTGTGGAGTGTCATCGTAGTGTGGAGCGTCCGAGGACGAGGTGGATTCCGAAACAGGCAGTGCAGCCTACGTGAAGTGAAGATGATGGTGATGACGTGTTTAGATTATAAACAATGTATAAGTTACAAATAATTATTACCTCTAAAACAGGTTTAATCTAAAAACTTGTTAAGGATTCTCAACTATCCTTGATTTACAGTAATAGGCAGTATTACATTCCGGAAAATATGACTTGTATTCATGGAGCGTTTTATGATAGTATTAGAAAACACATTATTACAGTTTTCCAAGTGTCCTTTTTTGTCTATAGATTAGTGAAGGGTGTTCAATGCATTTCCATTTAACAAATAAAGTAACTAATTATTTTTGTGTAAGAAGGTGGTCCCAGACTAGAATTTTTGTACCCATTTGGACAAAATCCCGGACAACGATCAATCATCCACCCCCCACAAAAACTATTAAAATATCGAAATATCGACGCAAAATATCGTTATTTGACTTTATTTCATTTATTTAAAATAAATAATCCCTTGCGAGGAAACAAATATTAGACATACAAAAGCCTAGTTTTTTTTAAACGTTTTAAAATCGTAAAATGTAATAATAACTGCGTGTTTATCAAAGAACGTGGCGTTCTAACTTAGTTCCTGTACAACTAGTGGAGTTTATCTGACGGGGAACGCAACGGCGTGAGTTGGCGATAACAAGTTGTCAGGGTCCGGGATGGAGACGGAGACGCCTCTTCCGAACTGTGCCCGCGTTATCTTGTGTTGGGCCAACTTAACAACTGCTATCTCATTGAGAATATCTTACTGGGGTTGTGGCAGCCGTTTTTATGCCATGAACAGCCACATTGGTTACTACAATATTGTGTGGCTCTTAAACTTGCAACAAGAACAAATATTTCCTTTAAATTTTATGTATGCGTAGTGGTGACTTAGCAAAGAAATTATTATGGTCTCTGTTGACATCGAAAACGGACATGACAACATCAACTGGAATATAATATTCAAAGTACTCAAAGACATATACGTAGAATAATGATTAGAATAATTATGCTGCGAGCCATATTTTGGGCCCTGACGCCCAAAATCTTAGAAATTTCCACAAATATGCACTATATTTAGCTTGTGATATAAGCCCCTGTTAATTGGATACCCCACATGGGCTTTCGCGTTTTTTCATAAGTTTGACCCCCCCCTTCAATTTTGCCTTCTACCCTCTATTTTTAGAAGTATCAATCTCAAAACAACAGAGTTCTGTAGGATAAAAACATGTATACGCATGCCACGTATTACAAAAATCGGTTCGTGTGTTCAAAATGTATCGTGAAAGACACCTCAAAAACCGATAGACAGACAGAAGGTCAAATTAAAACAGTCGAATCAAAAATGAGTTTCGCGTCGCTCGTTTAATAGTTGTTATAAGGAGCAAGAAACTTTGCATAAAATTTGTACGGAATAAATATGCATAATATTATAAATATTATAATACATAATACGGAATATCCGTGCATAATAGGGAATAAAATAAAATTGCATAAAGAGTTGTACGGAATTAAAAGAACGAAAAACACCCATCGGTTTGTCATGACAGACATTACATTTCCACACAGTTACTGAACAGCTACAAGCGTTTATCTGACCGAAAATATAGTTGCGCGAATCTCCGATAACAAGTTGTCTGCGTCCGGATTTTGTAAACACCCATATCTGCTTAAAAACGGCCGCGTTGGTAGTGTTTCGACGCCAAACTCAACCCACTGGCATTTATTGAACGACGGGAAGGCGACATTTATAAATAAGCCTACAGCAAAACACTAAAATTTATTATCGTACGGCAATCGTCGAAATACAATATTAAAGTTTTACAAAGTTATGGTGGTCCCCTATACTGTTCTGTAGGTGCGAATTGTAGGCAACGACCAAGAAAGAAGACAGTAAAATACATGCCTCGGAAATGGCGTTCGTAAAAGGAGTTAAAAAGTGTTGTTAAATTTGACAATATAAGAACGAGGCCATAAGAAAAACATTACAAGTTTTTAACTTGAATGAAAATTTAAAAGATTACAAACAACTTTGAAAAGAACACTTAGGAAGAATGTTAGATTAAAGACTGGCTAAACAAGTCTGGAAATAGAAGTCTATAGGACATTGGTGTGTGACTACACCCGGGAAGAATGGCGAGAGGATCTTTGAAGGCGGAACAGGCAGCGCCTATGCCGTGTTGTGAGATGATGATTTTAAACAAGAATTAAGTACTATACTTATTGAGAAAGGAAATGTAGCAACAAATATTTGAATATAAATGTTGTGAGTATTTGAGTATGTGTGTGTGTGTGCGCGCGTGTGTGCGTACGCGTGCAAGTTTGCACTTGGTGTATTAAAATGTAGTTAATCAAGTTACAATGTTTGTTAAAATATAGAACACAAATCTGTAGCGAGGTTGATGCTAGTCTACCACTGGTTGGAGTGTTTCTAACACAACTAACCTAGACATATACGTACTTGCTGCAGGCGTCGAAGCCGTTGCAGCCGGTAATACTGTATGTCAGTGACAATTACAGCTGGGAGACGTGCCTGCGGTGCTGTATAACCGCGCTCTGTCTCGGCACAGAACTGCGATATGTCGTTGCTTAATAATAGCACACATTACATAACATTGATCTTATCGTCAATAATATGATTGAATTATTATAAAATTATTATACCACGTTAGTGCACAGTATTAAGGACATGGTGATTCGCTGGCTCCTCGAGCATTCAAAATTCCCCTATATTCTATAGTCAATGCTGCTGAAGTGGAACAAGGCGGCACTTTCTTTAATAAAATGACTCGTGTACTTGATTATGTAGACGATGTTGTAATTATTCGTAAATATCTGGCTTCTGTAAAGAAACTTTCCTAAAACTGGATAAAAAGGCACGCAAAATTGGGCTTACAATAAAACCAAAATAATGGTGTCAAAAAAGGAAGAGGCATTACAGTACCAGCAGCATTGATGGTTACTGTTTTAAAGCAATCTCCAGTGTCCAGTATTGAGGTTCTACTGGCAGTGAAGACCTTGACGAAAAGGAGAAAATAAGAAGAAGAATTGGATTTGGGAAGAGAGCATTTTTTATGTTATCATCTTCAAGGATTAAACCAAGGATGGTTTGTTCCGGTCTCAAACAGGAAAATGACTAGAGCTGGTCACTCCAGCGCTTCCTCGGACGTCCCACACCTCTCCGTCCCCTCGGCTTATAGTTCCATAGTTGTTTGGGGATGCGGCAGTCATCCATTCGGCAAAGATGTTCCTACCAATTCAGCCGATACTGGGCGATCCTGTCGAGTATACTCATATAATTCAGTTCCTGTCGTATATCTGTGTCTCTTCTATGATCATGGAGAGTATACCCTGCCATAGAAGTTAACAGATAGTATTAAAATCAGAGGGTGTTACGAAGAAACGAAAAGACTGGTATGGATAAACGGAAGGACAGCTTGGAGAGCTTTTACCGTTTGAAGACCTGCCCTAGGGCGCATCACTAAATAAATAAAAATAAAAAAATTATCCACATTTCAGGAATTGTACACAGACCGTTTAAATTCTCTTACTGCGTATTTACTAGACCCTAAATTTAATCGGGTCTAGGGGTTAATAAATGTCACCCCTAACCGACGTACGGAGCTAGGGTTAGACGTACATTTGGCTCTCCACCCTTTGTCAAACATTTAATTTTTTTTCTACTGAAGAAGGCCTCCGATAGGTGGCCGAAACGTTTCGAAAATATCTGAAGAAAGTAATCGACCGAATTCTTCTTTTATCAAACGCCTAGTTTTTCTTAATTGAGAATTAATGTTTTGAGGACCAACTCTTTTTTTTTGTCACAACCCGCCACTGGGAGACTCCCACGACACAATTAACGTAATTTAAAACGGTGATTAATAAATAAAAAGAGGGCTTTTTAGAAGGTATTGTCACAAAGCTTGAGTACACATTCAACCTACTTCTTTTGGTAAGTTCTCTTTCAAAGAGACGATGTGCCGCCTTGTTTCAAGTTTCACACTTGGCTAATTGCATAATTATGTGGGCAAGCTTAATTGCTAGTCTCAGTAACCTAGTGACTCGTCGGGCAGTCAGCATAACCACAAGTGGGGACGATAAACAGGAATAACACTTTGGTTTGGCGGGAGGGGGTAGCGCCGCGGCTTTGATTTCCACTGGTGTGGGCCATTAATCAAAGCCTGATAATAAATCTCTCTTACAGCTCATTAGTTTTGAAGCCTTGCCACATACACGCCCATACCGTGTTTATCAATTCCTTCCATTAATATTGTGTGCGTGTGTGACGTTCGTTACACCCAGTGGTGACACAACTTTGCACAAAGTCCAGGCGTGCCAACCTTTTTGTACCTACGCCGCTGAAGGTCGTTGTCTGTTTTTCCTTTCTCCGAGGATAATATTAACAAACGTGAAGGCTATTTGTTTCAAAGCTGTCGCCTGTCTTTTATCAAGCTTATTTTTTTTTTTTAACTTACAGCTAACACACACGTTAGTTACTTTGTCCGTTTTGTTTTGTCGTCACCATCACCTTCACCATCATCATCTGCACCATAAACGTTTAATCGGCTGCCAGCTTCACCTTCACACTTTATTCCAATGTCTCCGTGGACTTGCTACATTTCTTCCCCCCCCCCCGTGGGGCATTAGTTCAATCCTGATGTAAACAAACCCACGTGAAATCTGAAACGCTATTGGTCAGCGGCGTTGACACTGTTCATACAGTAATGTATTACGGGCATGTGCAGAATGTCTGTATGGTCATGTGAGTGTTATCTTACCACTTAAATAGGGGCACGTCGTTTTAAGACTTCCTTCTTATCACTGTATTCTGAATCCTATTGAATTAATATGAGCCAGTTGAAAGGATATGTTGCCCGTCACAACACAACATTAGCTGCTTGATATAAAACAATTTTTTTTTGAGAAGGCGGTAAATGAAACAACGGCGAACAAGTGGCGTCATTGTATGCAGCATATAACCAAGGAAGATGATAAGTTATGACAAACAGCCCCCATTACCGACGTTGTTGTGGACAATGAACAATATTATCAATAGTAACGCTTGACTCAAGTGATGATACAAATTCAGAGACAGATATAGAAGGCATTGAATTATTCTCTTGAGAGCAACTGATAGGATTCAGTACACTGGTAATAATCATAGCTTCTAATTTCGCTTTAAATATACTACTTTTATCCTTGTTGCAATATTTAAATGGTTAATAAAAAAACCATTAACTGGTATTATTAAATGTTTCACTGTCCTCTGACACTGTCACACCAATTTTAAATTGGACAGGACAAATTATTTCAAATTACCTGTGTTTATACAATATCTGTATTGTACCCTGTCTATTCTCCTTCTGTCAGAGTGACACGCCTCTAATTCAAGTAGCAGATACACAGCAGATAGCGTTTCAGATGAGCCACGTCTGTTAGTTTACATCAGGATTAAGCTAAGAACGGTAAAGGTATACACTTGCTTGATTAGTCGTTTATTATACACTCTTTCTAAGTGGTTTCTCAACTGCTGTTATATTATTGGATTTTGTCGTTCAGCCCGTATACATCAAAGTCTTCTCTTAGATAACAGGGTGTTGCTTTAGATAATGTTTGTGTAATGGACTGTCTAACCGAGTTTTGTTCTGTATACATTTTGAAGTTGTTATAATATTTTCCATGGATTACGGATGATTAAATGAAAAGAAGATTGTTAACTCTTTTATCGTAAAAAACATAGGCCTGTATGTATACCTGGTCCGTGGGCTTCCACGAAAGTCGGCCTTTCTGAGAACGTGGGTCCCGCGATACTCTGTCGCGTGAACAGTAACTCCGGCGCTTTGCGCTACTCCTGTAGGGGATCCCGCTGTAAAGGACTCTTCGGGCTGAATACTCTGCTCACATTCGGACGGCAGTTCGACGTATGTCTCCTGTCCGTCACATGCGTCGGGCTGCGCGTCCTGCTTGCCGATCTAGAATTTATCGAGCGGGGACAGTCCAGGACAGCTATTCTTTGCATAGTATTTAAATATTTACAAAGAATTCTCACATTCTTATAAAGTATTACGCTTTGCTTAAGGCACAGATATTTATAGAAGTAAGGTGATTTTGGGCACCTGTGTGGGTAAAAAAGGTTTGCTTGACCTGGCAACACTGGTTTTTCGTTTCATCTGTTTCATGACGCGTTGAATCAATCTACTGCAGTGGTTCATAAAGTGGGGTCCGCGACAATGTTTCAGGGGGTCCGCAGAAACTTTTAAGAAGAATTAGAATATACCGTAATTTTCTCCGACTTTTTTTTATGCTCTAAAATCTAAATTATAGAATCTTAGAACAATTAGTAGAAGATTCCAGTATTTTTGTTTTGGGTTCAAACCAATTATAATTGTAGAAGTAACTTGTCGTGTAGCAGATCTGTTTGTCAGCCGAACTGACTAGACCTCTCTCTTACAGTACAAAAAGAAAATTCATTGGGAGAACTTTCAACTGACAGTTCATTAAAATTACAGTTTTCGCAATTACAGCTATCTGACTTCTGGTTGTATGTAATGACTGACTATTCTGAACTCGCAAAAAAAGCTTTGAAGCGTTTAACTGTGTTTCTCTCTTCTTATTTGTGTGAAACCGGATTCTCCCTGCTCACGTACTTGAAGTGAAAGTTAAGAAGAAATAAACTTGATGTCGAGAGTGATTTAATATTGAAATTATTAGACATGAAACCCAATATTGCAGAGCTAATTGTTCAAAAGCAGCTTCATTGTTTACATTGAACTATGTTTCCATTTTATAGCATTATCATTAATATTAGGCTACAATTTTGCAAGTTAAGAAAAATTAGGTTTTAATATATTTTAATTAAAATATTAGAGTTTCTATCATATTTACTATTTGTTTTATTTCAGAACTCAGACGGGGTCCGTCAATTTTTAAATTATTTGTGGGGGTCCACTGAAAAGTTTGAAAACCACTGATTTAATGCCCCAGGAGCGCAAGGTGTGGTGACAATTTTCATTTTGCGTGCACAGAATAGGCCTAATTATACTTCATAAAAAAGTAGCTACACAAAGCTATTTGTACATGCGTAGCTACTGACGTTTGAGCTTTGGTTAAACTAAATTTAATTTTTTTATTTGTGTTTCAGGTGCCCCGTAGTCTTGGAAGGAAGACGCGCGACGACGCTACCGGCCAGTAAGAATGTGTGACATCTTCAGGAACGTTCGAAACAATTACACCAACGCATCAGAGAAGGATGAAGTAGTGAGATATTTCAAAAAATAGAGACTGTTTGCGCGACAACAAAGAATCTGTACAGTGTATTTTTCTAACAAAGAAGATGTTTTTAGATTTAAAGGAGCATTTTATTGCGAATCGCCGCTCACTTCCCTCGAACGTGTAATATATTATACAATGTCGGAATAGTTTTTTATTTTATAATAGTTTTACTCTAAAACAGTTGCTAATTCGCATTTCATATCATTCCAAGAAAATCTGTATAGAGATACTTGTAAATGCTGAACGATTTTAAAGTTTTAAATTTTTATTAAAGCTATAGTTATTTTTCTTAAAAACAAGTGTTTGTAGGATAAATAAAATTAAAAAAAAAAACAAATTATATTTTCGTAAAAAAATAAATTTAATATCAGGATATGTCAACGGAAGTCGACGTTTATACGAACTCAAGTGAGGAATACAATTACACGCTGTTCGACAGTTACTACAACGCGTCCAACAATGAAACGTTCGAGGACGGCAACCAGTTCATACTGCCGTGGTGGAAACAAATTATGTGGACGACCCTGTACGCGGGCATGGTGGTCGTCGCCACCGGCGGCAACCTGATCGTGATCTGGATTGTGTTGGCGCACAAGCGCATGCGCACCGTAACCAATTACTTTCTGGTGAACCTATCGATAGCGGACACCATGGTGTCGACGCTGAACGTGACGTTTAACTACGTGTACATGCTGAACAGTGACTGGCCGTTCGGCCTGTTGTATTGCAAGATAAACCAGTTCGTGGCGGTGCTGTCGATATGCGCCAGCGTCTTTACTCTGATGGCCATCTCCGTAGACAGGTAAGAACCGTTGAATCAGTTTCAGTTATTATTATACATTACTAGCTAGCTGTTACCCGCAGCTTCGCACGCAAATATTTGACTTATAATAAGTATTTTAATATAATTTTTATTGTCTGTATCTATACAGCGTTCTGTCAGCTCGTAAAACAATTTTGTACTCACTAGTTACATTCACTCCAAAGCTGTTTTCAACACTTGTACTATTTTAACTTGTACTAATAATAATTATGTTGTTTAAACAGCTTTTGGATATTTAAAAGTACCTGTTTATTAAGCCTTTGGAGATATTTATAAGGTACCTGTTAATTCAAAAACGCTAAGTTCTTTATTTTAAGTGTTACTGTGTTAGAAGCATAGTATAACACATTAAGCGTTATGTTTTCCTTAACCATGGCTTTTATTTATTTCAGCAGTAAACAAAAAACCAAAAACCGTTGTCACCTAACTTCACAAATGAAAACAACACGTATTTTCGCTTTGCATTAAGTAATAGGACAATTTACAATTACTACACTTCTTCTGTTCCACATCGTAATATATCGATACAATCGCATATTACATAAAACATCAAAATATAGGCCTACTGCAGGAATTGATAAATGTAGAGTTCCGATGCCACTAAATAGCTTTTGTTTATTTATTTGTTACTACGGTAATTAATTCTGGTCTCCATGGTGTTTTTGACATCTTTAGTAGCAGTATTTAATATATTTCATTACTTATCCATTGCATCATCAGAAATACGTATAAACATAAATTTTATAATCATTTAAGACAATTACAAAATATATAGACGTATATGTATTCAAAATTACAAAATATATCAATACAATCGCATATTAAAAACATTAAAACTGCAGGAACAGATAAAGGTATAGTTCTGATTCCGCTAAATATCATTTGTTTATTTACTTGTTACTATAGTAATTAATTCTGGTCTCCATGGTGTTGTTGTCTTCTTTATACTCGTCAACGGAAAGGCATGATTAAAAGGGCCTAAATCGTGCGAACGGGACAAAATATCAAATTCCAAGTTGGACGGTATTTTTCGTCCTGTGTCAAATGTTACCTGTGCAAAATTTGCTGGCAATCGGTGTAAGTGTGGATTTGTATTCAGTACCCATACATCCTCAGACTTTGAGTTATATATATATATATATATATATATTATAACAGCACCAAATATTAACTATTTGGGGTTATATGTTTACCGCATACTGAAAGCATATTTAAATAAAATGTAACAGTCAAAACTCCATTTGAATGTAGAGCGTTGAAAATAATGCTTTGTAAAGCAACGCACACGTGGTCATTATGTAATCAGTTCGCTGTACAAGGAAGCGGCCACACCCAAACTGTTAATTATTAATATCTCGGAAACTAATAAATAAAGGCGAAATCCAACATAGCCAAAATGTTTACCGAAATATTAATAATGACGTGTGCAAATTTTACGCGATATAATTAACAAATGAAAGAGTTAATTAAATATAATTGAATAACTTCTGTAAAAATAGATTACAGTAATGAGATTTTAGTATGTTATAAAGATAATAAATTCTGACAGATTGTATATTTTAGATTTCACACAACTTAGTTTGCAACCAAGTTATTGCAAAATTAAATAAGCACAGGATATCCGGAGCGACAAATTAGTTCCGCTGATAGTAATATTAGAAATAATATCAATTCTCCGTCTGTGGGAACCTAACTTCATTCTCACGGACCAAGGGAATTCAAATTTTATGTAGTAGGGAGAGTGTGTCAGCCAATGAAATCACTTGACGCGAGCCCCGACCAGCGAGGTGTTTTCACGCTGAAAGATCACTCTTCTGCCAGTACTCACGAAGTTAAGACGTAGTCCTTCGTCTAGTAACCAAAGTGGAGAAGATCAACAAGAAGACTCTACGTGGTCAACACACACGCAATTACGAACACACTAAGTACAGATCATCTGTATAGCTCGTAATTGTTGCGTAAAGGCGAGATACTCTTCAGTACATCAACCAAGCTTATTGTGTACTACCAGTTAGTCATAAGCACGCAAGAGATCCACCAGACTTCAAGACCAGACTTCAAGAATACAGCAGAGAGGCCGTCTAAATCATTGGTGAACAGCTGACGAGCAGAGCGACCACCCGAACGAAGCACACACACACACGCTGACGTGCAACGTGCGAATCGACGAGGGACAGGAAGCAGTTCCAGCGGACAGCAGCAGACGTTAAAAGATTCACAAACAGCAAGGGAGCAGAGTGTTGCCGAATTTTGAACTCCACGACCGAATCCAGCAGTTCTAAGCAGATTACTTTCTCTAACCAAGGACTCGAATCGATGAGGGACAAATCGGGACGACATCCTCTTCAGTAACAGGAAAGCAAAATCCACTTATTTATTTTTCAGATCAAATTTTCTATTTTTCAATTAAAACATTGTAATTCAAATAATTCAGGTGCCAAACAAAAAAGCAAAGACTCTAGTAATTAAAAAGTAAATTCGTTGTGATAATCTGTATAGCAGTTTAAGTCATTAGTAAGTTATAGTTAAGAAATAGAAGTAGTATAAAAGCGCTATACAAATCTTAACTGACAATCTAATTATTAGATCATACTGCAGTATATCAGAAGTCGAATCACTAGAAATGAAATAACGTGAACTAGACTGTCACGTCTAATTTATTTTAATTAATTATTCTAATTAATTTCAGAGTTTTATATTTTGTTTCATAAACATTTAGATTCAATTTAATTAAATAAATTTAATTAAATTCAAATAAATTAATAAATTAAAATTTAAATTGTAATTAACTCGCCAAAGAACGAGTTCAGTCTCTTTCAACTATTGACCAATCGAAAAACATTGATTCATTGTTTAGACTGTAAGAAATTCATAATATAATAACCATTCTATTCTTGTGTGTTGTTGGTGTAATAAACAACGTTTTATTACCCCATATAACAGTGTTTTATTGTTGGACGATAAAGCCTACCAGTCTCACAAAACTCTCCCCCTTTAAAGTAACCTATTTTGTGTGTTGTTGTAATAAATTTGAGATTACTAGCTTGCGAACTTCAAATCCAAAATCCACACGCCCTAGTCGGAAGAATCTGCAAGATCAGACAGCAGGTAGGTACTCACACACAACACAACATAACAATAACGCATAGAAGTAAAGTTATAATATATTAATATATATATATATTCATTTATATATATATATATATATATATAGATTAACTCTTACAATATTAGTCTTATTAGCCTTATAATATTGGTCTTACAATATTAGTCTTAGCTGAATACTTTCAAGTTTTGCCATAAGCAGTTTTCAAATCATATTCAAGGGTAATTCGAAATGTTCTCAGCCCGACACAGAGATAGCGCCAGCAGTATCAAATTTTTTTTCAATTTATTGCAGATTTGTGATCTGTTGACTAAGCGAACATTGAACAAATTGTCTGACTAAACACATACACGATTATGAAGAGGTGGCCGTTGACAAATTAACCAGATACACAAATTACAAGTCTAAATGACAAAAACATGTAAGCAAATGAACAAAAATCACTTCCACTTGATACTGGCATGATACGATAAATTCAAAATTATTAAACACTGGGCATATAAGGCAGATATACTGGTTGACATTAACACTTAGTGTTGGCACGAATACAAAACATACAGATATTACAGAACAGATATCATAGACATTACAATACAGATAATACAGAGAATACAATATTAGTTAAACCTGAATCGTATGTCTAATAGTTTGTGCCTTTTTAGTCTACAAATATCTTCACTATTATCTAACAAATTAATTGCTAGGGGGTTTGGATGCTTTTCTAATTTTTAATAAATCCTGCAGAGGTTAAAGTTTTGGACTACAAGCGCTGTATAATCTCGATATTACTCGTACTAGCAGTACCAAAAAGCTGAATACCATAAGTCCATACCGGTTTAAGAACTGCTTTATATATTCAAAGTTTGTTGACGAGACTTAACCTCGATTTTCTGCCTATCAGCCAGTAGATATTTCTGACGTTGAGATTAAGTTCAATCTTCTTAGAGGTTATGTGTTTTTTCACGTTAGTCTCCTGTCCAGATGCGTCCCAAGGTACTTAGCACTTTCAGCTTGCGGTATTGGTTGACCGTTAATTGTTACTGGAGGGCAGTTAGCCTTACGTGTGGTGAAGGTAACGTGGACTGACTTAGACGAATTGATTTTTATGCGCCATTTACCAAGCCATAACTGAACGCTGTTTAATGATTCTTGTAGCATAAGAGACGCTATTTAGGGATCCGAGTGTGTTGCTAGGATTGCTGTGTCATCGGCGTAGGTAGGTACAGTGGTTTTACATGCTGACGGTAAACCCGAGGTGAACAGGCGGTGCAACAGAGGACCCAGGACACTACCCTGCGGAACACCTGACCCCACTGGTAATAGAGGAGAAGTAGCATGCGAGAACTAGACTTGAAACACTGCCCACTAAGTAGGAATGTATGGTAACAATTATGTGGCAGATTTTTCTTTATTTTGTATAAGAGTCCAAGATGCCAAATTTTATCAAATGCCTGGGAAACGTCGAGAAACACACTTCAGCAGAACATCTTCGATTCCAACGATTTATTGATAACATTTGTTAGTCTGTGTATTTGATCTACCGTAGAGTGCTTTTCTCGAATGCCTAATTGATGATCCGGAATTAGGTTGTTTGCTACAATTGTTGGCATATGTCGTTTTACAAACAGCTTCTCGAAGATCTTGCCAAGTAGCAGTATCAAATGGCTATTATTGGTGGCCAGTTCAGTACGTCAGCTGGTGTACCATAATTGGTGGCCAGTTCAGTACGTCAGCTGGTGTACCATAAACGTTTAAAACAGATATATTTCCTAGTCTGATTATTTTGACGAATCAAGTACTATAACGTCTCTCCTGTTAAGACATTATAACATAGGGAACCAGTTTAATTGTTAGCTGTTAATTAAACTAGCTGCCGTAGTTAGTAAAAATTACTTACCGACAAATTATGACAATGTATATATCAGGAATTTGTCCAAGGTTTCATAAATTTATTCACTCTCTGAATATTAGCGAAAACATCTCTTCATTATTGTATTTTAACTACGGATATAAACATAATAGCTTTAATGATCTTTTTTTTTTTACTTTACTTTTAAAAGAAAATTCTTATAGATTCAGCATTAAATACTCTTTAAATTGTTACTCTTAGTATCTCAAAATCATGCAGCTCTGTATTACTTTGATTACCACGGATCCGGGTTCTAACTTTGTAATATTCTAACATACTTTAACATCATCCAAACTATTTGAAGAATACTCTGATGTAATTTCAGATTAACTTTACCTTTAAACATCGTCAGGTTATTACTATAGCATTACAGAAATTACAAACATAAATATGCTAATATTTATGTGATCTAAAAGGTCTTTACAAGAAACTTTACTGTTCTTTTTGTTGCGGTTGTTAAAAACAATGTATGCACAGAAGTTATGGTTTAGTGTCACCTGAATATAACGTGAGTCTGCGGCTGGTGGTCGAGATGATCCTCTTCAGTAGGTCTTCCTGGGTGTAGTTCGTTGTCCGTCTGGATCCTCCATTTAGTTGGTTGTTTCTGTATTGTGGTCTAGGTCATGGGGCTGGAATTCTGCTACTTGGAGTTCGTACAGTTGTTGTAGTAATTTCTCTCCTGGCGTTGGTGTTCACCTTTCACATTTGATTCCTTTTTATTTTAACAGCACTGATATTACCTTTTACATGGTAAGGAACATATCTTACCACTTACTTTTTCATATAAAGAGATGTGTCGGGTAAGTTTTTTTATTTATTAAGAATATTTTCTCAACGTCTGAACCTACATTAGTAGTTTTTAATCTTCGTTTCGCTTACGCTACATTGGACTAATTAAGTGAGAAGCACTAACTTCTTGTTATATCGTTTTTTAGCGACATAAACGCAAGTTTAACTTCACGACACATTTTCGAGCTGCTTACATGTCAGAGATTCTCCGGCGACTGGCGTTAGTTTAGCGGCAGGGAGTATGGAAGCTGGCGCGGTTTACAGTAGTTCGTTCCTTTATTATTATTAATTGTCCATTAATTAACTACAATAAATTATCCTACCTTTTCTTAGTTAGGAGTTAGGTATTTCATTTATTATTATTACGTCTTTTATTTAAATATAAGGATTATTAGTTTTCGCTTAATAACATTGTTCTTTGCATGTTCGTACTAGCCTTTTTACCGGTTGATACAGGTATCTGGGTACAGAGGGAGGGTGGATTATACTCTCACTTGTTATAAGAACAAAAAAATTAATTTGTGCTATTTAAGTTGTCTTTAAATCGTCACAGTACGCACAAGGTTCCCTCAGCGATTACGTGGTGTTTGAACTCGACGTCGTCTTTTTCTATGCAGCTGTTTTTTTCATACAAGGAATAGGAGAATTCACTGGGTCCAAATTCTGCTTTTTATAGCCAGATTTCTTTTCATATCGAAGGATAAGAAAAGTCACTGGTGCCTAATCCTGGGTTTTCCAGCGAGCTATATTGTTATATATAACAAGTGTCATATATAAGTGTTAGAAAACCTTATATACTAAGCTTTAGGTTATTTTATAAAAGCTTTGTGTTCGGTGTTAATTCAAAGATTCCCCATGGAATATTTATACGAACCAAACAAAAGAGAAACGTTTGTAACAGGTGTTTGGAGTGCCTCTGTAAATTACCTTTGTACGGTCCCTAAGGTGTGTTTGGGTCAAACGTCTCCTTAGGGATTGCTTACTGGGAAAACTACTTCCTTTGTAACGATTCACTGCGTTTTGTTACCAATAAATAAATAAAACTTATCTATTGTGTACAGATTTTATTTTCAATACTAATGAGAATATATATATATATATATATATATATATATATTGCGACAACACAAATTACTAAACTATTGGCGCATAGGATATGATAGTATGTGTATTTCAAATTACAAGTCTATATTGGAGGGTTTAAGATTATTTGTTGTACAAACACAAGTTATAGTTTATATGGTATATTTGAAATGTACAGAATGTAATGTTTGATATAGAGTCTTTCTTTTAAAATGTTAAATAATGTTCATACGCAAGACGTGATACGTTACATAAGAAGACTCCCACGATGATGTTGCTGAAGAGAAGGGCCGGTCTTTGCGGTATAGATGGTTCGTCAGGTGTGGCTTACAAATGACAGACGTTTCACCAGAAACGTTTACAGCTGGGCTGGCGTCCTGTAACAGCTGGGCTGGTCCTATAACAGCTGGGCTGGTCCTATAACAGCTGGGCTGGCGTCCTGTAACAGCTGGGCTGGTCCTATAACAGCTGGGCTGGTGTCCTATAACAGCTGGGCTGATGTCCTATAACAGCTGGGCTGGTGTCCTATAACAGCTGGGCTGATGTCCTATAACAGCTGGGCTGATGTCCTATATCAGCTGGGCTGATGTCCTGTAACAGCTGGGTTGATGTCCTGCAATACCCACGATGAATCCGACACTTCGCACACACAACGGTACTACGGATTTTATTACTCGCAAAACTTATATAGAGTTTAAGACCAAGTAATATCTCAGGTGACAGTGAGTTTAATCAATAACGGTATATTGAGCTTATACCTCTCCGGCTTCTTCAAGTGTTCTCGCGAATACCAAGGTCTACCGCGATCAGCAGACCACCCTATGAGGAAATCTTGCACTAGCACGGAAACGTCTTGATGGAACTATTGCGTAACAATTAATGATACTGTCACTGCGGAAAATCTCGCACAGTGATACAGTTACACTCACTTCTTACACACGTAATACTACAATATTAATATCGTGTGTAAAGATATAAAATCAATTGTTATGCGTCACACGCGTTACTATCCCCGAAAAGTCTTAACAAATCCTTGCAAGCGGTAGAGTCTTGTACAAGGATTGTATGTACCGTTCGCGGTAGCAGCAGTGAAGAACTGCTTGTAATTTTTCGCACAATGCGTTAAAACACTGATGTGTGCAAATGTACTACACACACAGTTCTGAGTCTTCCCGTTTCACTAACGACGAATAGTTTTTACAACACCTTGCAAGCGGTAGAATCTTGTACAAGGAGTGCACGTTCCGTTCGCGGTAGATGGCGTAGAAGAACTGCCTGTGTAACGACAGGCTTAAGAAAATTTCCAACCACCAGTCAGCATTCTATTGGTGGATGGAAGTCACATGGTTAGTAAAGTGACCATGCACTTTTCATGCAGTAGAGTGCATTTACTTTGTAACAGCATGCATAGCGGTAATCAGACTACTCGTATCTCATGCATGACTGCCTACATACTAATAATATACATGAACGTAAACAATAGTCCGACAGGTATAGGGATTGTAGCGATACACATGTCTCAGTTTAGCTAATGTCAAAACAACGATAATACTTCACGCACCGCCCGGGAAACGATTCCCCCTCGCGCACGCGCGCACATTTCCACTAACACAGTACATGAATAACCATAAATAATAATGCACAGTTTTTTTAAACTAAACCCTTAACCTTACTAAATACAATTGATAACAACCAAACTTAACCATCTACCAATATAATATGAATGTCCATTGTCTGTGTAATATATGAACTTGCCCCGCCTATCATGATCCTGTGATTCGTTGCAGGATTAACTCCTTCCCGCACAAAAAAAAAATTTTTTTTTTTTTCTTTAGTTAACTGACAAAAAATAAATTTTTTTTTTTTTTCAATATAACCAAAACAACTTCCTAATCCTGAAATAATAATAATACCCTCAAACTAAAATCAAATAAACATCCTCAATTAATACTAACATTTCCAACTGTCACATTGACAGAAGCATCAGATCAAAAGACACGTGGTAACCTTCAAACCCAAACAAACACACATGTTCTTGACACACAGATAACGAAATCTTATGCAGGGTCATAGGGTACACAGACAACATTCCTTAACAAAACTAGATTATTGTTCATTCACAGAGCCATCTTACATACAACATTTAAACCTGAATTGACATATTTAAATCACTACACATTCTTACCCCTATATCCTGACATTTATTTCTGAGTTTTTTGTATAAATTTTTCTCAGTTTTGAAACGCACACGTTTACTTGGAAATACAGATTTGAATTTGTTTAATATACGCCGTAATTGCCTTATCTCGCAACTCATTAACTGAACCTTGGGGGTCGGTGAGTTACTCGTTATCTTATCTTTCGAGCGTCCCAGTCTGATAACGTGAGGTCGACAATCAACTTTAGCTGGCAATAATTCTTTCTGAACTTCCAATGCAGCATGCCGTTTATTCAATTTATCAACTTCCCAAATCATATTATGTCCGAATTTTTTAACTCCAAGGACGGTCGCATCTACTTCCGTATCCTGCTCGTATGTTGCTTTAATTGCCTGTTTTTTAATTACCTGCGACTCACACGTTGCTGATTTTATCCTTGTGTGACTTACCTGCAGAATCGGCATTTGTACAAAGTGGTTTTTACACCTCTTTCGTAACTGCTCGTCCAACAGCGATATTTCTGTGCCGCTGTCGACCAACATCTCGTCAACATAACCACTGATTTTTGCTTCGACAATAAGGTCGGTGCAATTTTCACTACTAATATTTTCTTCATGTTTATTACTATTATCATTATTACACATTAAATTATCCCTAATTTCGGCAGGATATAGGCCATACATAACAGTTTCATTCTTATAACTAACATTTTTCATACTTGATTGATTGAACTGCTTTTCAACTAAATCATTTCCAGTAACTGTTGCTAATAAGTTGGTATTAAATTGCTGAGTGGTAATTTTATGTTGTTGTGATTGCGGCTGATTTTGTGGTGTTTGAACATGAAACTGATTACGCGGCGGTTCATTATTATTTACCATAATTATTGTCACCTTATTGTCACCAGTATCATTCACCTCTCCGTCCTCAGTAAACACCTCAGTACCTGATATTGATTCTTCTAGTACCTCATCATCAGGCCATAAGTCATAAATACCTGCACCGTTAGTATCCATACTAGTTCCAGGCTCTATTACTGGTTCGGAATTTTTATGTGTTATGCATACACTGTCCGCATCCATGATAGCTTCAGATTCTATCATACGTTCACGGTTCTCGCATGCTATATCTGTTACACTATAAACTATCACCTCATCACAGCACTTACCTGAAGTATGTTCCAGACTAATAGTGTTGTTACTACTAATTTCATTTCTGTTATCTTCACTACAATCTGATGCAGAATCTAAATACTCGACTTTACCGAGATATGAACTATTAGGCCCTAATAAGGTTGTTTCTGTATAATCATTTTCAATTTCATTTACTACGCTACTGTTCTCCGTTACTCCTCCAGATGTAACATCTTGGTTAACTTCCATACTACTTTCTTTGAGAGTATGTTCCACAAGGACATTTGGTACTTCAAAATTATCACAAGGTGCAATATTCTCAACAGATAAATCTACTTCAATATCAGCTGACATTTTCTGTAGTTTCGCCATCCTCTCCTCTCTATCAGCTTCCATTTCTTCCCAAAATTTCTGCATATTGGCGTCATGTTCTTCTTGACGGGCTTTATTTTCCTCTGAAATTTTCTGTATACTCACTTCCATCTTTTCTTCCATGGTTTTCATCTTCGCTAATATGGCCGCTAAAGCCTTCTCTATCCCTTTTGACTCCGCCATAGTGACCAAATTTCCGTTTAAAATTTAGTAAATTTAAACTTATTGATTTATACGCAAAGCAAGTTATTATTATCACAACAAGATTAGAACATATGGTAACCAGTTTATATGGACACAGAAAGCAGTTCAAAACATCAACATGTAAATACCTTATCTAACATACAACAACTAATAATCTACCTCCAATATACTGATAAAATCTGTTCATATCTGATATACAAGAGAATATGCACAATTGAAAATTTATATCCTCAGCTTTCCATATGAACAATACACATACAATTATCACGTTAATTAAATTTATACGTCGGATTTTTCCAACAAATTTTATATTCATAGCAAATATGTAATAGCGTAAAATTACCGCTATTTTACGAGCCCTACGTTGCTAAGCGCCAAAATATCTCTATGCGACAACACAAATTACTAAACTATTGGCGCATAGGATATGATAGTATGTGTATTTCAAATTACAAGTCTATATTGGAGGGTTTAAGATTATTTATTGTACAAACATAAGTTATAGTTTATATGGTATATTTGAAATGTACAGAATGTAATGTTTGATATAGAGTCTTTCTTTTAAAATGTTAAATAATGTTCATACGCAAGACGTGATACGTACATAAGAAGACTCCCACGATGATGTTGTTGAAGAGAAGGGCCGGTCTTTGCGGTATAGATGGTTCGTCAGGTGTGGCTTACAAATGACAGACGTTTCACCAGAAACGTTTACAGCTGGGCTGGCGTCCTGTAACAGCTGGGCTGGTCCTATAACAGCTGGGCTGGCGTCCTGTAACAGTTGGGCTGGTGTCCTATAACAGCTGGGCTGATGTCCTATAACAGCTGGGCTGGTGTCCTATAACAGCTGGGCTGATGTCCTATAACAGCTGGGCTGATGTCCTATATCAGCTGGGCTGATGTCCTGTAACAGCTGGGTTGATGTCCTGCAATACCCACGATGAATCCGACACTTCGCACACACAACGGTACTACGGATTTTATTACTCGCAAAACTTATATAGAGTTTAAGACCAAGTAATATCTCAGGTGACAGTGAGTTTAATCAATAACGGTATATTGAGCTTATACCTCTCCGGCTTCTTCAAGTGTTCTCGCGAATACCAAGGTCTACCGCGATCAGCAGACCACCCTATGAGGAAATCTTGCACTAGCACGGAAACGTCTTGATGGAACTATTGCGTAACAATTAATGATACTGTCACTGCGGAAAATCTCGCACAGTGATACAGTTACACTCACTTCTTACACACGTAATACTACAATATTAATATCGTGTGTAAAGATATAAAATCAATTGTTATGCGTCACACGCGTTACTATCCCCGAAAAGTCTTAACAAATCCTTGCAAGCGGTAGAGTCTTGTACAAGGATTGTATGTACCGTTCGCGGTAGCAGCAGTGAAGAACTGCTTGTAATTTTTCGCACAATGCGTTAAAACACTGATGTGTGCAAATGTACTACACACACAGTTCTGAGTCTTCCCGTTTCACTAACGACGAATAGTTTTTACAACACCTTGCAAGCGGTAGAATCTTGTACAAGGAGTGCACGTTCCGTTCGCGGTAGATGGCGTAGAAGAACTGCCTGTGTAACGACAGGCTTAAGAAAATTTCCAACCACCAGTCAGCATTCTATTGGTGGATGGAAGTCACATGGTTAGTAAAGTGACCATGCACTTTTCATGCAGTAGAGTGCATTTACTTTGTAACAGCATGCATAGCGGTAATCAGACTACTCGTATCTCATGCATGACTGCCTACATACTAATAATATACATGAACGTAAACAATAGTCCGACAGGTATAGGGATTGTAGCGATACACATGTCTCAGTTCAGCTAATGTCAAAACAACGATAATACTTCACGCACCGCCCGGGAAACGATTCCCACTCGCGCACGCGCGCACATTTCCACTAACACAGTACATGAATAACCATAAATAATAATGCACAGTTTTTTTAAACTAAACCCTTAACCTTACTAAATACAATTGATAACAACCAAACTTAACCATCTACCAATATAATATGAATGTCCATTGTCTGTGTAATATATGAACTTTCCCCGCCTATCATGATCCTGTGATTCGTTGCAATATATATATATATATTTATCTTTTTAAGTTTGAAATTTAGGAAAAGCAACACTCTTGTTTGTGCTTCTGAGTGTTGGTATGCAAATCGTAGTAATTGTACCAATGGCGGCTCGTGGTTCTGATAGTTGAGGGTTCAATGTCTGAACGTTTCTACTAAGATAAGAGCAATTGTCCCATTCCAAATAACATACGGGGTGGGTCGCAACATGAAAACATAACTATTGACAACTTTTAGTAGGCCTAATATTACGTTGTGTTTGTGCAATTTGCAAATTATTCTAAAAATCTAGAGTTAAAATAAAAGTACAGTTAAATATTTCTGTTTAGTAGGCCTATTTAAAACGTGAAGCGGCCTACAGAGTTCCTTAATTTTGCAATTATCTTTAATAGAGAGAGCAGAAAAATTAGTTGTTAAAATAGATTGAGCACTATTCATTTTACAAAATCAATAAACTGAACACAAAAATTAGAAATACCTGAACACATAATACAAAAAATATCGGCTAACACTTTAAAGGTTATACACGCTTCGGTTAGCTTAACGTTACTTTAATTCACTGGTCTACAAAAAAAAACTTTTTTTTTGTCACAAAGACTTTATTGGCTGATCTATATAGTATTGTTTGCGCTGATTTCAAAAATCCCAACCATTTTTTTCTATCACGTAAGGGTTTCGTGTGACAGCTAGGTAAATATTTTACATTAATAACATTTACAGTAAAGAAATTAATCAATGTTCAACGTACCTAAAAGGTATTAGTTGAATATTTCCTGGAGTACTTTGCATCAGGAACATCCCTTTTGAGAGTCCAGCAGTAATCTGCTAACATATTTGAGCTCCACTTCCCTTGATACCTTTTTTCCATGCTTGAAATGTCTTGATGAAAGCGTTCACCGTGTTCATCGCTTACGGCTCCCAGGTTTTCCGGAAAGAAATCCAAGTGAGAGTGAAGAAAGCTGATCTTGAGAGACATATTGCAGCCTAAATGTTCATATGCTTTCAGCAGCTGATTTACTAGATCCCTGTAGTTGTCAGACTTGTTGTTGCCTAAACATTGCGTCACTACATTCTTGAAAGAAATCCTTGCAGGTTTTTATAAGTCATTCAACCGTCCTTCAAAAATTTCATCTTTTAATAGTTGTCTTATTTGTGGTCCTACGAAAATTCCTTCTTTAATTTTTGCATCACTAATTCTGGGGAACTTTTCCTTTAAATACATAAAACCTCTTCCATTTCTGTCCATTGCCTTCACGAAAGTTTTCATCAAACCTAATTTGATATGAAGAGGTGGAAGATAGATCTTTTTGAGATCAACTAAATGAGCATTTATAACATTTTTTTCACCAGGTGTGAGAGATTTACGTGAAGGCCATATCTTCTTTATGAAATGACTTTTGCGATCTCTGCTGTCCTACTCACATAAAAAGCAGCAAAAGTGTATCCAGTCTGTAAACCTAGCAGCATAGCGATCACCTTGAGGTCTCCACATATGTTCCAATTGAATTTTTCATATATTATCTTGTCTAGAATAATCTTTATATTTTCATAAGTTTCTTTCATATTATTAGCATGTGCTAGTGGATCTGATGGAAATTTGTTTCCATCGTGAAGAAGGACAGCTTTTAGGCTAGCTTTAGAAGAATCAAAAAACAAACCCCATTTCTCTGGATTATGAGAATGTCCTAGAGTATCCATCACTGATAAAATATTATTACAGTACACAAAATCCCCTTCTTGAGAAAAAAAGTTCTTGAAATCCTCTTGACGATTTCCAAAGTAGCATACCTTAGTTCCACGATCAAGAAGGTTCCACCCTTTTAGTCGTGATCCCAAAAGTTCTACCTGATTTTTGGATAAATGTAAATCACGCACTAAATAATTTAGGTCTCCTTGTGTCAATGAATGAGGCACGTTAGGAACTTCAAACTTGGATCATGTCGATCAGAGTGATCTTCATTCTGATCCACTTCAGAGCTTGGATTTTCATTTATATCGATTGGTACCGGGTGATTTGGTATTGGGAGATCATCACTGTGGAGAACAGGTCGAATCGCTGAAGGTATATTGGGATATTTCAAAGTGTGTTTCGACTTACTTGTTATTCCCGTTGTAATTGTTAAACAAAAATAACAGTCGGAAGAATGATCTTTTGGCTCTCTTCACACCATGGGAACTGCAAGTGGTATATGGCGAGAGCCGTTTGCCCACCCCGTTAAAAGCCTTGAACAAGTAACACAACAAATATGGGGGCCCGACTCTTGTCCTGATCTCCTACCGTGCAACCAAAACAAAGTTGATAGCACTTTTTTATTAAAGGGGTAAAGTTCCGCCTTTGAAGTTTAAAAGTCAACTCACCACACACGTAACAAAACCTGTCCGGATGGTTTAGGCACTTGCACGGCATTTTTGAGTTTTCACACAAATAAAAGCTACTAATACAGAACAATAACACAGTGTTTAAGATAAGATAAACAATACGAGTTTTTATAAAAGAATACACTTGCACGTCTCTGTATGTTCGTAAACTAAGCACAATTTAAACTCCAAGCACACTTCTGCGCAAATGTTCACCACAGCCACACATATTACATAACAGCAAGAATCAACAAATACCAAACGTTTAAAAAACAATCTTTTAGAGTGCAGTATGTATAACTTTGCAACTAACGTTGCATATCGGCAATACTTAGGCAGCGAAAGTTGAAAACGTACATATACGTGATTACTGAATTTGGTCCCTCAGAGAAAAGGTTTGAATTTCTTGTCTTCACAGTCTTCTCTTATATGCTTCATATGATTGGTAGCGAGCCTGTTACAGCACTTCAGTGTATAGTTCCAAACCTTCACCGACTATGTGGTCTGTAAACTTGGATTTTCAAAGTTAATCTGTCAATGATGTTCTTATATGTTTTAAATTATTTATACTATAAATACCATAATATAAATACCCCTAGATCCTGCTGAATTGGATTTTGCTTAATCTGGACAATACACTACAAACTGATTTTACATTTCTAAAAGTGAATTGTACACAGTAAAAACTATTTTGATTTTAAATTCCTTAAATTATTAACTGAAATTGTATATTTTTATTTAACCTGTTACTGGATTGGCGTATCAACATACATAGTCAGTTTGCCTGTTGGAAATTTAAGTTATTATTCTTAAACTAAATTTAAATTTTTGCCTGAACGCATAGGAATTAAAACCGATTGTTATAATAACAAATATTATTATTACTTTTCTACTCGTAGCCATCTATGGACCTTATAAAATAAATTAATATCTTACTATAATTTATCGTGGCATTTTTTGCCTCTTTGTATAACCCATAATTCTTTATCGTATCGCTGTATTCCTTCATTTTTCTGTTTAACCAGTTTTTGCTTCCTTTATTTTTACTTTTCCAACATCCTTTAACTCCTTATTAATCTTTCAGAAAGTATGCGAGCTTTAAGTTTTTTGTTTCGGGACGTTCGTTTTAGCTAAACTTTGCTTAACTGCAAACCAACAAATTTTTGTCTAAAGGTTTTTATCAAAATTTACAGCTATTCGTTTTACTGACATCCTCGGATTCAATCGGATGAATCTTTGTTCCGGATAGTGGTAGCAGAAAGCTTACAAGACTTTTGCGTCACCTGGGGTGAAAATATTTTAGACGCGACTTTTAGAACAGATCAGTAAAATAAGATAACTATAGATGACAAAGAACTCTCTACTTTGCATTTCACGGACGACCAAGTAATTATAACTGAAGATGAGAATGGCATCTGTTATATGCTGTAAAAAATTAGACAAAGAATACCAAAAATGGGATGTAACGCTGAGCAGCAATAAAACGAAATATGTATGTCTTCGGAAATACACGCAGAGATATTGGAAACGGGAAGTTGCGAAGGTAATCGATTCACATAATTGATTGGTGTCACGGTTACAAGAAGTGCTACGGCACAGTTGTACCAGAAATAATCTCACCGTATATGACAAGAAAAACGAGAGACGAACAAGTTACATCCCACTTTGTGGACAAATCAGCTAAGAACCGAATCAAAAATCAGGTTATATAAAACAATAATGGAAAGTATTGTAATATATGGGGCTGAAGTGTGGGAAACTACAGTGCGTATGACGAAAAGATTACGAGCGATGGAAATAGATAAATGGAGGAAGTGATATACACTTACATCAATGGACAGAGAAAGAATGAAGAAATACAAGTAATGAATACAGTATACAGTATGTACCAATATAAATGACACAATTGATCAAAAAAGATCAAGGTAGTAAAGGCATTTGTGTCGTATGAGCAATAATAGATGACCAAATAAATTACTAAAATTGACGCCTTCCGTTAGAAGAAAAAGAGGGAGGCGTCAAAAGACTTGTAAAGACGGCATAAGCAATACAATGACACAGAGAAATCTGAAGGAATATAACTGGAAATATTGTAGTATTTAGAAGCTGTGGTGAGAATAACAATATCGTGTTCAAAAATCGCAACGTATACACATTTATTTTAGTTTTCGTTTATTTACATATTTCATTTACTTTTTATAATTTATTTACTAGGTCGCAGAAACATAATCGATCATTAGCGACCATACAGATTTCAATATTTTATTTATATGTCCCACCAAAATTCTTATAATGGAATAAATGCTAGGTTATTAAAATATGGTAGCACATTATTGCATTTACGAATTCTCCATTTTCTAAATAACATTTGGATGGAAAACAAAATACCAAAAGAATAGAGGCGTGCAAAAGTAATTTCATTATATAAAACAGGAGACAGAACAGATGCAAATAATTACAGAGCGATAAGCTTGCTAGACTCAACGTACAAAATATATACAAGAATTCTCAATCAGAGATTAAGAGTCATAATAGATGAATTACTTCTTGAAGAGCAATTGGGTTTTAGAAAGTGTAGGTCGACTGTGGATGTATCGTTTGTATTACGACAGATAATATGAGAAAAGGCGGCAGTATAACCAGGAAACGATGAGGATATCAAAGCAGAACTCAAAATAAAGGACATAAATGAAATTTTATCAATTTGCAGAAGGCAATGGTGGGACCATCTGCAAAGGATGACAGATGATCAATTGCCGAAGGAGGTACTGAACTATAAAGCCATTGGTAGAAGAGTCGTGGGTCGTCCGAAGATGAGGTGGGTGCCGGAACAGGTTTATATAACCTAATACTTAAGAGAAGGAAAAGAAGAAGAAGACAAAAATGCTTATGTAGACGCAAAAATTATAAGCCTTCGATGTTTGTGTACGTGTTGTTTGCTGAAGTGAGGTGGTTTGCGAAGTGGAGTGTAGTGGAATGAGTGTCTTAGCGGGGTGTAGTGCCTTTGTGTGTTCAATGTATCTTTGTTTGAAGCAACGTCCTGTCTGGCCTATGTAGAATTTGTTGCAATCTGAGAAATTTACTTTGTAAACGCCAGGTAGATCAAATTTGTTTTGTGCTTTGTGTGTGTGTGTTTTGATAGTGTGTGTTCTGTTTTGTTTGTAGTTTTGTATCCTGCTTTTCTGAATTTGTGCAACAAATTCATAATACTAACATACGTCAATAACCACACTGAAAAAGTAGCCCACAAATTCAGGAAAGCAGGATACAAAATTGCATACAATTCAAATTACATCTATTATTCGAACATATCACACCCCATACACACAACATCGATCCTTCAAAAGTCGACGCCGTCGCCTGGAACAAGACGGACAGCGCTCCCAGTGGCAGCCTCTGACGAAGCTTATAATAAGCGAAAACTGGTCCAGGCTATAAGGTAAAACGTTTACGTTTTTCCTCATAAAAAACCTCGTGTTCCGAGTCGGTAGTGATTTAACTATATTTAGTTAATCAACGGACACGTCATGGACAACGAAATCAAAGAATAATATTATATATTACATTCCAAGTTGTTAAGCAAAGATAAACATTGAAATGATATATTCAGTATTCGAATGAAAAGTAAGACGGTAAATATTGCTCTACACAATACAAATAATATAAATACATAACATATAAATATGTAATAAATAATTAATAACCTATAGAAGTGTGTAACTAATAATAAGTCCACTGCATAATGTATATACGTAACAACAGTAAATATATGTAATAATTAAAATAGTAGTATAGATCTTGACAACACATTAGTACATTACGTTAAAGAGTTTAAAGTAACATAACCTTTAATTTTATGTTTTCAAAAATGATCTGGTAGTTATGTATTTATAGTCAACTTTGTCTGTTATATCAGGAAAAATATTATTGTCGTTCAAACTTCTTCTAACGTCAGAATGGATATTAAGTTTGATCCGTAGATAATGGAGATCACGACACTTTGAAACAAGATGGAATGTTGTCAAAGCCGTGTCACAGTGGTTGCATCTTGGAAGAGGGTTGTTGGCGATTATGCTCTTGTGAATTAGCAGCGTGTGGCCGATACGGAGTCTTGTAGTGATGCATATTTCATTGTGTATGACATAATCGATGATGGTTTCGAAAAGTTATAGGTCTGTGCATATAACCAAAAACTGATTAAAAACAAAAAGTGTTTAAATCTATATACATAAAATTCAAAGTCTGAGGATTTGTTTCTTTGTACTGAATACAAATCCACACCGTTACACCGATTGCCACAAAATTTGGAACAGGTAAAGTTTGACAAAAAACACTATCTAACTTGGAATTTGATATTCTGGCCCGTTCGTACGATTTAAGTTCTTTTAAATTATGCCCTTTTTTTGACGCGTATAAAGATGTCAACTACACCATGGAGACAAGAATTAATTACCATAGTAACAAGTAAATAACCAAATGCTATTTAGCGGCATCAGAACTGTACTTTCATTCATTCCTGCGGAACATTTTCAATATTTTTAATATGTGACTGAACCGATATACTACGATGTGGAAAAGAAGAAGTTTACTAATTGTAAATTATTCTATTTCTTAATGTAAAGCAAAAATACGTGTTGTTTCATTTGTGAGGTTATGTGACAACGGTTTTTGGTTTTTAGTTTTCTGCTGAAATAAATAAAAGCCGTGGTTGAGGAAAACATAACGTGTAATGTGTATATACAATGATTATAATACAGAAACACTTAAAATAAAGAACCTAACGTTTTTGAGTTAACATAATTTCACATAATTTGAAAAGTCAGATACGTTTATATATTTTGTAATTGTCTTAAACGATTATAAAATTTATGTTTATACGTATTTCTTATGATGTAGTAAATAAGTAATGAAATATATTAAATATTACTACTAAAATGTCTATATATTGTACTGCTGTAAAATACTCCAGTACATACTAAGGCCAAAATCCTAGTAACTTATAAATTCATAATAATCGGTTATCAAAATATTTAATGTTGACAACAAAACATGCAATCAACATTGGGAAAATGATGCCGCCATAAACCTTTATGAATAGAGTACATTGTTTTAGAGAAACTTGTGTTACGAAGTTTTCGTCGTGTAACTCATGTTACTTTGCAACTTGCTTAACTTACTTAAAACGATGTATAAAGTTAAATGTATAAAGTTCAGCCAAACATACATTATGATAAATTATAAAACTTTCGCAATGACGTCAACACGTTTAAGCGCGGCCACCGTGTACTTTATGGCTTGATGTTTTGAAGCTATGTATATATTTAGAAGCATCCGTTTAGAAGAAACTTTCATCATAAAATTTATAGCCGATTTATGACCTATATTATACTTTGTACTTACAGCGTGTCATTACGATTTAATCCAACGTTTAGCCTCCTCTTTACTTGTAAACAGGGAGACACTATTTCTAGTAACCAAGGATTGCCAGTTTGAAAATTAAAATACCTGACACGTAAGTAAAAACCAACTGCGTCTAATTCTTCATCAACGTCATCATCTTCACAACGCGGTATAAGCAAGGTAATGCCTGTTCCGCTTTCAAAGTTCCTCCACCCACCTCTACCCACACACCTGTGTTCTACAGGGTTATATGTCTAGACTTGTTTGGGCAGTCTTGGATCTGACATTATTTCTAAGCGTTCTTTTCACCGTTGTTTGTAATCGCTTAGTCTTTCATTCAAGTTGGAAACTTGCAATTCGTCTGTTATAACCTCGTTGCGTCTAATTTTTAAAGTATTTAATTAGTATGATTAATTCTTATCGAAATTGTTTCGCTATACAAGTAAACTTGTCCTGTTTACGTAGCCATGGTATAGTGCCGTCCCATTTTTAAGACTTCTCAGGGAATTGGCAGTAACCGAAATATTCCTATGTACAGGTTACCAATCTTGTAGTAGGTATCTTGAGGAACCTGCGTTTCTCAACCTATGGGGTGCAATCCGATGCTGGATTCCGACAGGGCGTTTAGTGGGTTCCGAAGTTGGGCTCGAAAATTTATTCACTGTGTCTTAGAAACCTATTATATATAAGTTACTAACATATGTGTACTAATATATACGAGGATTGTTCAATATAAACATGTGTAGAGGCTGTAAAGCATATTTTATTCCAGAATTTTAAAAGAAGTCTCCATTAACATTAAGGCATGAGTCCCACTGGTGCACTAAACTGTAGATTCGCTGCTGGTAAAATTCTTGCTGCTGTTTGCGGAATCATTCACTAACAGCAAACTCTACATTAGCGTCCGATTTGAACCGCCGCGCCGTCCTTTTAGTGATTTCTTTAATGGACCAAAAACACGATAATCGCACGGGGACAAATCGGGACTCTAAAATGGATGTTGTAAGACTTCCCACTTTATACGACCAAGCAGATCTTGAATCGTGTGGGCTGCGTGGGGTCGAGCATTATCATGCAGAAAAATGACACCATTTGTGAGTGGAATGACACGGGCCAAATCTTTAGTGGATTGTCTTCCTTCTCAAAATTTATTGCACCATTCAACCACTGCCGTATGAGAATAACTATAATCACCATATACAACTTTCATTTTCATATAAATTTCCATTGGATGACTGCCCCTCAGCAGTCAAAAACTGAATAACGGGAAGCAAATTATCTTTGGATAGATTTTATATCATAGATGCCATTTTTCAACCCAGTCACAATGCTTAGAAAAGAGGAAACTGCAAATATTTTTGACAGTCGCGTCACTAGTACTTAAACAGACAATACAAACAAATGAATTCCGTTGCCATGGCTACGAAGTCACGGCTGCGCAGATCAAACGTGTTTCTATTGAACAATCCTCGTGTGTAGTAACATATATATGTACGTGTATATGTATATACATGTATGTTAATATATATGTCCATCAATATCCTATCGTCTTATATACTATGGTCGAAAAATGAAGATAATTTTTATGATACAGTTCTTCTATAAAGGGCATTCTTCCACCCACTACACCAACGTTCCTTATGTACTCCTATACTTCTTTGTCCAATAGGCTTGTACTCCCAAACGTTCTTGGATAACCTGCCATCCGGCACCATATTCAGACAAACAAGCGATTCCCCTTTGTTTTCCTAAATGCAATAAAATGTATATTGTTGTAACAATTTAAATCCAACCCGTTTTGTACGCGGTCTAAACTTATGTCCCCACGCTTATGGTGGGTCCCATGAAATGTAATAGCTTCAAGGTGGGTCCCGGACTTGAAACGACTGAGAACCACTGTATTAGGCAATTATAGGGATTGTAATTTTTAGGCTTCAAGTTATACGTGTTGTCTCCCTTAGCCAGACTGTTCAGGTTTCTCCGTACACTCGTCCCCAGGCTTACACGTGACGCACACCCATCGAACGTTACGCATTGTCCACGGGTCACACGTCTCATGTCTTTGTGGACTTAGGAGTAGGATTTGCTGGAAGAGCAGTACTTAAATGTTTAGTTTAACTTAAGCAATACAGGAAAAGTCAATTGAAAGGAATGAACGTTTGGAAAGGGTTTAAGAAAGTATGTTACCTTTAAAAGCGGGAATATATGAAGCAAAGGAAGAACACACATACAGGCCTACCGAGAAAAAGATGGAAACCGTAGTGAGCAACGGGTAACGTTGATGAATTAATTCTACAAACACAGACTTCTTCTTCTTCTTCTTCTTCTTCTTCTTCTTCTTCTTCTTCTTCTTCTTCTTCTTCTTCTTCTTCTTCTTCTTCTTCTTCTTCTTCTTCTTCTTCTTCTTCTCCTCCTCCTCCTCCTCCTCCTCCTCCTCCTCCTCCTCCTCCTCCTCCTCCTCCTCCTCCTCCTCCTCCTCCTCCTCCTCCTCCTCCTCCTTCTTCCCCTTCTTTTTCTTCTTTTTGTTGTTGTTCTTCTTCTATCAGGAGCGAATCAATGTTCCGGCCGCGATATCGACATCTGATCCGATGTCTGACGGTAAAAGGATCGTTAAGAAAGCAGACCCTATTTTTGGTTTCCTTTCTTCATTTTCCATATCTGCTATCTGTGGGCAGCGACGTCACAGCTTCCTTCACTTTCTGAAGTTGTTTCCTTCTTCGCCAGTATTCCTTCACTCTATGGCTCGTCATTACTCGTTCTCCTGACGATAACATCCTCTTGGTTCTCCTTGGTTTCTCTTCGTACAGATCCCTTACCTCTGCCATTCTTTTCTGGACACTTCTTTGTCCTGCTCGTCTTCTTCCATGATTCAATATTTTTGTAATAGATCCTGATTGACTTTTTTTACGCATGGTACCTTTGTCTTTCCGTTCTGCTAGAAGTTGAGGATCTCGTTTGCTTCCTTTCAGCCTTTCTTTATCGTGGTCGAGATTTTTCCAAAATGATGATACAACCCTCTGTTTGCTCTCAAAGAAAATTTGAACTCTCTTGCTAAGATTTTGCTGCGTCCCAGGATTTGACATGTTTTCCTTATTGTTTATTACATACAAATAACAAAGGTGAGAAAATCATCCTGAAATATGGTACAATTATAGTAAAACAGAAGGAAACACTACGGATGAACAAGATCATAAAAGGGTAATGTGACATAATAATAAACAAAGAAAAACAAGAATCTCATTTTCTAAAGATTTGTTAAGAATATAAATTTATAATTAACGTGATTTGTAATTACATGAGATCTAATTTTAATATGAATACAAATTAATAAAAGTAGTACACTTTGAAATCAGCGGTATTTTATATTTTTCTATCCTTCATACTTTACGTTAATTTACTCAAAACATTGAAATTTAGTATGCAACGACTAAGATGTATTTACAAAATTATACGCAATAACTTGTGAACCAGTCATTTGTCTGAGAAAATTAGGGAGCCCAACCTACAAGGTAATGTCATCCCCCACCCCCGAGAAGCAGCTCCTATTTACGTTACTGATACTCAGATGAGACTGGAAAGAAATTAAGGCGGTAAAAAACACCGAAAGATAAACGGCTATAACTGATCGTAGCTGACTTCATCAAATGAGAAACCTTTAAAAGCCTGGCATCTTCAAAGTCGGCATCACATACGGTTTTGGACACTCGATTTTTACTTTAGACATTCTGCTGTAACGCGATGGGGGGGGGGGGATTGTTGACTGTGTCAAATTATAAACGGTCTTAATTAAGCCAGAGGGAAGAAAGATGCTCGCCGCCTTTGGTTTATTAAATTTATTCGCCCTAACTACACTTAGCGTTTCAATAGGTTTTGTATTACCTTCACTTGTCTGTAAGTTTTACCACTTAAATAATCACATAAAACTTATTTGAAGTACACAGACGGGTACAATTTATGTTCACTGAACTGTCTAATAGGGCACAGTCTGTGTAATTCAGCCGATCTCAACATGTACCGTTGTTTGATTTGCCTTCCCATGTTAATGAACCAACTAAAAAAACGAAGTTCCTCTTACACTCTGTAACATTATAGACCTTTTACATGTGATCGTTCCCTTTGGCGTTGGCTTTAACAAGTCCAATTGCTAACCTGGCTTTTACAAACGTATGACTACTTTAGAAACATTGTTCATGTTAGTTTAAAGGTTAAGCGTGGAAGGGTTTTATGTACATTACTGTTGGAGGAATAGAATTAATCAAGCCAAAATGGCTTTTAATTAAAATGAAAACCTCATTACTTCAGACAGCATTAGTTTAAAGGTATGGAATTATGTGATAAAGGCACATTGAGTTGCATTACATCGAGTGTGCGCGGCGTCTTTCTACCCGAGGCATGATTTGCAACATCTGGGACGTGCCCAATGGCTCCCAGAAGATAAACATAGGCCGGTTCAAGTCGGCAGGTTATCTAAGACTGGAAGGGAAAACCGCCAACGCGTTAACGCAGAAGACGGGGTAGAAAGAAAAATTGATTTATGCGACACTGCCCCTGGAACCGATTCAGGCAATAGGTGTTGCCTGTCTCAAGCTCAGCAAGAGAGACTTTGTGCCGGTGACCAAGATAACAGCAACAAGCGCCTGACTCAGCGTGCCAGGAGAAGGGCAAGGATGAAGTGAAATATAGTGTTCAGAGGCTGGGGACAGATGTTAATGCGAGAATGGCTTTATGGTGTGTTTTCAAGAATCGCCCGAAGGCGTTTGACACGAAACGGCGGTGGAGGTTCTGAGGCGCTGATGGTTGGCAGGTAAGGGAAGGAGAAGTTCGCAGGTGCAGCAAAGAGAGTTACAGCCAACGACCGGACAACCGGACATACAAGGTAGGAACTTGAAGATGCCTTCGGATTACGTTATTCCTGACAAGCCAAGGAGATCCCAACAAGGAATGGAGGGTTTTAGCTTGGAAACGTTCCTTGTTTGTCACCGTGGGTAAAGGCACATGTCACGTAAACGACAGGAGAAGGAGATATCAAAAGACTATCCCCATGCATTTGAAACTTGCTGCTACAGAAGAAACGCTCAATATAAAGTACAGAGAGAAAACAGCAAATGACGATGTTCTTAGAAAAGCTCAGGAGGTCAGAACATTCAGAGGAAACTTTAATTGTAGAAGAAACATGTGAATAGGGCATATACTCCGGCACAATTCACCAGAGAAGAGAACAAATGAATGAAAACCAAAAGGGATGAATCATAGAGGAATACCCCGTTCAGACTACATGGAACAGCTTATGAACGGTATGAAATGGCAAACCAAAAGGAATGTAGAGTTGGTGCCGACCAGCAAGTTGCTAACTCGAAGAAAGACAGAGATAAAGAAATAGACGAAAAAGTAATACAACATAGTTCATAGAAAGCGTCATCGATAACAGAATTCTGGACATCAGAAGAAAAGAAAGAAAACGATAGCGTATCAACGCATTTACAGAATACAGAGAGCAGTCAGGTTCAGTAGCGGACTAAAGTGTTGGAGGTGTGGGGGCGGCCCTCCCCGGGCCTCACTTAGTAGCAAGCTTCCGGATTTGGTAAATCAAGTTTAAGAGACCAACAATTTATTTAGAACCTCTCATCAGAATTTTTCCCGAACAGTGGATAATTCAGAGTCCGGAAATCAGGATAGTTATTCGAATGAACGAATTCACAAAAACGTGCATCACACATTGCGTGAGTGAACAACACCGTTAGTGAGACCGAAGACAACAGCACATACAACTGTACAGATAAGTAACAGCGTGTGTTATGCATTAAAACTGCTAAAAAAATTGCCAAATAGGGTTTGCAGCAGTGATAAATTTATTTTGCAGTATATATGTTTATTATATATTATAACGTATTATAATACACTATTTCTATTATTTCTTTAAACTTTATATTTACAATGTGCTAGTGGATTTTTATGTCAAACATTATTACAGCTTATTATAAAGTTTCCTAACTAGATGTATCAATACAGTAATTAGACAATAAACATATAACAGCAAAGTGTTTTTGCTGTGTATTACTTAAAGATAAATTGGATTATAACACCCGTCTTATGGTGATTTCACAAAGAAATCCGCTCCGGGCCTCCAGTGCCCTAGGTACGGCACTGTACAGGTTGTGAGGTGTGTGGAAAACTCTGCTGAGATGTTTGCAGGAATGGTTTTAGTGAATAGTGTTGAACCGACAAACCCAAACGAAAGAAACTACCTATAGGCTAACGAAAACAAAAAGAAATGCGTAAAATGGATATACAAGACTTTTGTGATTGCCTAGAGCCACAAAGTGATTGCGGTTAAAACCGAAAAACGTTATAGAACGTTGTAAACTAAATGTACATTTATTGTCGTGCTGTTGGTATTAACACAAACTGATTTTGCGTCCAAAACTGATATTGATTAGTCTCAACTCTGCGACCGTCGTCGATTCGTTGTACAATACGATTCAGTTTGTAGATTTGGCGTACGTGTTTTAACGCTAACAAAGCCAATTTAAGTTTGAATTTTGGAACGAAAAATATACTAGTGTAAATTTCCTACATTGTAATTTTGTCTTATTTAACCTAGCCAACTAACAATCATTGTAGTAGAAATATTAAATGGGTTGCGATTTTATAAAGGGTATGACTCACTAAAAATATATTGTTACGACGAATCGTCGTATTGTACTGTAGGAACAAAATGCAGACACCAAATGAAATCACTAATAACCAGCTGTAATTAATCACATATAGCAATTTCAAGTCAACAAGCTACTCTCATACAATAATTCAAGTCAAATTTTTCCTTACGTAATAATAATGTCTCCTCATTATAATTAACACAATAGTCACTTTCCACCGATCTCCGAAAATCACTTGATCCGGATCTACAATATCGCCAGGTATAACTGACTTCTAAGACGGCCGTACACCCTTATGTGTACCCCACAGAAGTTTTAGAATAATTTTCCATTCTCTTGGCGGCGTTCCAGCATAATTTTCGTCGAACAGTATAGAGGCTACGTGAGTGCGCGCGGCCTTGACCGAGATGTTGCACATGCACGGCTAGCCGAGAAACGGATAGTGACGCTCTCGAAAAGTCGAGAGCCTTACGTAACTGTGGTAGCAATACTTTTCAGAAAACACTATAACTAGCCTATCGTCGTATACACTATGTTGGAAAATGATAATTTTTATGGCATAGTTTTTCTGTGAAGGAAATACTTCCATCCACTTCACCAACGCTAATTATGTCCTCCTATACTTCTTTGTCCAATAGGCTTGTAATACCAAACTGCATTGGATAACCTGCCATCTGGCTTCCTATTCAGGCAGACAAGACATCTATCTTAGTTTACCGCGATGCGATAACGTTTATATTTCTCTAATGACATAATTTATGTTTGTTGTAGTAGTTTTATGGTTAAATGTTGACTGATTTGCTTTTCATCAAGGGGTCCACAGCTGGTGGATACTGGTTTAGCACACCTGATGTACCTGAAGTTGCAGAGGGAAGAGATGTGTCCGAGGAGAAGCCAAGGGGGTGTTATCGGATGAAGAAGGAGCAATGACGAGCCATAAAGTAAAGGAATACTGGCGAAGAAGGAAAGAACTTCAGAAAGTGAAGGAAGCTGTGACCTCGCTGCCCACAGATAGCTGATAGGGAAAATGAAGAAAGGAAACAATAAAACCAACAATAGGGTCTGCTTTATTAACTATAGTTTGTGTCTTCAGGGGTTCACACATGGTGGACACACACAGGTTTAGCACACCCGATGTACACTAGCTGGATTCTCACCTTGCTTCAACCTATCTTGGGTAGAACCATTTTTTTAATCTATCCTGTCTGGTCTCTTTTGACCAACTCTTGTTCTTTTTAATCTCGACACTTAGGTTTCTGAGAGCTAGGCAGTCTTTCATTGTTTTTATGCTTCAGCTTTACTATGTAATTCTTGTTTTTATTTTGCACTATCCGGTAATAGCCCGGCCAGGCTTAAAGATGTCAAATGGTCAACGGTCCTAGGGGCGGAAGAGGAAAGTTTCCCAACGGTACTAGGGATGGAAGAACCTATGAGGTGAGTCTCCGAATGAAGCCCAGAGCAAGGCCAGAGGCTCAAAGGTAGCACTCGTACCACGGTTCTTACACTACAGGACGCTGGTATCGTCCTTAGAAGATATTTATCGTGGTCGAAAGTTACAAAAGAAAAACCTAATAATTTAGGGCAGGTGTCAGATTTCCGCTATTTTGGTTGTGACTTCACTTATGAAGTGGATTACAATGTTGATCACAAAGTTGGCTAAGTTTCGGTCAATATATCGAACGCTGTTAAGAAAAACAAGGAAAGAGGCTCAACTAAATTTTATAAAGTAATGCGTGTTGCTAGTGTTTTTGTATGGTTGTGAAACTTAGATTCTAGCGAACAAACATCCGAGTAGAATACAGGGATCGGAGATGAGATTCTTGCAATTCTGTTAAAGGCTGCACACGAACGTATAGACTGTACAGTGAAGACGTTCGTAAAGATGCAAGATCACATTGCAGAGAACAAAGAGAGATGAACTGCTCAGCTGAGTAGGATGGCGGTTGGCAGGTTGCCTGAGGAAGTTTAGCAATACTTGCCTGTTAGGCAACAAAGTACAGGAAGACCTAGAAAGTGTTGGTAAATTGTATGTATTCCTTTAGGACCGGAGCAGGTGATTTTCCTAGTCCCTGATAGGAGATGAAGAGAAGAAAATTGTTTTTGCTTTTCACACTTAAATATGACTTATGCTTTCTTGCAACCAACTGTCTACTCTCACAGCTTTTACTAAACAATATTAAAATATACTGGAATGTTGTAGTAGTTTAATTTTAATAGTTTTATTTCTTTCTCTTATATAAAAAATGCAGTGATTACAATAATTTGAAACCAGAAAAGCATTAGTTTTCATCATCCATTACATCAGTGGAAAGATTGTTCCATTTCCCTCGACCACATTTCTTTACTGTTCTCCAGGTGCTCAGTTTACTCTAGAAGGCCTTCTCACCACCAGTGTATTGCATAATCATCTAAACGCATTTCGCTTGATTGCTGAGCAAAACAAGGAAAGAGGCTTACTAAAATTTTATAAGATAATGCCAGTACCAGTGTTGTTAAACTCTACAGCTTGGGTTCCAAAACTCAAGTACGTTTCTGAAACTTGGGTTCCGGTAAAAAACATCTTAGTTGGACAAAGGCGTAAGATTATTGCGGTCTGTTAAAAGCTACACACGAAGAGATCGATTTAAAAATGAAGACGTACGGCAAGATTTGAAGATTTGAAAATTTTTAATATCCTAGGTTCCTCTTCTTATTAGCATTACAGCACGAGATCCAGAGACCTGGCTTCAACACCATTCTTCTGCAAAGTCTCCTGTCGATTCCCATCTCAGCGTAACTCCCCACACCCATTCTTCAGAGGCCTACAAGCACATCATCCGCCCATCTTATCCTAGACCGGCCCCTCTTTCAGCTTTTATAAATTTGCGCCCTCAGGAATTTTTTGCCACCAGCTTCAGGTGATCTAGCCAATGTATTCGTTCAGGCTTTTGGAATCCCTCATTGTTCTCATGCTTCAATAGCTTATTTATATTCTGGTTGTTTCTTATTCTCCAATCATAATCTTCTTTAACTGGGCCATAAAAACGTCGTAAAATCTATATTTCCTCTACCTTTCAAACCTCCTTATTGTTTCTTGTTCCTTTTCGTTAATGTCCGTGTCTCGCCGCTATAAGTAACAACCGGTGTGATATGTGTCTTATATATTTTTATTTTTGTGTTACGACACTAATTTTGCTTTTCAATAGTCTGCTGTGAGCATAATATGTCCTATTTTCTGTTTGTATCGTGTCGTGTTTATGGACCCTTTATTATATATCATGTTACTCTGGTATTTGAGCTCATTAACTGCATTGAATGAATTAATATTCTAGAACGCACGGCGGAAAACAAAGAGAAATAGTTTGTTCATCTGAATTGGATGCCCGATGACTCGTCGACTAAGAAATTTTGGCAATACAAGATTGTAGGACAACAAAGTAGACCGATAGAAACACCTAGGAAGCGTTGGTGAATTGGATGTACTATCTTCTTTGGACCGGAACAGGCAATTCCCCTAATAACCGATTGATGAAGAACAAGAACAAGAACAAGAGCAAGAGTAAGAGCAAGAACAAGAAGACTTGAATAACCTATTCTTAGGTTCATTATTACAAAACATTCTGTAATTAATAGATATTAACATTTGAAACCTCCGTATATATGTAGATACCTTGTTTATTCTTTGATTTAAAAGTGGAAAACTAATTTTCAGTCACCATCAACAACAGCTACATATATGTTGTCACCGGACGAAAGGCTTGCCGCATGACAAATGGCGCCAATCGTACACTCTAGTGTTTTTGGTGGCCCTAAAAAGGACCGTGTGGCGAGAAGGCTGATGTTAGTTGTGCCGCGCTGAGGTGTTCGGCGGCTGCGCCCGCTGTTTGTGGCGTACTGCAGTCCTCCTCTTCTTTCGGCATCGGTTGTAGAGTCGGCTGCCGGCCCAGCAACGTCCTATCGCTGGCGCGGAACTGGAGGGCGAAGACGCAAGAATGCCGGTTCTATTCTTCGGCCATTCCTTCCGGCTGACTCCGCGCCGATGTCGTCCGAGAGAGGAGAGGAGATGAAGTGCGTCCGATGGCGTGGCGATGAAGTGCGCCAAAATTTTTTTATGCACTAACCGGGATCGCTGATTGACTCGGTCCGAGCACGTAGTTGGTCACGTCTCGGCTGCTGATCCCGGATTGGCTCGTCTCGTATTCTTCAGGTGTCACGCGCCGTGTCGCTGGTACCTGATACGGGAGCCACAGGATGCGTTGGAGGGATAGAATTAAAGAAAATATGAAAGGAGCAAAGAAGCAGAAGGAAAAACTTGCGTGATAGAAACTGCTGTATATTGGGAATCGGTACACACAAACAGAGAGAAAGAGAGAGAGAGAGAGAACGTTTACGGTGTCACTAAGGAACGGAAATATTGCTTAGTATAGTTTGCGTCACTGACTGGTTGTTTGACAAGTCAAACAACGATAACAGTTGAGAAACACAAACTGTACACAATTGTACGGTTCGATATAGTTTTGTGTACTAGTTTTATGTACTTCAATCAGGTTTTATGTGACATGTTAAGTGGTGCAATTTGAACACAGCTTGGAAAGGGAAGAAAGACAAGTAAAGGTAAAATATAGTTGAGTCAAGTAAACCAAACACAATTCAACGGGCTCAGTTCCAGTTGGCTTAATCAAGTCCATTTATTATTGATACAGTCAACAGCACTCTCCTCCCTCCCTTTATAGAATTATAACTATAATCTATATCAATTATTATCATATCCATACTACAACATTTTTAACCGCTGCTAAAATTACATTTTTTTTTTTAGAAAGCAAAATCGCTTCTTGCCTTTAATAAGTAAATTGGTGAAGCTTATAAGTTGATTGCTACTGACAAGTATCGCTTTCCTGTCTAAAATTCTTCAAATACACCGCCTACATATAACACGGGGCTAAACGTTGACACAATCTATAATGTGCCACTTTGAGCACAAAGTTTAATATTGGTGATAAATCGACTATATATTTTATGATTAAAGTTTCTTCTAAACGGATGCTTCTAAATAATATATATATAAATAGCTTCAAAACATCAAGCCATAAAGTATACGGTGGCCGCGCTTAAACGTGTTGACGTCATCGGGAAAGTTATACAATTTACCATAATGTATGTTTGGCTGAACTTTACACATTTAACTTTACATCGTTTTAAATAAGTTAAGCAAGTTGCAAAGTAACAGCAGTTACACGACGACGAAGCGGAACTAATGGGAAAGTTTGTAACACGAGTTTCTAGTAAAGAGTGTGTACTATTCATCAAGGTTTATAGCAGTTTCATTTATCTACTGATTGTTTCTACATTTTGATTATTCATTATTTATAGAAGAGTTTCATATTATTATATATTTATTTTCCTGGTGACCAATTAATTTCGGCTCAAGAATTTGAAGACATAGAGTACCTACATGACTAAAAAATTGATACAAGAATTTCAGAAATGCGGACTTAAGGTAAATTCATTTTGTTTTATTTGTCTCCAAGTCACGTTTATTAACTAATTAGAATTAATATTAGGCATTACCTGTATTAACTTCCGTCTTGTGACTTATCTGTTTTAATTTCTAAAACGACGCGTTTCGAGGATAAATCCTCATTTTCAGGTTTTAATATTATAAAAACATCAAATTCACCCGAACGGGGTCGTCAATTACTTAAAACACATAAAAACACCACACATAATTTTACATTGATATAGTCTCGGCACAGCCCGATGCGCATCGTCTCGTTGCCAACGATTAACTGTTGTACTTTATCCTGTATGACCGTTATCATTTCCCGTGGACACATCGACATCGATTGCTGTGTTGTACAGTAGATTAGATCGAAACGAAACTTTATCATTAAGTAGTTGGTCCGCTTGTAACTTAGAAGCCTTGTATATCTCATATTCCTCCACGGCGTTCATGTATGCACCTATAGTTTTAGCGGACCTATACTTGAACCACTTTGAGAATACGTTTTTAATGTCTGGTTTTAATAAACAGAGAGATAAAATTACATTTTACGTACGTTACGTGGATGACACTTTTACGACATTCAATGGAACGAGTAGACAAATAGAAAATCTGAAATATATGAACAGTATAAACATGAAAATCCAATTTACCCTGGAAATGGAGAACAATAACTGCCTGAATTTCCTCGATCTCACTATTGGCAAATATAATGACCGATTTAGATTCAAAATTTATAGAAAGCCCACCACTACGAATATCACTATTCATGCTGAATCGTACCATCCATATTCCCCAAAAATGGCAGCCTTCAACGCGTTTGTTCATAGAATGCTTGCTATTCCCCTTGAGCAAAAAGACAGAGTAGAAGAGACTAATATCATCAAAAGTATAGCTATCGCTAATAGGTATAACGGTGAAATCGTAGACAAGCTAGTAAGAAAACACTCAGTAAAAATGAATAATAAAAGCAGATTAACCGGCCCAGCTAGAAAAGATACTAAGTTTATAGTAACTGAGTATACAAATGTACTACCAGTCATTGTAAAAAATGAGTTAATGAAACGTAAAATAACAGTGGCTTTCAAAACCACAAATAACATCAAAAAACGATTGAGACAAAGAACTCACATCCCGGATGAAGAGAAAACTGGAGTATACAAGCTTGAATGCGATGACTGCGACAAATTTTATATAGGACAAACGGGCAGACAAGCAGCCGAACGTTTTAAGGAACATTTACCCAAAAGTGATATCTCGAAAACAAGATCTAGTTACGCTCAACATTTAATGCTGTATAATCATAAGTACTCAGACTTCCACACAAACTTTAAACTGCTTCATAATTGCAAAAAAGGTGCATACATGAACGCCGTGGAGGAATATGAGATATACAAGGCTTCTAAGTTACAAGCGGACCAACTACTTAATGATAAAGTTTCGTTTCGATCTAATCTACTGTACAACACAGCAATCGATATCGATGTGTCCACGGGAAATGATAACGGTCATACAGGATAAAGTACAACAGTTAATCGTTGGCAACGAGACGATGCGCATCGGGCTGTGCCGAGACTATATCAATGTAAAATTATGTGTGGTGTTTTTATGTTTTTATGTGTTTATGTGTTTTAAGTAATTGACGACCCCGTTCGGGTGAATTTGATGTTTTTATAATATTAAAACTTGAAGATGAGGATTTATCCTCGAAACGCGTCGTTTTAGAAATTAAAACAGATAAGTCACAAGACGGAAGTTAATACAGGTAATGCCTAATATTAATTCTAATTAGATAAGGTAAATATAAATAAAACAAAATACATGGCAATAACTGACTTTCATCGAGACTTGGCGTTGGAGGAAGACATGGGGAAGATTTCATATACAGAAGAATACAAGTATTTAGGGGTAATAATTACGGCCAGTGGGAAGCAAGACAAATAAATACAATCCAGAATTAATTTGGGAAAGATGGATATATCTACATTAAATGGAATCCTGTGAGTTAAGCAAATTGCAGTAGAAACTAAAATCAAAAATATTTAATACCATTGTTAGAGGTACCGCAGCTCAGAAATTTGGACTATTAAACACACAAGAACAAAATTAATGACAGCAGAGATGGACTTTTGGAGACGTCCGGCAAGAGTATCCAGACGTGAGAAAATTAGAAATGAGGTCATTAAGGATAGAATAAATGTGAAAAATTTAATTGTTGATTTTATCCAAACAAAGAAATTACGATGGTACGGGCACACAAAAAGAATAACACAGGAAAGATTGCCGAGGAAAGTTATGGAATGGACCCCACCAGGAAGAAGGAAAAGTGGAAGACCACCGATCACCTGGATAGAAGGAATTCAGATTATATTGAGGGAATGAGAAATTGAAGAAGATCTTTGGATGGACAACCAGCAGTGGAAGCTGAGAATTCAATCACTTTGTAATTTTTGGTTCCGGAAAATGTGTAAACATTGTACAGCCGGAAAACAAATAATAATAATAATATATTTATTTTGTTTGAAGCCGCACGGCTGAGAGGGAGTTGTGTGTTTGTATGTGTGTTATAAATGTTGTCATTTGTTGCTTATTTAGCTTAGGTATGTCAGACAAGAACGATGTATTCTGTGCCCCAGCGATATACTGCGATTCTTACGATGCCCTTATGCTCATCTAGTATTATTATTATTATTATTATTCCGGCTGTACAATGATTACACATTTTCCGGAACCAAAGATTACAGAAGTGATTGAATTCTCATCTTCCACTGCTGCTTGTTCATCCAAAAATCTTCTTCAATTTCTCGTTTCCTCAATATAGTCTACATTCTACATTTCTTCTATCCATGCATAACTCCATAACTGTCCTTGGCAATCTTGTAATACAAAGACATTATAAGATTCATAAAGGCTCAACGAATACAATCGTTAGGTCACCTAGAGCGGATGGATGATCACCGTATGCCAAAGAAAGTTCTCAGGGCGCAGGGTCTATTAAAGCAGAAAGAGGGGCCGACCTGGGATAGGATGGTTGGATGATGTGCTAGAAGAGCTAAGAAGAATGTATGTGAGGAATTACACCAAAATGGTAATGGACAGTAGACTTCTTTGGAGAAGATTGGTGTTGGAAGCCACGGATCACGTCGGGCTGCAGTGCTGAAAAAGAGGGTGAAGATCCGTATTTCTTCTTCTTACTTGAATGTTTCCAATCACAGTCCCACTTAAACCACTGTCTTCAAGACCTCATCAGTAGTAACTCTTTTTATCTACGATATTTTTAAACCCTAATTCTATGTTTCAAAACCTTTAAAGTAGCCAAATTCATCAGAGTCAAAGCTTCTGAGTGATATGTGTTTCCAAATTAAACCCTATTAATTTTTCGCATTCAGGTTTCCTGCCGCGAGAAGAGATTTATACTTGGAAAATCTCCTTTTGTCGTGAAATTATACTTTTTACGTCACTCAAAGATTGTACTGTCATTACATTGTACATCAGTGTATCAATTCTCGAATTGATTTTATTTTGTTTACTGTGTATCTATACTACTTTCTTGTTTTTAATTTTTCCGAAGACACATTTGTTTATTGCACAGAAAATAACTGTTTAATAATGTATATGTTTATACTACATTACTTTATTGGCTACATCTTCATTTCATATATATGCACGCACACACACACACATACACGTATTAAATATACAGTATATTATACGTATAACGTATACGTTGTACGTACATTGTAACGTATTGAAAACTACATAACCTACAAAATATTATTAAAAGAGTTTTTTTGCGTATGATCCACTGTGGACTACGTTTGGTTGAACTGGTTCCTTCCTTCTTCTCCTCTCTCTCTTCCTCCTCTCCCACATCTCCTTCATTCTTGATCGATGTCTCTCCCTCTTTTCGTCAGTCTAGATGGCATCTGTCCTCTTCTTGGGGTTTTCCTCAAAACCCTAGGAGATTTTTTAATTTCTTTTTGACTGGCAAGCATTCTTCAATGTCTTCTTGAGTAATCTGGAGTTATTTTACGTTTTTTCTGTTTTTTTTAAACCACGTATTAAACATTTTGAGCTTATTTAAATAGTTAAAAAACTTTCCTGTTAGTCTGTAAGGATTCATTCTTTGAACATGTTCGTAGACAGTAATTCTTCTTTTTCTCATTACGTCTGTGAAGCTCATTATTATGGCGTCTTCTGTACTGTTCTCCATCTTTTATTGATCACAATATTTTCCTTAATATTTTCCTTTCTGTAATTTCCACTTCTTCCATCATCATTTTTTTGTTCAGAGTCAGACACTCAGCTACATAATGTGCTTCTGAGGCAAATTACTGTTTTCCTTAATATTTTCCTTTCTGTAATTTCCACTTCTTCCATCATCATTTTTTTGTTCAGAGTCAGACACTCAGCTACATAATGTGCTTCTGAGGCAAATTACTGTTAAATAATGCCTAAGTTTGGCATTCATAGATATTGATTTCCTGTTATACGTGTCCTTGGTTAAATGGTACGCAACTTTCATCTTATTAACCCGTGCTTCATTTGTTTCTTTCTCTGAGACATTTTGTTCAATAACTTCTCCAAGATACTTGAATTTGTCAGTTCCATAGATTTGCCCGTATCGAGTTTTCATTTTCTTGGATATTGTCTTGAAGTTTGTCATAAACTTAATTTTTCAAAAGAAAATTGTAAACCAATTCTTTTGGCTTGTTCTATGAGCAGTTTCACATGTTTAATGGCTGTTTGTACTGAATCTGACAGGGTTGCTAGAGCGTCTGCAAACGCTAGACAATCCATTGACAAGTTATCTCTGCTGTAGCCTAGTCTAAGTCCCTGGCTGACGTGATATTCCTTCAATGATTTTCTCCATTCTTTTAATACTTTTTTAAGAACGTATGTATTAAAATAGTTTATTAATATTTTATTAATTTATAAATGTCATCAATAAAACAATAACTTATCAATATATAAAATTATAATATCAGCAGGTAAGTATCAGCTGCATTCAATTTTGCCAAACAATTTTTAGTTACACTGTGGTCTGTGGACAGGTATATGGCGATAATTCACCCGTTGAGGCCGAGGATGGGCAGAAGGACGACGCTGTGTATAGCCGCCGCCATCTGGATCTTGTCGTCGGCGCTCTCCTTCCCAATGTTGGTCGTCTTCACCACTTTCATCCAGGAGTTTCCGAACGGAGAGATCAGGGTCATATGTTATTCCGAGTGGCCTGACGGACCGACCAACAAGAGTTATCAAGAATACCTGTAAGTACAACAATAAAATATTCACCACGATTTTGTTACAATCTATCACGAAATAACAAGTTTACAAAGCTGTAGATTTAAAATTTTTGACAATAATTAATATGATTATATGATGACATTAGTTTCAAAAGTTGAATTGTTACCGGTAGAACCTATATAATTCTGTGCTTTATTATCAGTCCTGATGATTTAAAAATCCCGATTAACGAATAATGTATATAAACGATGTTCTTCTGTACAAGGGTCATTCAATAATTAAAAAGTCAAATAGGTGTAGAGGGAAAATAGTTGGTAGGCGGAGTACGATAGTTTCAAAACTATAAATTGGCATCCCTGTTATGAATTCTGTGATTAATCCCTTTGATTAATCCATTGTGAGTTATGATTCCTTTTTAATCAGCTGTTTGATTAAAATTGTTTTGTTTGCAAATTTAAATTCTCATTTAACGATGGCGTATTCTGTTGAAGTTTCGGAATTAGTTGAGCAACGTGCAGTAATCCGTTTTTTGCTATCTGAAGATACAAAAACGGGCTAACATGTATTCTCGTACGATTAAACAATACGGAAAGAAAGCTGTATAAACTGTGAAAATTTTTATAAGTTGATAGAACAGTTTAAAAATGGTTTAACTTCAGTAACTGATGAGCGCCGTTCTAGACATCCAGTTAAGGTTTCTATCTTTTTTGTGATTTTGTAAGAGATCAGCGGACAATAAACAGTAAATTCTACACCGACGTGCTTATCAGTAAATTGAAGCCGAAAGAGATATTCGGAAACGTCCTAGATTTCTGCGTAAAGGCGTCATTCTCCTTCTGGATAACGCCCGTCCGCATACAGATCAGTTCACAAGTGAAACTTTTAATGAATTGGCTTGTGAGACCCTACATCACCCTCCCTACATCCAGACTTGGCTCCATCTGATTTTCACTGATTGGTCTACTCAAGGAGACGTCACGTGGTGAGACGTTTACGACAACGATGAGGTCAAAGAATTTGTCGTAAAACGTCTCCGACTTCAACATAAAGAGTTCCTTGCAGCAGGCATACGAAAGCTTATTGAGAGATGGAACAAGAGTATTAAAGTTGCTGCGGATTATGTTAATCTAGTGAAAAAATTATCATACTGATTAAATAAACCATTTTTCCCGTACTGCTATTTGTCTCTTTAATTATTAAATGACCATCGTATAAACAAATTATTCAAAGGTGGAATTAGCACCTTGGATTGTAAATAGTTAATATTCAGTGGTCACAGTTTTCCATTAAACAGCTTCTTACAAATTCGTAATTAATGTAAGTAAATATTTTTTGAATGGAAATGGATTTGTAAATAAATTTGTAAAGTAAATAAATTTGAATGTCATTAAGTAAATATTTAATGAATACTAAAACTAAATTTGACGATGAAGAAATATTTATAATATAATTAAGAAGTAAAAAGGAAGAGGACGGATAGATAACATTAAGTATTAAATTGCATGTGTGGATATTTTTGAAAGAAGGGTGAGTGACCGCGCCCATAGGCGGTGATAGGAAGGGACGAAAAGGGTGTTTACCTAAGTTGTTATTTGAGTCGCATATAGAAAGAAACAAAGGGAAGCTTTTGACAATATAAGGCATTGTAAAACTGTACCGAAAAAGAACTTGCAGTTGAAATTGGGAATGAAAAATGTTTTACAACGTTAGGTTTTGAAAAGTATGTACATGCACACGCACACACACACACAACACAACACACAGAATGTGCCAGAGAGATACGTAACTCTACAGACATGGGTGACTGAACTCGGTAATTATTAACAGCCAGAAAGGACATATAACTTATAGCTTGTTTATGAAAATTGTGTACAAATGAGGGTATTAAGAAGTTGTTTGTCCTATTATCGTTATTTCGATCTGTCGATGAGCAGTGAAGCTTGAAAGCGCTAATCAGAATAATTTTTCTATATTGGTGTGCAACAGTCATAATTCTGTTTGTGGTTAATACAACTTTCTTAATTAAATATTTTTTTTAACTTTTTGTTCATTGATACTATCTGTTTTAGGTACAATGTGTTCTTCACGATTCTAACGTACTTCCTTCCCATATGCTCCATGAGTTTCACGTACATAAGGGTTGGTCTAGAACTGTGGGGAAGCCAAAGTATCGGCGAATGTACTCAAAGGCAGCTAGATAACATTAAATCGAAGAGAAGGGTAAGTAGAAAGTGTGTGTGTGTGTGTGTGTGTGTGGGCGCGCGCGCATGTTTTAGTTGTTTTTGTTTTTTTTTTGTAGATATTGAGTTCCGTCCGCAGTTTTTATGCAACATTTCAAGATTTATTTAATCCCATAATCATGCCTACAGCATAAAATACAAGGTTTTGTAAAATATTGCAACAATACGTATATTTGCATATTTTCCCAGGGCGGTATGTTTGTAAATATTTAGCATAGAAAATATATGATGAACAGTTTTTAACAATATTATTCAGGATAAGAATTGTCAGAAAGCGTACACCTGCCCTGCGAGTGAATACAGCGCTTGTGTGTGTGAACGCAAGCCACGATAGGAAAAAGTCTACGATAGGGTGATGCGTACGTCTGTAATCAGGTTTTAACCGGATAAAAATAAACTAATTAATACATTTTAAACCTGTGAACAAAGACTTACCCCAATTATAAAGACACCATTATATTAAGGAATTTTTAACGAATATGGTGATATAAAAATTATTGGAGAGATGTGCATTGTGCAATAATAAAGACGTTAAGTAATTTAATGTTAATTACTAGTGTAATTAAATAGTAATTAATAAGTGTGTTATATGTGAGTGACCAGAACAAAATTACGCAAACGATGATATCGCTCGTGCTACGAGTATGTTTACGAAATTGCGAAAATGAACCAAAAAGTGATTTGTAATTAAAAGGACGCTTTGCACGAAGTGACAATATCTGACAGGTCGAAAACAGTCCTGGACTTGTCAGATCGCCGTCCAGTATAAGTACCACCGGTCTCAGTCTCAAGATATCTTCACACAACGTCACGCTGCTGGTCTACCGGCCGAACATCTTTACCACACACACCAAGACCTATGGAGGAACTCTGGACCATCACAAACAACAAACCGTAGAGACAGAGAACACAGCATCAGCATAATCCTCATCAAATCTCAGGATTCAGGACACACACACACACACGCAACGGTAACGTCGGCAGTACGCAGGTGATGAATAAACAATTATATTTTTGTTTGTGAAAAGAACTCTTAAACAGAAACTTATAATATATATGAACAGTAAAGACTTAAGGTTTTAAATATAATCATTGTACATAAATTTAAATGAGTTA
>CM068375.1:59075987-59290987 GCA_034769895.1 Magicicada septendecula | reverse complement strand
ACATTCGAAAGAATGTGAAGATATTCTCTTTAAAAGATAAACTTGTAATCTCACCACTGGGTTGGTTTGGCTACGTCTGTAGATGAATGGGAAAGGTACCCGAGATGAGCATGGGAGGCAAAACCATGAAGCAGAAGAGGAAGAGGACGGCCTAGAACGAAATGGGAGGATAAGATCAAGACGAGCGTAGAAGGCAGAGGAGTACGTTGGCTCCGTGCCAGTAGTTTTGGAACTGGACAGGACGAGATGGAGAGCACTCACGAAAACCGCGACACCCGATGGGTAGAAGGAGATGATTAAAAACAAGTCTTTTAGAGTATGGACTTGTCACTTGACGAGGGCGCGATCTATCTGAAGCGGCAACCAATCATTAAGCTGTTATCATGTAACGTGATGTCAGCTGATTGGATAGCTGCAATACACCCTTATCATTTTAGGAGTTTCTGCCTGATGTTGTCTACAATGCTGGCTTCTTTATACAGTTCGTTCCACAAGATAATTGCAGAAGTGTATGTACGGGGGGGGGGGGACAAAATGGGAACTCTCCCATGAGGGTCGAAAAACGTTGATGAGTTTTGTTAATTTTTTAACTTTATACTGTTTTATTCATCTTTCAACTACGTACGTTAAAACAGTAGTAACTATTTTTTAAATATACAAACAGGTCAATTAGACAGAATTTGCGTATACGTTTGAAATAGGAAAGTCAACTCAGTCGATAAGTAACTTGTAAAAAATATAGCGTGTATCTTTAGGCCTATGGTGTTATTATCGTTTACTTTAATGGGATTTATTTCATGGTTTTATCACACGTTCTTCAACCACTCTAAAGATAGTAATATTGATTAGTCTTCACTTTTTAAAAAAATAAAACCGACTTAACCGAAGCCCCCCTCCAAGGGAAAATTCTAGATCGCCACTGGGTAACCGATGCTCCACCATCCACCGTTACCCCTAACAGTGCCAAAAACTTGCTATTACACTAATAGGCTTTTAAATATGATCAGTTCCGAATGGGGATTGCGTGAGGCGCGATACGCGAGACTCTAGTGTTCCCGGTCTAATTTTGTAACCCTTCCTCTGGGTTAGTTTATTTGTATATCTTTTATTTTTACTAAGAGGGGCATGAAACTGCCCTTGATTTGTGTATCACTCTATCGGGGCTAGCAATGAACGGGGTTGTTTTGAAAATGTCAAGTGAATTTTGAGTATATTTGCAGAGTCCGGCGATCAAGGGATTGTGGGTAACGTAAATAATAGTTTATTTGTACTTGTGTTTGTGCAGGTGGTGAAGATGATGATAGTTGTAGTGTTGATATTCGCGGTGTGCTGGTTACCATTCCATATCTACTTCATAGTGACGTCACACGTGCCTGAGATAACGAACTTCTCGTTCATACAGGAGGTGTACTTGGGCATCTACTGGCTAGCAATGTCCAACTCCATGTACAATCCCATCATATACTGCTGGATGAACCACAGGTAATGTACAGGTGTGTGTGTGTGTGTGTGTGTGTGTGTGTGTGTGTGTGTGTGTGTGTGTGTGTGTGTGTGTGTGTGTGTGTGTGTGTGTGTGTGTGTGTGTACGATAATATGGAGTTACTGCTGTAGCGTTGTGTAAATGTTTTAATGGTATAGCCAATATTTGTCCCAAAGAAGGATATCCATAACTAACAACGTATAGTTTGCTGTAGTGGCATCAGTTAGGCCCAGTAATACGCATGGGGTAACAAAAATGAAAGTACGAGGTTTAATCGAAAAATATGTTTATTTGATATATACATATTTTGATATTTAATATTTTTATTTGATAAAAAATATGTTTATCTTGTTTATTTCAAAAAATATGCCTTTATTCATCGACACTTGTACTGCCCTTTTCAAAGTAGTCTCAGTCGAATATAACACGATTAAGCCAGCCGTTTTGCAGTCTTCAAAATATTTCAAGCATGCCCTTTTTGTTACAACCTTGAGCTTGCTTAGAAATTTTCGTTTTACGTCTTCAACGGTTACAAAACGTTGTCCTTCGTGGAAATTATCACCATTGAGAGGAGGAAAGAACGCGTTGGGACACATCTGGTGAATACGGTAGTTGGCGTGTCATCATTATGACATTTTCTTTTTCCTAGCCTGGAAAAATTCTTAACAAGCAATGACGTACGCCCGAGAGCTACAATTGGGCTACAACTTTCACAAATTATTCTTCCGTAAATTTGACCGTTTTCTACGAATAGCTTCAAACAAATTACGTAAAATGTCCGAGTGGCACTCTTTATTTACCACTGCGTCTAGCGATGAAATTTCTTGGAACACAAAATCATAATCTTCATCTGACAACCAAGATCTTAAACTCATTTACGGCAACATTTTAAAGCTTGTAAACCGCTTGTTCAAGCACATCAGTCTCGCCAGAATCTTTCTGTACACGTTCACCAGAGCAATTTGTCTCACAGTTTACACAAAATTTAATCCATATCCTTCTATCTTCAATTATAGAACGACAAAAAAAAATCACCTAATACACCTGCAGACGACTTAATCATTTAACTGTGAAATATAAACTACGCATTAAAAATTGCTAAACGTTTAGACCATTGTCATTAACATGTGTACCAATATTACATAAAAACAGCTTTTTAATCGGACACTTGTAGTGGTGGAAGTTGCAAAACTGCACGAACTTTTTGATCAAGCCTCGTATATGACACATTTGGAAATTCACAGATTATTATATGAAAAATGTGAATCTTACAACGCGCTAAACGTTAATTCTACCGCTAAGTTATAAAAGTCGCTACACGAACCTAACCCAAATTGCCCACGTATGATTCGTGTCTCTCGGTGTCCAGCTTCACCACCTACCTTCTTCTTCCTCTTGAGGTTGTCAACGCGCGTTACTCCTGTAACGACCAAGATAGCCGGGTCGGAAACCGTGCAGTAGGTCGATGCTATACAAAGAGCACATCGTCTTTGGACCTGGGCTAGTGTATTCCTATAAATCTTTACGATTGAGGAAATGTGCCCACACTTCTGCTCCATACAGTAGGATTGACTGGACAGCTGTCATCAAAAGTCTTCTTCTTCTGATTGACTTCGGGCCACCGAATTTGGCTATGATTCGACTAAGCGACACCACTCCCTTCGCAAGGATGTGACGGCGACAAGGATGTGATTTTTTGTTTACGATGGTAGGTGTACAAATTTTCTCTACAAATGTCTAGAGGGCCCACACTTCCGAGGTCTGCGGGTTTGAGTATTATACCTGATTATACCCGACCCACTAAAATACCACCTTCCATTCCTCATCTAGGACACTAACTGTTTGACACACTACTTTCGGCTAGGCCTATTGTTCTTTAGCCCTAGGGGTCACATCCAACTTGTTAGCCTTCTATGTTCAAATCTATCTTCTTCGCCAGAATAATCACTAGTGCGAAGCGGTCCCACACAGTTCCAGGTGTTCTCCCCTTAAAGCAACAACATTGGTGGTGATAGTGATCATAATAAAAAAATTATTTTATTGTTGTTATTGTTGTTGTTCTTCTTCTTCTTCTTCTACTTCTTCTTCTGATTCTTATTATTATTGTTGTTATTATTATTATTATTATCGAGAACGACGACGGCGATGATGATCATGACGGTGACGATGAGCGCTTGATTTAATGCAACTTTTTTCAAGTGGCTTTAAAAAGATTGATTTCATTTGAAACATACGTGTTTATAACGGTCTTGGCTGATATTTAATTTCACTGTTTGTACCGTGAATTCTGTTCCTTTATCCCTGCACTATGTATTTATTGTTTCAGGTTTCGTCGTGGGTTCAAGCAGTTCTTCTCGTGTTGTCCCTTCGTGCACGTGACTCCCGACGGACTGACGCGCAGAGAAGCGGTCACCAGCCGGTACAACAGCTGTTCCGGCTCTCCCGAAGCACACTACCGCATTGTCAGGAATGGTGAGTACATACGGTGATAACGATGATGATGATGATGATGATGATGATGATGTTGGTAATTTTATGTGACTGCAAGTGTGCGGTCTGTAAAATAAGATTCCTATTATGATTCATTGTGAATCTCTTAAGACAGAATTTCTTATGATTTGTCGCGATTCTTTGTAATTTTACGTGCTGTTTTGTGCCTAAGTAGTCTGCGTATAAAGTACAAAGAGAATAATGTTTACTCTTACACATAGAGTAATGCCATTATATTAACAATATAATTATTAAAATTTCTTTTTAAGTAGCTCGTTGAGTTTCTTGCAGGAAAAAATTTATCAAATTATAATTACTTCTTCACGTACATTGTCCATTTTTTATTCGTTTTAATTAACCTTATGCACATTTTAGTAACTGTATCAGTATTTTCAGTGGTTTCTAAATGAATTAACGTATAATTGATCTGATTCGATTTAATATAAAAACTAACGAATAATCGACTTTGTTTCAATTTTATTATAAAATAAACAATAATCAATTTATTTCGATTCAAATTTTTGATTGTTGTAATGTCTATTTACTTAATCAGTTGTTTGATAATTATATTATAAACATTTAATGTTCATATTATATTTATGTTAGTAAATTTATAATTTTAAAAATACCATCTTGTTTTGTTTTATCTCAGTTGGCCCTTTAATTAATACATTATTTTTATTATGTGTTTCAATATTAAGATTTCCCAAATAATAACTTTTTGAGTTTTTTGTAATTTGATAATTAGTGTTATATTTTAAACGTCTAGAAAATTACGTTTATTATTTAGAGAATGTTGGTTAAATTAGATTTGTAAAGAATTGTTTTAAAAACGGATTGCTGTGCTCAAATCATAAGTCTAATATTTTTTTCTTTGTCCGGGTTACGTAAAATTTATTGCTATCTGGACAGTAATTTAGTATATTCAATTTTTATTGAAATAATTTGATTTATTTTTAGGTTCTATTCGATTTAAAAGTATATTATTCTTGATATAAGATAATATAAATACATAAAATATTTTATAAGATAATGTAAAAAATGTTATCAGTAAAAGGAATCAATAAGAATGATAATATTAAAAAAATAAAATAAAATGGTAACAGATTAGCTGCGATGGTTCCACGAGTGATCAAAATTAATGAAGGCTACTTCTTGAGCGTACCTATCGCTATTTTCTGATGATCAGGTACTGATTGCACCAACTGAAGATGATCTTCAGAAGCAAATTTTCGGTTTAGATAAAGTTGTAACACAATGTGGATGAAGGTTATCAGCCGAGAAAACAAAATAAATGGCACACAGGAGGGGGAAAGTGGTGGTTCCAACAAAATAATTCTACGAAATAACCGTCTGCAGCAAGTTTCTCACTTTCAGTATCTTGTCTGTGATGGCATGTATGAACACCACAGAGATTAAGGAATTATGTTCAACAACATTATTAAGCCATATGTAGAGTACTAGCAAAGACGTGTAGAAACAAAGACATTAGACACACAAGTCCGCTTTTACAATGCCTTGGCCCTCCCTGTGGTGTTGTACGGGAGTGAATCATGGACAGATACAAAGATAAAGGAACAAGGGATCCGAATACTGCAGTCGAAATTCCTGAAAAGAATTAGACAATATACAAAAGCGATAAGATAAGACATTTCTACCGCAATGATACGCATTGAGCCAATAGAAAAGAAAGTTCATTTGGGAATAACACGTTCATTTGGGAAAGTTCAAATTGGGAATAACACGTGTCCAGCCAAAATGGATGAGAACCGCATACCGAGAGTGTTGAACACTCTCTTCCGAGATTCCTGAGAAACACTGCAGTATGAGGCGCCTTCTGAAACGTTGGTTAAGAAAATCAGGTGCTTTGACATGGGATACGACGATAAACTTTAATTACATATGTAGATATTAATTATTTCTATATTTCTCGTACACAGGTCTTGATACGGCATATAAATTGAACAATGCTTTTTTTCCATTTGTATCGGTCATCTGAGGATCACATGCCAATTTCAATTCTTTATTCCTTGTTATTTTCTTTTTCTCCAATATTCTTTCATCTTTTCACTATGTCTCTTCTTCCTGTCTTCAGTCCACTTTGTACCTGCATTTTTCTCTCTCCCACCTTGGACTCCTTCCATTTTTAAGATTTTTGCCCGAAACACTTCTTTTTCAATTGCGTTTATATTATTTTTTTTTCCTAAATGCGTTTTGACTTCTTTAATCCAACTTGATGTTGAATTTTTTGCACAGATATTTGAAGATCTGTTTTGTTAAACTATTGTCGTCCATTCTATATAAATATCCAAAAAATATTAGTTTTCTTTTTCTCACTGTTTCTGTTATATTTTCTATACGTTGATATATTTCATCATTACTTCTTTATTTCCAACCTTCTGAAGTTTTTTGTGGGCCTAATATTTTCTAATAATTCGTCTTTCTAATATTTATAGTTTGCCTAAATTATAATTAAATGGTAGACATTCACTTGCTTACTGCTTACTTGCTGATTCTGGCCTCACTACTATAATGTAATGCCTTATTTTCGCATTTTTAGATATGGCGTTTTTATTGTAAATCTCCATTTTATGAATCCTTTCTTCTATAGAAGATTTTTTTAAACCATTCTCTTGAACTATTTCCCCTAGGAATTTTTTAACCATCTCTATTTGATCAATATCGGTTAGGAGGAATTTTGAGGCAATTTTAATGTTCGTGAGAAATTTGTATTTTTTTCTGCAGAAATTCTTGAGTCATTTCTACTGGCTATGTCCCCTACAAAATTAACTTGTGTTACTGCAGATCTCAGATGTTCAGAAAGTATAGCAAAGTCATCTGCAAATACCAAATGAATGAACAATGAACAATGCTTTATTGATTGTTAAAATTTATAAACAGTGTAACTTCAACTTGACATATAAGTTCACTTTCCAGTAAATTGTATGTGGTGATCTATTGTGTGTTTGTCTGTTCTGCCACAGGTACGGTTCACGTTCCGGTGCAGACGGGCTCAATGGACACGGGTATGTCAACACTGGGCGACTCGCCGTCCTACTTCCAGCAGTCGCAGTCGCAGCCGGGCTACAGGGCTCGCAAACGCTGGCGACAGAACGGTCACGAGTTCTCCTGACAGGACAACCGCAGGGCGGCCAGAGTGCAGACTTGGATATAACGTCTCGTCACCGCGACCGCTCTGCTCATACCAACAGAAATGTTAACTGTGTGTCTGTGTGTGACAGCTGTGATTGTTGGTTTAGAAATTTTATTTTTGTCGGTACCAAATACTTCGCGCCACTGATGCAGTCGGGATAGAATTGGCTTTAAAGGATCCGGTTCTGAAAGTAAGTCTCTTCTTCTCCTCATCAACTCAGATGTTGGTGGGGTTGTAATTTCTTCCCTTCTGAACACAGTTTTTTCTTAATCTTCACATAACTTCTTCCTCCTTTTACTTCATCCATAGAGGTAAGAGGTGAGTAAGTGGCCGTGTACAATTGTGTGTAAGCCAGGGGCGTATTTTTGGAGGGGGGACGGGACTGGACCCCTCCCCCTGAGGATCGAAATATTTGACGGCTATGTTATTACTTTTTTTCAGCTGTGTACGCTAATATAGTAGTCACTGTTTTAAAGATACAAACAGGTATAATTACACAGCATTAGCGTATCCGCTTTGAATATGAAACATACGAAAATCAATTCAGTCAATAAGTATCTTCTAAATAATGTTTCAGTAACTGAAATTTTTATTGTGTTATTACCGTTTACGTTAATGGAATTGATTTCAGCGACTTTAAAAAAATTAAAGTTGATTAAATTTAACTTGTTTTTTCTTTTGTATGAAGCCGACTTGGCCCCCACCCCCAAGGCCAAATTCTTGAAACGCCACTGATGTCAACCGCCTCTGAGGTGCACTTAATCGTCTTCATTCATCTGTATACCTGTAGGGGTCCAATGCACTTTTTGGATTTCATGCTCATAAAATTCTGTCCTCTTAAGGAATTTTACCTCTTCCTCCTCTACCATTTTCTTATTTAAAACTAATAATAAACAATTTGCCACAGTATTAATATGAAAAGTATATTCAGAAGGCCGTGAAACCCCCCTAGTGGTAGCACTGTTTACTGTTATGGGTAGCGTACCCATCACTTCAAATTGTTTTTCAAAATTCGCTCAGAGGCCTGCTCTGTTTGGATCACCCAAACAAACAAACACACATACAGACGCCGTCCGTAGAGAGAGAGAGAGAGAGAGAGAGAGAGAGAGAGAGAGAGAGAGAGAGAGAGAGAGATAATATTATGTGATACATCACGTGTGTAAACAAGGGTCGACCGGGGCGGCCGGATTATTTTCAGTTCGATTATTCTGTTTACAGTCGTCGCTTCGATTGTTGGATCGTGTCGTTTACTTCCCGTAAAAAAAAGGATTGAGACGTTTCACTCTTTTATACAAAATAACTCTGCCCACCATAGAGGAAATATTTATCACTGTATTAAAAACATATCAACCGTTTTGTACCATACATCCTGTCGTTTCTTCAATAAATTTCAATTATTCTATTTATACGTAAATTTGTACAAGGTGAGCACTGTGAACCGAATTTGCTGCAGTGTGCCATTTACGTTTTCCATGAATGGGAAAAACCAAAATTTATAACCTGTAAAGTAAAAAGAAACCTTAAGATCCCTTTATTTAGGTTCCTATTAATAGACCCGATTTTAGAATTTACACATGAAATTGGGCCTGTTATTTGGGACCAGGTAATTTCCAAAAAAGTAAAAAGATTAATAGAATCTAATTTCACTGATTTACTTCTGCTTCTTCTTCGTCTTTTTCTTCTTCTTTTTCTTCTTCTTCTTTTTCTTCTCCTTCTCCTTCTCCCAATCCCCCTCCCATCCTCCTCCTCTTCCTTTTTATTGTTCTTCTATTTCTTCTTCTTCCGTCTTCCATAAGTGCAAGCATTGGATCGTTTGTTCCGTTGCGACTCACTGATCAATTCATTTTTTTTCGTTCCGCCAATATTTCTTGTTCCTCATCGTAATGTGTTTTCTACCCAAAGTCAGGTCTTACAGAACGTGCTCCTTCCATGTTCTACTAATTTAGTTTCCTGATATCATCTGTATCTGTATATCGTCTATCATGTGGCGTCTCCTCCGTCCTCTATTCCGCTTTCTGTTTACAAGCCCCTTCAGCATTTCTACCATCACATTATCTTGTGTTTGCCTCAACCAATTTCTCACCCTGTCTCTGATAATATCCAAATTTTTCTTTTTCTCTTCTACTGTTCCAAGGACCTCCTCATTCGTCTCCCTACCCTTTCAGGAAATCCGTCTAGCGTTCTCCATCTCATACCTCGAACTCCTATGCCCATACTACTTCCTTCCTCAATGCCCAAGTTCCAAACAAACACTTTCATCAAACTCGTTCTCACCTCGCCCAATAATCTTTTCTTCCTTATTGTTCCTCTGGCTCTGCAAATTTGTTTTGCTTTTGTCGGCGTTTGTAACATAACTCTTTGGTATGGTTCCCTCTATAAACCGACCAACCAGAAACGGTAAGCATCCCAGATTTCTCATCAGTCCTCTGCCGGATTTATCAAACTTTCCATACCCTCTTCCCCCAATAATTACACGTCATTTATATCACCTTCCCACAAGACAATTAAACCTTATCTGTCTCGTTTATTTATCTCTTTACAACATTTCTGTGTTCTGTGTTTAACTCCACCTTGGTATTTTCTGTCACCCTAGACCCATAAACGCCACTCCCCGGCGCTGAAAGGCTCCCCGGGTTTTAGCGTCCTTTAATATCAGGTGGTTCGTCGGTTATATGTCCACGTACGACACCCACACCACAAGTTACCCTTCTCAAGCCTCTCTACATGGCGCGCGCACACACACCACACACCACATTCACTGTTTCCCTTTGTATCTCTCTCTCTTTGTATCTTTAGTGACTCCACATCTCCAATTCTTCTTCTTCTTCTTCTTCTTCTTCTTCTTCTTCTTCTTCTTCTTCTTCTTCTTCTTCTTCTTCTTCTTCTTCTTCTTCTTCTTCTTCTTCTTCTTCTTCTTCTTCTTCTTCTTCTTCTTCTTCTTCTTCTTCTTCTCTTTCTCCTTCCTGCACTGAATTGTCTTTACCCTTCGTCTAAATTGGCTTGTCCCCACATTAGCCTAGAACTTATACTCGGGCGAGTCTCAAACGGCCCCAGAATAAAAACTCTCGTAACGCGTTAATTGTCCACAGAAAAAAACCACATAATGAAGCCTTTCTGCGTCAATCTCACCTCTGCCGAACAACCCATATCTTCGGTCACAGTGGTGTTATGTAGTCGATGTGAGTGTATGTATTCCTGTTGTCAGCACAAGATTTGCACACATATTTGTTAACATTTCTGTATTAACGTCAGACATAAATGTGTATTTCTGTATATGTTTTTATTGTATATTATAAGAAGAACCAAATTGTCTGCTAAATACTCTGTACACGCTGAAAAAAAGAACAACCTATGTAAATAGTTTTGTAAATAATAATATACGTACAGCGATTGCGTATGTGTATGTGGGTGCTGTTAGTATACATTCTGAGTAAGTTCCTGTCATGCGCGCTGACTACGAGACATAGAGTGTTGAGGCCCAATTTCAGTGTACTTTTTACTGTTGAACAGCTGTTGATCAGCTGTTTCGTCTTTGTTACGAATTAAACTACTGAAGCGCTTTCCATTAAAGCATTTATTAACTTGAACTCGAGGCTGACTGTAACCAACGTTATCTATTCAGGTACTCGTACAATTTGTTACGGTAGAGATTGCTTGTCCGAGCTGTTTCGGGCCAAACGTTTATCCGGATAACCAGAAAACCGGACAGTTGAAAAAGTAAAATGATAATAATAATAATAATAAGGGTAGTAGTAATAATAATCTTTACAACACGGCATAGGCAAGGTGCTGTCTGTTGCTCCTTCAAAGATACTCAAAACCTCAAAGATCTTTCTGGGTCTACCCATACACCTGTGTCCTATAGGTTTGTATTTTCAGACTTGTTCGGCCAGTCTGTAATCTGATATTCTTTCTATGCGTTATTTCTACCGTTGTTTATAATCTTTTAACGTTTCATTCGATTTCAAAACTTGTAACTCTTTTCTTATGACCTGATTTCTTATACGGTCAAGTTTAGAACACCTTTTGAGTCCTCTTAAGGACGCCACCACTTTCAAGTCCTGTACGTCACTGTCTAGTTTCTTGGTTGTTGTCTATAATTCACATCCATAGGACAATACAGGGACTGTCATAACTTTGTAAGACTTTATTTTGTATCTTGACGTACTTCCCTTTTAGAAATAAGAGTGATATTTCCCACAGATCTTCTGAAACTTACCTAACATCAATATCATAATTACTATCATAGCCAGTATCATTACCCAAATAATTAAGTTGGCTCACCTGTAAACAGTTTTAGTTATTTAGGAAGAGTCATAACATGTACAGGAGACACTGAAAATGATAGCGTCCAAAGAATCTGCACATAACGATAGAAATTAACACTAACTACACTTTTTAAAACACTAAATGAAGTCTGTACTATTTTGCAGATGTAAAACGGGTGTAAATATACAGCCGATAGGAAGCTACAGACTTTCACGAAAATATCTTGTGAAGCTCACTGAAGATTAAGTGGGCAGATTTCATGAGTAACGAATAACTGTGGAAACGATTCCACCAAAGAAATGCAAAAACAGAGATAATAAAGAACTGGTTAAATAGAATATGCAAGTAGAATTGGCTACGACAATGTTTTGCAAATAGACGAATCAAACACTGCGAGCCTCTGGGTAGTCGACGAAAGACTCGGCCAAGAAATACAAAGCGCAGACAAGTTGCACAAACACAACAAAGAACGTAGAGAAAACATCTTCAACAAGGATAAAAACGAAGGCTTGTTCCTGTCGCAAGCAGACAGACTAGAGGCGGTCGCTGCAATGCTTCTTCGGACGTTCCGCACCTCTCAGTCCCTTCCGCGTATAATTTAATGGAGGTTTGAGGATGCGGTATTTATTCTTTCAGTTAAGATGTTCCAACAGTTTTAGACGACATTGGACACTGCTACGAATATTTTAATAATAATATTGAGTTCCTGCCGTGTATGTACGTTTTTTAGAAGATCTGCTACAGTAAACCTTGCCTGAGAAATCTCATTTCGTCCGTTTGAACACGACTGACTCGGGTTCTGTCAAAGTACAATCTATACAATCTAGTTCACAGACCCAGAAAAAATTGAAAAATTTCAGGATTGTTTATTTGTTCGTTGACTTTTGAGTTGTCCTGATGTCCCGCTCATATAATTGAAGCCTATCGTTGTAGTTTATTTACCTTATTTACCACGTCCGTAATGTGAGACATAGTAGAGCCCAGCCGTTACTGAGTTGCTCCAGAACAGTACCATCTACAACAAATTTACTAACATTGGACAAGCTCCATAAAAAGCTATCACCTTTGTCTTCATTGTGTATATTTGTAGGCCTAATCGGAATTCCTTGCAGATTCGATGTAACGAGAACTAAAACTATTAGAACTAAGTCGAACGTAGTGACCAAATTTTGTTGAGCAACACTGCTTTAATATTGTCTGTTTACCTATACTGTATTTACATGGAGAAAGCCTCAGTGTTGAATAATAAAAACCACTCCCTTGGTCCCAATTAGTTAGATATTATCAATGGCCTCTGTACCCTCTGCATTTTTACAACGCTCGGTACTAAGTCACGTTCGGGCACTACTCATTATGTCTCGCAGTCAGTAACAATCGTCGAACACATCATAATAAACTCTGTGTGTGTGTGTGTGTGTGTGTGTGTGTGTGTGTGTGTGTGTGTGTGTGTGTGTGTGTGTGTGTGTGTGTGTGTGTGTGTGTGTGTGTGTGTGTGTGAATCATATGCCCAGTGATGTCACCAGTATAAACCTGGCAATCGTTTTTGAACGGTGAACTTCAGGTGCACAGCTTACATATAGAAACACGGGGTTGTATGACTTAAACAGTCTTGTACATACAGTGTTTCATATTGCGTCCGTCCGTTGCGGTAAAGTTATTTTGGAAGCACACTGTGACGGCAGAAATATTTGTGTCAGACCTGTGTTATTTGGAGTACGATTTTGACGTTGTGAAGGTAGGTCGTTGCATAACAGAATAGTGGTAACCAATCACGACGTTGTTGTCATAGCAACGCGATGTCAGTTCCACGCAACGCTGCCGTAGTAGTACGTAATCCTGCGACAGTGATTCCCGACTTTGAAGCACCTGAGCTTCACAATAGAACTGAGGAGCTTACCGCCGGGCTGCATCAAAAGCGATCAATTTTCTACAAGTACCGTAAAAATAAAAATAAATACTGTATTTAATTGGAAATAAATAATAACTTTAACTGTACAATTTTTATTATGACAGTATAATATTGAAGACATAAGAAAGATATTAGGCATTGAACATTTACATAGAATATTGAGTACGGAAACTGAGGTCGATAAGTTCCAGTTACTAAAGCAGGAATGTCCATATCGAAGTGAGCTGTTGCTAATCTCAGCAGATGAGGCAATGAGGAATCTGTTAGGCGATTTTTCTGTGGTTCTTGATTAACTTTATTCTAAAGAACATAGTTTCAAAGATGCATCTACTTTCAAACATTCATGCAATTTGTTTTACAAACTTATCAAGTTAGGGAATCGTTCACAAGGTAGCGGCTTAGGCTTAATGACATTCGGTGTATTTTCTTGCCTGGTCTTCAGTACATCCGCTGGCGTTGAAGTAGGCTGTTCTTCAACTCATCGAAGGGCTATTTCTTGAGAGTCTTTCCCAGCCGATTGAGAAATTTTTCCCAACCGCGGAAGAATGTACGATAGCTGCCGCACATTCAAACAGAATCAAATAAGTTTTTGCGTACGTCCCTGAATTGTAAAGTACTCAAGGCCTATTGATTTTGGTGAAGATCGGTAAAGAGAAAAGGGTAGTTTACCGGCAATGTTTTATGTTTTAACAAGGGTAATTCTTCCATGATGAACGATAACTGCCGTAAAGTCAAACAGAATCAAATAATTTTTTACATATGTGCCTGAGTTGTAGAGGACTCACTTATCTTTCCCTCTCTTTCCAGCAGTCTTTCTCTCTCTTCTCTGGAAAAATTACTACTGAGTAAAAACCCTTTATTAGCTTATAAGCTTGTATTCGGTCTTCCTTAACGCATTCAAAGCTAATTACAGACTGCCGATACCAAACATAATTAAGCACAATTAAGCATAGTTTCTCCGGACTTAACACACTCTCAATCCTCATTTGTTGTATTCTATTGGGTAACGCTGTGCAGTGGCTGATATTCATCAATATCGACATCTGTAATCCTACTATATCGCCATATACGGACTGTGCCATCGTTGCATACAACTGACGTAACGTTTCTATGACAACAGCGTTATGACTGATTATTCCGTTAGATGGCGCTCAAAACCAACAACTGGCGCCTGTCGTCACAGTGTACACAATACTGATTAAGTGGGGTTATTTTTTTCGTCAGCTGTGCGCACCTCAATGTTCAAACACGATCTACACAGTTTATGACGTCATATCATAGAATCATATGATCTATGACGTCATGTCTTAGAATCATATGATCTATGACGTCATGTCTTAGAATCATATGATCTATGACGTCAATTACATAGTCTGTAATTGCATCTCTTATGCGACATTTTTTTCCATTGCTGTGTGAGCTAATGTGTTTCGTGAATACTCTCCAGTAATACTGTACAGTTGAACGTATCCCTTATACATACAATTTCGTATTATTATTGTAACATATTGTCAAAATAAGTGTAAGCTTTAATTAAAACAAGGGAAAACCAATTGACGTCTGTGATTTTACAAAAAAATCATGTGTAACTACTACTTATATTCCTGTACATACTAGGCGATAAATATGAAGATTATATTTATTTACTTGCGAAATATAAATATATGTAATGTTAACAATAAAATGTATATGTACGTTATTGGAAATACATGTCCAAATATACTGGAGTTTAGTAATATTCAAGCGTATGTAAATCTTCTGTATTGTGTGTGTGTGTGTGTGTGTGTGTGTGTGTGTGTGTGTGTGTGTGTGTGTGTGTGTGTGTGTGTGTGTGTGTGTGTGTGTGTGTGTGTGTGTGTGTGTGAATTTGTGTATGGTGTCAAAGTGAGAACATTGTGACTTGTCTTCTCATGTTTACCGTCGATGACGTGATGGATTCCTCGTGATGGTTCGACGTGAACTGGAACTCTCGCTAAACAAGAACATGAAACATTATATCATGTGATCCTTTACAATAGTGTTTACAATAAAAAATAAAACAAATTTCTAACATATATTATGTAAGACTAGAGATTATATAAAAAAACTTTTCCTCCTTGTATTATTTCTTCTTCTTCTTCTTCTTCTTCTTCTTCTTCTTCTTCTTCTTCTTCTTCTTCTTCTTCTTCTTCTTCTTCTTCTTCTTCTTCTTCTTCTTTTTCTTCTCTTTCTTCTTCTTTTTCTTCATTATCATCTCCCCTCCTTTTCCGTTTTTTGCCTTTACAACTTACGATTTGTTGCTGTGCTCTTCTTAATCCGGGTACCTTTGTTTTTGTTCTATCAATAAATTATTCTTCCTGTCTCATTATAAATCAAAATTTCTTTCACTATCCTGTCCTAAAACACCGTTCCTGCATGCATTTTCTTCATTGGCTCCGCAGATGCATATAGTTGCCCTTGGTTTGCTTAACCAGTGTCGTCCACCCGTATCGCTTCTTAGCAAGGGAGTTGTCTATCCTAAAAGCTGCTTGACATTACTGAGGACACTGTCTCTCCACCAATTCTAGGCCACCCTCTAGAATCCACTCTACAAGGAGAACAATTGTACAACTTTTTGCACGGCCAGCCTGCTGTCTTCCATTCTCAGGACATGACCTAAGCACTTCAATGTTTCTATCCTTATGAAAGAGGTAAAGTTAAGATCTTTGTACGCTGCATACAATTCTCTATTTTGCTTCCGCCGCCAGATCCTGTTTTGACCTAATGGGTCTATGACAATAAGCATTATTGTTTCAGATAGTTCCAGCAGCTCCATTGCCGACCTATTGAGGGTCCATGTTTTCACCGCCATACGCCACGATTGGTCTGATTTAAGTCTTATAAAACCTCTAGTTTGTTGACTGGCTGACTGACATACCATTCAAGATTTTATTTAGGCAAAGTGTTCTCTGTTCCCGGCTTTACTGATTGTAGAACTCAGGTAATGGAAACCAGAGACTGCTTCAAAATAGCGGTCAACAAACAAACACATAAGGCCTCTGCTACTGTACTGGCTCTTCCTACAGTCAGTATAAAAACCAAAATTTGGCTCTTGCCGTAATTTACTCCAAGTCCTATTTTCCGTGCTTTTCTGCCTTTCATTTAGTTCCACGTTTCTCAATGTCAGTCTAAGAATATATGTATTGTCTCATCTTTAACGTGTATATATGCCAAAGTTTTGCCTGTCACCATTTTATATCCGGTCTATCCATGAAGCTTCCTGTACTCATCTAAAATTCTCATTTCATTGGGTTGTATTTGGTTGAGGGTCTTTCCAATCAGCAATCAGTTTTCACTGCAACAATAAAGGTTCATTGGCACTGTAATCGTTTTAGAAAATTTTGATGAAACTATTTTTGTTTATTACACTGGATGTTTTTGAAACATGTTTAATTTTGCTTAATTCATGCGCTAACCATTAAAAATAAGTTTTCTGGCAAAGGGCATCCCTTGCAGGGAATGCTTCCTCCATGGTTTCCTATACTAGGCTAGTCTCTTCTTATCCCGATATCGCATCCATTAATCTTCTGTCGTCTAATCTATCTTCCGTCCTCTATTCCGCTTTCCATTTACCAGACCCTGAAGTGTTTCTACCGTTACATTATCTGTTTTTTGCCGCATAGATTGTCCAAACCAATTTTCCTCTCTGCCCTCGCAGATATCCAACAACTTCCTCTTCTTTCCGACAAGCACCTCCTTACTTTTGTCAATCTATCCTCCCAGGTAATTCTTTCCATCCTTCTACGTGTCCACAGCTCGAAGGCCTGTAACCTCATCTCCTCTTCTTGCCTCAGTATCCAAGTTTGTGCCCCGTATAGGAGCACGCTCCAAACAACACATTTGACCATCCTCTTTCTCAGCTTTCTGTCTATTGGCTTTATGAAACCAACAACTTAAAAAAAATCTTATATAAATTGTTACTGTTGTTAAAACTCCTTCACGGGCTGTTTGGCCGTGGTCCAATGTTTTCTGTAAACCCAGACGTTTTGGCCATCATCAGTGAAAATCGAGTACGCTAAAGCCTTAACCACAGTACTGTGGTCACTAACGTATACCACCTCACGTTAGCGTACTCGATTTTCACTAAAGATGGCAGTCGATAAGACTGCCGAAACGTCTGCGTTTGCAGAAAACATTGGACCACGGTAAACAGGCCGGGAAGGAGTTTTAACAACATTGACTCCGGCTGTGTAAGCCTACGATACACACAAATTGTTAATATTTCATTAATCAAAATAAAACCTTATCAATTTTTGAGTAATATAGTAAACTGAGGGTCACAGTTTAAATTATTTTAATGATCAATTACTTTTAAAGTTAAAGATGAGGCTTCCTCACAATCCTTATATAAAACCGTATGTGCGTAAGTCCCATTAACAGAAGCGTGTGTATTTATGATGTATCGTGTACTAAAACCAATTATTGAATTTTCTGAACAAACTTTGTTTACTTGTCTAGAAAAAAAAATATAGCAAGAATTGTGCCATCCCACGAAATAACGGTCAAGATGGTCGAGCTGTCGGAACTGTTCTTAGTGATAACCAAATAAAACACAGATTGAGAGATTCTAGAAGACTAAGTGATATTTTGTTTGTACGGCTAATACTGTAAATAATAGTTTGTAAAATATTCAGAAATAAATTTGTACAATCATGAGTTGAGTTGTTTTTTGTTCTTTAACGAAGGGGAAACAAATGTTTGATCAAGCAGACAGTACACATAGTGAAACGTCTGAAATGGTAAGAACACGAATACGACACACGGCCAATTACAGAATGTCTAAAACTCAATGAGTACGGACTCCTAATCAAACAGGAACACGAGGAACGCCAAGAAGAACTTGTGATGACATAATTGATAAAAACATGATAACCAGGTATATCACATATTGTAATACTACTGCTTGGAGTCTGTAAAGAATTTCGTTCTATCAAGCAATTTTATTCAAACAACTGTTAGCAGTGTGTACAATATGCTCCCACTTGGGCACTCCTCACTATAGTCACTCTTCGTTCGTGGGCAGATGTTTCTTAAAATATTTCACTTTCCTAAACCAGTTCGAACGGTTCCTAGCTCTGCAATCGCCGAAAAAGTCCAGCAACATTGTCAGATAGTTGTAATACTCTTCATTATTTTGATGATTACGAAGTATTTTTTGTTTTCATATTTAGCCGCCAACCATACCTAACTATTTTGAGGTCTCATTGGAAGTAATTGTTCATTAAATACACATACGGACCTACATCATTTACGACAATTCAGTTAACTATTTTCTATTCATTCAATCATTTGTAATCCATTGAAAATGTAATAACAACTTTAAGATTTATAAAGAACCAAACTCGATTAGAAGCTTCATTATATAAACATTAACAAAAAAAACACTCCATTACAGTGGTTCCCAAACTTTTCAGTCCGCGAACCCCTCCGTAAATAATTTAAAAATTCACGGATCCCCGACTCTGTCGACTCTCGACATCAAATTTATTTCTTAACTTTGACTTTAAGTACGTGAGCAGGGAGACTGCGGTTTCACACAAGTAAGTAGAGGAAAACACAGTTAAACACTTCAAAGCTCTTTTTCCGACTTCAGGATAGACAGTCGTTACATATAACCAGAAGTCAGCTAGCTGTAATTGCGAAAACTGTAATTTTAATGAACTGTCATTTGAAGTTCTGCAAATGAATCTTCTACTTGTACTGTAAGAGAGACGTCTAGCCTGCTCGGCGGACCAACAGATCTGCTACAACGACATGATTTAAAGACATTATTCAAGCCATTAGTTTAAAATTACTTTCACAGTTATAATTAGTTTGAACAAAAAAGTACAGGAGTCTTCTACTAATTATTTTGAGATTCTAAAATTCTGATTTAGATTTTAGATTATAAAAATAGGAGAAAAATACGGTATATTCTATTTTTTCTTAAAAGTGTCTGCGGACGCCCTGAAACATTGTCGCGGACCCCACTTTGGGAACCACTGCTCTATTATATAAGGGAAAACCTACATGTATACGTAATGGACAAAAGAAAGCTAATGATGTAGACAGCAGATGAGAAAGCACTTAGAAAACATAGATGATGAACGACTAATCAAGCAAATGACATACAATGCGCCACGAGGCAGAAGGAACAACACGCAGATAATGGAATGAAGTGTGAAGTCGAAAGAGACAGATGGCTGCAGAAGACGACGGTTTGTTAGTAAATTGACGATTGTAAAGTAAAAAGCCATACAAAAACGAGACAGAAACAGAGACAAAACCGTTGGAAACACAACATTTCTGAAGGAGAGAGAGACGGAGACGATATTGAAGGATGAGAAGGTGTAACAGAAATCAAGGTAATTTGTAAGAGCAACACACACACACACACACACACACACAACGTTAACTGAAACAGCAAACACGTATTTAGTCTGTGATATAATGACGCTGGAACCGGGAGGATTTCAATTTAACTCTCTAGGGTTGATTTACCGGCGCATTGAGATACAGTAAATGACGCGATAATTGATGGCTGCTCTGGCTGACATTAATGGGTTGTTAATAGCTCAATGTCTACTCTATCATTCTACATTAACAGTATACCCGTTTATCAGCTGTTGATTAACAATCTGACAGTTATTTAAAACAAAAGTCAATAGTAGAGAACGTTGATAGATGTGGAAGGTAGCTATTAGTATATAGTTGTCCATTAGTCGCTTAACACTTGCAGATAGCCTTAGTTTAGCAGTGACTGTGAATTAACATATTCAGGGGTTAGTTGTAAAACTAACCAAGTCTAATGATGTTACAAAAAGGTATTTTAATTTTTTAATTAATTTATATTTTTCTTTCAGCTATGTAATTTACTAATAGAGTAAACAACTCTATTAATAATAAAAAATTTTTAATTTATTATTTCCGGCTGTACAATGTTGACACATTTTACGAAACCAAAGATTACATAATAAACAAACTTAAAGAACAAAATGAAAACAAACAATATATAACCGAAATAAAAAATATCCTCCAACTAATACTAAAACAAAATTACTTTGAATTTAATAGCAAAATTTATCAACAGCAAGAAGGTTTAGCAATGGGATCACCATTATCAAGCATAATAGCAGAAATATTCCTACAACACATAGACACAAAAATACAAAATATTATAAAATCACATGACCCAAATGGCATATGGATAAGATATGTAGACGATGGGCTATATGTATCAAATAACAAAAACACAAATGCAGAGAACATACTGAAATAAATCAATATACATCCTAAAATACAATTCACAGAAGAAAAAGAAAAACATAACAAAATCAACTATTTAGACATAACCATCACAAGATACAACAACCACATACAATATGCAATATATAGAAAACTAACTTCCACTAACATCATTATACCTAACCATTCTGACCACCCACCACAACATAAAATGGCAGCATTCTATTCACTATTTAACAGAATGTACAAAAGTCCCCTAAACAAACAAGACACTGACAAAGAAAGAAATATAATATACCAAATTGGTTATGAAAATGGATACAATAAAAATACTGTGAACAAAATAGAAAATAAAATCAAGTATAAAATAAAAACTGAACAATTAAGAATTAATCAAAATGAACAACACATAAATAACAACAACAACAAAAAATGGGCCACATTCACTTCCATAAATAATAAAATGACAAAACTAACAAAACTATTTAAAAACACAGATATAAAAATAGCATATAAAACTAATAAAAATAAATTACAAATTCTAAACAGTTCACACAACAAAGATAATACAACAACTAACGGTATATACAAAATTGAATGCCAAGATTGCAATAAATGTTAGATAGGACAAACAAAAAAACAGCTGAAAAAACGTCATTTTGAACACCTAAATGCATACAAAAAACCAGAAATGTATAAATCCAATTTAGCCACGCATGCAATAAACACAGGACATGAATTCCCAGACATAACCAATGTAACACTAATAAAACATATACCACACAAAGGCACCATAATGAACATTTGGGAAAATTTACAAATATACAAACATAAAACAGAAAACAAACTAATACCTGAACAAATACAAATCAATACAAAACATGACACAATATTCAAAGCACTCTACATTGAAAATACACAAAAAACTAACACATACACCACAATCACACACAATAAAACCAATTTGAAATACCAGATGCCAACAGGAAGCCACAATAATAATAGTCAACCAACAACACATATGTACTTCACCAGACAAAAAAACCGGAAGGCTGAGGATGGGTACAAGATAGGACCCGAAACATGTTCCTAATAAGGAAAAAAAGGTATATCTTGAAGTAAATTTATTTATAAATATTAAAAGTATTATATACATCAAGAAACGGACTGTAGCAGAAAGTGATTGAATATATATATATATATATATATATATACTGTTAAAATTATTAACACAGCTAATTGCAGTGTTATTATTATTAGCTGAGCTGTTAGGCTGTGGTCGACTGCCACTGTAGACAGACGTTTTGGGCTTTGGAGGGCATCTTCAGTGTTGGATAACTAACGTAGTCTGTAACTCAGTATTGAGCTCAACTGGCCAAACGTTTTCCCGACAGTGAAGATGGCGTCCGATGAACGGGCCGAAACGTCTTTTACAATAACAGTCGACCACGGCCTAACAGTTCGGCTAAAAATAACAATAATTTTAACAATGATGACTCCGGTCGTGATGGTCAAGAAATTCTAAGCTTCCTTAAACTCTCTGTTTTACTTAGGCTGATTTTCAGTTTCCAATTACGGTATTCCTCTCAAAGTTGTCTAAGCATGTACTGTGCGTTCTCTTCGTTTTACGCCCATATAACTTGTTCATCTGTAAAGTGCAAAGTATATAGTACATCCTCTCCGATTGGGACTCGCATACTGGGACATTTTGCTCGACGTAACTTTAGAGATACATAAAGGTAAATTACTCTACTAATTATTTAGTAAAATAAACAATTATAAAGCAGATAAGCATAGAATAAATAGACGATATTGGGACAGTGGCAGAAAGATTACGGATAGAAAGACAATGAAACAGACGAACAGAAACACGGAGACGCTATTGAAGGATGAGAGGGTGTGAGAGATTTCAAGATAAACAGATATAGGAGCAACAAACACAACATTAATTGAAACAGTAAACACATTTTCAGTCTGTGATATAATGACGCTGAAAGCGAGAAGATTTCAATTTAACTCTGTAGGGTTGATTTAACGGCTTGCTGAGATAGAGCAAGTGACGCAGAGAGACATAATTGATGACTGTTCTGAGTTATATTAATGAGTTGTTAAAAGCACAATGTCTACTCTATCACTTTACATTAACTGTATCCTCGTATGTTAGTTATTGACTAATAATCTGAAGTTAATTGTAAAACCAAAGTCAACAGTACAGAACATAATAGATGTGAAGATATTACTATACACTGGGTCATTACTCTCTTGACACTAGATTTTATTCATAATTCAGAAGTGGCCTTGAATTAATAATCGATGAATATTGCTATAAGATTTTATCACTAAGTAAACGCAATACGAAAAATATTTGGGTCGACATTTCGACACTTTTGTGGTTATCATCAGGTCCTGTATACGTGCAGTACAGAAACAAATAAGACTAGTCAAAGTGGAACATTATTTCGACTATTTAAATTATCAATTCCTGTTAGTTTTTTACGTGAAAACCCCGATTCTGACATTTAAATCATCATCACCATCATCATCTTTAAAGATTAAACCAAGGATGGTTGTTCCCGTCTAAAACAGGCAAAGTCTAGGGCTAGTCACTCCAGCGCTTCCTCAGACGTCCCAAGCCTCTCCGCCCATTCAGCTAATAGTTTCATAGTTGTTTGGGAATGCGGCAGTCATTGATTAGGCAAAGATGTTGCTACCAATTCAGGCGATACTGGGCGATCCTGTCGAGTATACTCATCATTTTTAGTTCCTGCCGTGTATCTGTGTTTCTTCTATGATCATGAAGATTATACCTTGCCACATGCCTAAGAAATCGAATTTTAGCCTCTTGGATACGACTGGTCTGGCCTTTCTTTAAAGTCGAATTTTCAGACCTATAAAGAATTGTGGAAGGGGCCATCACTTTATAGTATTTTAAACCTGTTTCTTTACTTGCTGATTTAAGAGTTCGCCTGAAGGTCCCGCACATAAAGTTGAACTTAAGTGTGGATACGTAATACACATTTAAAGCTTTGTTTCTGACAATTAAATCTTTTACTTATCTCTTACTGTCATGAAAAAACAGTAACATTTTATATGATTTAGTGAAAAATTCGGATAATATTAAAAGGGAGACTGACTTTAAAAATGGTTTGGAAACTCTGGGTATACAAACTTCTCAAAGGTAAGTCGTTTTTATAATATAGGCTTTTCTTGTAGTGATTACATACATTTGCTTACATATTCTACACTTGGACTTGTGGTAGGGCTTTCTGTCTCAATTTTAATTTTGTTTTCTAAATAAAGACTTTTCATGGCTCTAATGAGGTGTTGCCGAGTCCACTTTTTGCCCTTATTGCTCCCAGCCCGTCTCTTTTTTTCTCTGTCAAATATCTTGCCATAGTTGTTGAAAGCTATGCATGTAGGCAATTGACCTGGCCTTTGTGGAAATGCAATTTAAACCTAATATGCCCTTTCCGAAACCATGCTGGGACTCGGAGATAATGAACTGCATTGATATTTTAAGGATTACAAGTTTGTAACAAGTTTTTATTTTATTATTTTTTTCAGTTTTGTTCACAAAAATCTAAATTCCTTACCTAACCCGTAAGAGCTTCTTTACTTAAAGGAAACCCTGATTGTAAATAATATTGCTCTCTAGTTAAAAAAAAAAAATACACGCACTTCACCTGCACAATTATTCAATTATCCATTACTATCTCACGGCCGAGAAGGTTGTACTTTTATGCGTCATTACTTTTTTTCTGGAAGTGTCTCACGTCAAAGGTAATCTAAAACAGCGTTACTGCTTCTTGAAAGGAAATAATAGTTGGCTTTTGAGAACAAACTATTTCTTTCTAAGTCCATTATCTGTCAAACCTATTTGGTCATACGGAGTCCAGATGTGAGGGTGCATCTGTCCATCCAACAACAAGATTATGCAGAGGCTCTAATCGAATATCCTACGAACTCTCGTGGACGCTCCTTAGTACGACAGTAACAAGACGGCAAACAGCAGATCCCAACAGTTGATGAGTTAATCAAGATAATAAATGTAGATGGTTTGGCAAGCTTTGCTTACGGCGAAGTGACAGACACTCCAAGAATAACGGATACGTTTCAAGTCTCTGCTTATACTATAGACGTATAAATATTTAGTTATATTATACCTCTACGGCTGATTGTATCAACCCCGGCTCTCCGTCGAGGCGGAGGTCTGTTGTTCTGAACGCTGACCAGGCGCCTGAAGATGTTGTGGTCTGTACCCTTGAGTTTGAGACGTGCAGTTCTAAACAAACGGGGGTTCCGGAATATCGACTACCTAGGATTTAACAGCAGATAGTAGCACCGAAGTGACAACAGCTCAACGGGTAACGGAGATGTTCGAAGCTCAGAGATTATACAAGCCCGGCTATCCGTTGAGCGGGAGTTCGATTGTTCTGAATGCTGGCCAGGCGCAAGACGATGTTGTGGTCAGTAACCTTGGGTGAGAGACGTATAGCTCTATTTCTCCCCGGGCTGCGGATGGATCTACTACCAAGGATTTAACAGCAGAGTAAGCATCCGACTCGAAACGGAGGCGACACCCAACTGCCGAAATAACATACCAACCTCGAGTCCACCCGAATGCATCGGAGATGAATACGAGGTACCTCGCATGCACCGCCAAATGCCGGCCAGGGTTTACCCTGCTTAAGGGGCTCCCCGGCCACCGAGGAGTTGGTTTGGACAGGCCAGGAGTAACTTCTGACACGACCCCCACCAACCACGGATCGACCCCCAGTCAGGGGGATCTACCATCGGCAGTAAACTACCATTTCGGGGGCACCAAAGTGACACAGTCAGTAGTCTACACGATCTCTACTTCATGTCCTAAGAAGACCGATTATCTTGTGATATTTTCTTATTCAAGTATTTTCGTATGCAACTATGTACTGTTAACTACAAGTATTGTTATAGTAGTGACATAAGTGGATAGTTTCTCCCTTCCTATTTATTCTATTCTTATTATATTTACTTCTGCTCCTTGTAATCAGATTGTAAATATCTAAAAAAATGATTTTTTGGGGATTTAATTACGGCTGGCGCCGCCTTTTGCATCCCAGCTTCCACTGGCGCCGGTCTAAAGAGTCTTGTTCCGTAAATCCTCTTGCATTCATTGCATCTTCGATGTCCATTTTCCATTAATGTTTAGGTCTTCCTTTTTTTCTTCTAGGGGATAGAGTCCATTCCCACTCATTCCTTGCCCATCTCTCATCCGACATCCTTTTTAGGTGTCCGAACCAATCCAGTCTTCTTACTTCTATTGTTTCTATAATGTAAAGGTCGATTCCCGTCGCTTGTCTCATCTCTACATTTCTCACTCTATCTAGTCTTGTTAGTCTACAGCACCTCCGCCAGTAATCCATCTCCATAGCTCTTAGATTTTATTAATTTCCCACAGTTTTGTTCCATATAGGCATATACTTTTGACTATAGTTCTATAAATTCTGATTTTATTGTTTTTTGTTATTTGTGGACTCCAAACCAGACTGTTTAATTGTTTTGTTGCTGCCTTAGCTTGCCCTATTCTTACTTTTATTTCTAATAAAATAATAAACTGAAAAAAGACTTTTGTTTTCTGTGTTCATATTATCGTATTGTATCCACGTATCCTACACATTATGCTTTTAAGGCTTTCAAAAAAATTATTCAAAATATCCGCCACAATAAGAGACTGTTTCAGGTCAAGAAATTTTAATTTCTCTACTTACAAATCTCTGTCACACCGTAACAGAAGGAAAGCGATATTACATTTCATCTGCGCAATCGCGTGTTTATGCCTCGTGTTTATAGCAACGTTTCGTGCCGTCGTATTTTACAAGAACATTAGTCAAGCCCACAGCTATTGCACATAAAATCCTTTAGTTCAGACGGAACGTAGCCCTCTCCCCTAGTGGCCTTCATTCCGTGAGGCAGGCAATTACTCCTACATCCACACACGTGATAATCGTATACACCGGGTTTAACTGCCCCGTGTTTTACCACTACTAACACATTTCATTCCGTACGCACAATGCATTTTCGTATGTAGTCACAGAACATAAAAACTTAATGTATTTTATACATCTGTCTAATATAAAACTTGCTCACGAGAGCACACTTTTGTGTCTGCGCTCTTTCATCACATTTTCCGTTGTCATAATTTAATTTCTTTTTCAACACTACAGCCCAACGTGAGTCCTGCCTTTCAACACCAGTCTTCTCCAAAGTCTCCTGTCCATTGTCAACTCAGTGTCACCCCTGAGATCCATTCTTCTGAAATCTTCTAGCACATCACCAACCATCTTATTCTATGTCGACCCCTCTTTCTGATTTTATAGACCTGCGCTCTGAGAATATTCCTTGACATACGCTGATCATCCACCCGCTCTAGGTAACCTAACCATTGTATTCGTTGAGTCTTTATGAATCTTCAAACATCTGCGTGATTCAATAACTCATCTATCTTCTGGTTATAACTGATTCTCCAGTCGTCATCTTCTTTAGCCGGGCCATATACATGTCGTAGTATCTTCCTTTCAAGCCTTCTTAGTGTTTCTTGTTGTTTTTTTATAAGCGTCCGTGTCTCGCCTCCATAAGTAACAACCGGCCTGATAAGCGTCTTGCATGTTGTTATTTCTGTGTTACTAGTAATGCGTTTGCTTCTCAATATTCTTCTGTTGGCATAATGTGCCGTATTTCCTATTTGTATCCTGTAATGTATTGTCGTGTTTATGGGCCCTTCATTATCTGTCATGTTACCCAGTATGTAAACTTGCGAATTGCATCAAATGGATTATCCTCTACTCATAAATTATACAGATATCTTTTCCTTTCTGATGCAGAAAACAGCATGCATTTTGTTTTGCTGATATTTACATTGCATACCACTCCAGCGAATTTTTGATTCGGCTGTTTGTATACCTCAACTAGCCGTTGTCTTATAATTTAATTTAAATTAAATTAAATCTTCGTCTTTCCCTATAATTCTTTTCCCATTCTATGTGTGGTCGACATTTATGACATCTTGTATCAGTTGGTCTAGTTGTGCATACCTTTCACCGGTAACTGCATTTCCTTCAGTCCATCTCTTACATAAACTATCCACCTCAGTTTAGGCCTGCCTTTTGTCCTCTCCCCCAGTACGTCCATCTGCAGCACACTTGTCTTCAGACAATTAGTAAGGCTTACAAAAAATGCCAGGAAATATACTTTTCATTGCAACAGTAGTAGAGGTACAAAACGGTATGGAAGACAATAAGACAGTCGGACAGACAAGGAGAAACAGTTGGAAGAAGGGAGAGTGCAACAGAAATGAAGGTAACAAACATAGGAGAGCTATATATTGTAGACTATTCTGTATTCTCGTGTTACAAATTTTGTATTTTTTAATATTGAGTTTTAATGTTTAAATTTGCGAACGTTATTAAGTCTCGTTCTGTGTGATAAAAGCGTCGTGTAGCCGGTGTCCTTACCTGTCCCTTCTCACTTTTTATTTCTTCCCGATAGGCGCCAAATTGTTTTGCTAGAAAACAATTAAAAGTTTTTACCTGGGTTGTTTTACAGTATGATAGCGTCGATTCGAATTGTTCGCCAACTGGCTGGAGCTCGAATCTCGCTTGAGTGGGGGAACGTGTTACCAACGTAAAATAATGTTGTTAGTTTTACTCGCTGCTACAAAACACAACATACATAATATTTTGAAAATAATTATTGGACAGTTATGAATGATACACACTTTTTTACTTGGCTCAGAACTTCTGACAAAAACGCCGGCAAGCGAACTCAGTTATATAGTGCAGAAGTGGCGGTGGGTGGTCCGGTAAGTGGACGCTGCGCTGAAGGCGTTACGCTGCGGGCATTATTTGTGGGGTCAGTCGACCCCCGTGCAGTCAAACCAGAAAGTAAAGGGTACCAAGTCGTACTAAGCGTGGCGGTTTCTCTGTTGATGTTATCCTTGTGTTTGTTTAATTTCTGTTGCTTCTAAGATCAATCTGTCATAATACCTATTACATGACCATATTGCAGATGCGTTTTCGAAGTTTACCAAATTGTGATTAATTAAAGCTGAATGCTCAACAATTGCGGACTTTTCAACTGCCGAGTTCTTCGTATATCTGACATGTTCTTAGACTCTTGTGGAAATCAGGCGGCCCGTCTGGCCAATGTAAACCTTTCCGCAACTGCATGGAATTCTGTAGATACCTTCAGTGTTGAACGGGATTCTGCTTTTTATTGGTTTTAAAAATCAAACACCTGCATGGCGGGGCTCACTTACCGTACCACCCACCGCCACTTCTACACTATATAACTGAGTTCGCTTCCCGGAGTCTTTGTCACTTAGACCTGAGGATGCTCATTGTAATATGAGTGAAACGTTGTCATACAAGACATTTTTGACGCGGTCCATACCGGAAGAAGACTTCAAAAACATTATGAACACCGGCCGCGAAAGCCTATGTGAGAATATAGTAAATATCAAGTTTGTTAATAAATGTTGATTTGTGAAATTTGGCTATTAAATAAACACACTTTCAATGCTCTCATGTAATGATCGTTTGGCTGTAAAAGTTTACATATTTTCCGGAACCAACGATTACAGAAGTGATTGAATTATCATCTTCTACTGCTGCTTGGCCATCCAAAGATCTTCAATTTTTCGTTCCCTCAATTTAGTCTGTATTTCTTCTATCCAGGTGATCGGTGGTCTTCGTTTTTTCTTTCTTCCTGGTGGGGTCCACTCTATAACACTTCTTGGCAATCTTTCCTGTGCCATTAATTTCGTGTGTCCATACCATTGTAATTTTTATGTTTGGATAAAATCAACAATTGAATTTTTTACGTTCATTCTATCCTTAATGAATTTATTTCTAATTTTCGCACGTCTGGATACTCTTGCAGAACGTCTCCAAAGTCCATCTCTGCTGTCATTAATTTTGTTAGTCATGATACTTCTAACAATGGTTTTAAATATTTTGATTTTAGTTTCGGCTGTAATTTTTTCATTCTACAAGATTCCATTTAATTTAGATATAGCCATCTTTCCCAAATTAATTCTGGATTGTATTTCTTTGTCTTGCTTCCCTCTGGCCGTAATTTCCACCCCTAAATACTTGTATTCCTTTGTATATGTATTCCTTTGTATTTCCCCATGTTTCTTCCAATATCAAGTCTTGATGAAGGTCACCTATTGTCATGTATTTTGTTTCATTCATATTTGCTTTTAGTCCCCATTTCTGATATTTCTGTATAAAGTTTCTAGTCTTGTCATGTCTTCAAAATCTTATACAATAATATTATAATTGAATAAACTGTCTAGTTTTTCTCCTACATTGGAGCAACAGCTGCCTTTGTACTATTCAACCAATGTCGTGAATCCATATTAGTCATGACCCAGGGTTCACTAGATGTTTCCATTTCCTTACCAGATCGTCAATATAAATCGGTTAAGATATTGCAACTATTTTTCCGATATTGGGCAACAGTATCGAGTACATTCATAATATACTAAACACGTGGGGAAGAAGTTGAACCATATGTGCGGTACCATCAGGAAAACACTAAAATTAACGGGTAAAGATACACTTTTAAAGTTCTAAAAGATGATGGTCTTCCCCAAACTTCTCTATGGCTCTGATGATTTGACTCTGACGAGATCCCACGCCAGTCGTACTAAAGCTGCCGAAAAGAGATTTCAAAGGCAAAAGAGAAGGTAGACACTTCAAGATTAGTAAGATGTTTCAAGTGCATCTCTTCCACAACAGTTCTGCAATAAACTCGCCTTTTTCCTTTAATCAGTCCTAAAAACAAATATTTACTGAAAATGCAAATCAGCAAAACTCGGGATCTACAGTGTTTAACGAGATGTAATCAATTTACTCTAAAACTTAACAAACATAAAATACGGGAACATGACATCCGTATTTCTACAAATAAGAAACCTTTATATTTTAATCGTTCCAATTATTAAATTGTTAAATTACCTTGTGTATTCAGGTTCCCTTCCTTGCAACTTCTATTTTTATATTTTACACACAACGCGTTTTCCAGACTTATAGTCCCATCGTCAGGTAAAAGTCACACACATCCTGTTATTTAAGCGACTCCCAACCCACGTTATCTCAGGATACGCATCGCTACGGATCTCGTGAGTGACTAACGATTCCACATCATACTGTGCCCGCATTTATCTATCATATTGTTCTAGCCCGCGTATAGCTGTATCATAGAGCTGGTTGGATTTGAAAGAAAGTTTTCATTCAGAAGCTGAGATTTTGAGGCTCTGTAAATTTCAAATTCTTCCAGTGCGTTCCATGACTTTGCTCTTTTTGCAGAAATGGAGTGATTTGAAACTGTTTTGAAAACCGAAATAATTATGGTTATGATTGGTGACATGTAAGGCAAAGTTCAATTTAATGTTCCTTAGGTGGATGTTCCTTGTACCTATCCAAGAATTTTCTGCCTGTCCGTCCACCAAATGACGATGGGACTATAAGTCTCCAAACTGTAATATGAAAAAAGAAGTTGCAAGGAAGGGAACCCGGACACAAAGTAATTTTAACAATTTAATTGTACATGAAACTTGGAGACTACAACAACTACGTTCGCGTATGTTTTAAGTCACCATCGTCATCATCGTCAAGGATAAAACCAAGGATGGTTTGTTACGGTCTCAAATAGGCAAAGATTAGAAGTGGACACTACAGCGCTTCCTCGGACTTCCCACACCTCCCCGTCCCCTCGGCTTATAGTTCTATAGTTGTTTGGGGATGCTGCCGTCATCCATTCGGCAAAAGATGTTCCCACAAATTCAGCCGATACTGGGCGATCCTGTCGAGTATACTCATAGTATTCAGTTCCTGCCATGTATGTTTTAACTATTTCAATAATTAAGGAAAGTAATGAATAAGTGTACAAATCTGTAATAGAGTTTGAAACAAAAACAACCAAATTTTAAAATTTTCACCCTTTATGTACTTTTGGAACAGTGCTACACCTAAACAGAACCTGGCGATAGCACACTTTCTTTACAGTCGAACGGGACGTTTCTGTAAAGTCATGTTTTATGAACACATTATTCGGGGTTGGCAAACAATTCACGTAAATCGCTTTAATATCTCTTACGCGGAACGAGGGAACGCTGGCTTTGCCGGCCGTAAGGCAGACAATGTTACCAACATTCCCCACGCGTAATAACCACAAATGTTGGGTTTTATTACAACCAACACACTTCGCTCCCTATTTAAAATATATGTATCCACGTGTAAATGTGCACAGAAGCAACACTTAATTGTACCATATATTTGATCCGTGTAGCTGTGGTGTGTGTGTGTGTGTGTGTGAGAGAGAGAGAGAGAGAGAGAGATCGCAAGAGGGAGACAGAGAGAGGCTTTCCATTACATTTTTTCATACAAACTGAATTTATCTGAGTATGATGTCTGTTGTAACTATTAATTGTTTATTATTTGGTGTTCTGTCCTAAAACAGGTCTTCAAATGGTAAGAGCTATCCAAGCTGACCTATCGCATGCCAGTCTTTTCGTTTCTTCGTAACTCCCGCTGATTTTAATGTTATCTATTAACTTCATTCTTCTACGCCCTCTTCTTTTTTCTCCTTCTGTGACACCCTCCATGGCAGTTGTATTAGTTAGACTGTCCACATTTAGATAATTTTGTCAGTTAAACTAGTAAGCTGATCAGATACCTAATGCAAATTACAAGAAATATCCACAATATGTGGCTCAAAAATTACAAGAAGAATAAACAAAATTAGAGCTTAGAGGGAAACTCACAAAAAACAAAATACTTGATTAGGTGAGCTGATTTATCTCATGTGAGCTTGGATAATGAAGAAATACAGACATCTGGGAAAAATAAAAACACGTATTTATTGAACGGGGGGGGGGGAATTTTTTTTATGTGACTTGTAACGATGACGCGAGATTACAAGAACGATTCTTCAGGTCAGGAAAACGGTCGCATATCTCAACGGCATTTGGTAGGTAGACTTTGGTAAAAAGAAAAAAAATAATATTTATGACATCTTAATTAAGCGTAGCTTACTTTATGAAAGAGAAACGTGGCTCGTGGAAGAACAAAACAAAATAAATTAGAGGTGGTGGAGGCGGATTTGCTTCGGAGGTCCCTAACCGTTTCTAAACGGGACAGAATTATAAATGAAGAAATATTAACGAAGATGGAAACAGAGGGAAATTTGTTTGTAGTTAGTTTTAGTGTGTCTGGTAATGACGATAGGAAGGTCACAAGAAAAATACTTCTGGCCTGGAAAACGGTTGAATACCTAAATGGACTCAACGTACAAAATATATACAAGAATTCTCAGTCACAGATAAGAGTCATTACAGATGCATTACTTCTCGAAGAGCAAATGAGTTGTGGAAAGGGTAGGTCGACTATGGATGCATTGTTTGTGTTAAGGCAGATAATAGAGAATAGGCGGGAGTATAACCAGGAAACGCATATTGCTTTTGTTGATCTGGGAAAAGCATTTGATAATGTAGACTGTCAAAAGTTATGGAGTATTATGGATAGAAGAAGATAGAAGTGGCAAGAGAGTACTCACTGACAATTTTAGTAAAAAAGACCATGGCTTTTAAAGATAAATATCCAGTTAGGACTAAGATATTTACAAACATCAGCACTTTAGAACAAGTGAGCCGTTTCAAATATATCGGGTGTGCAGTAAGCTATAAATCTGAATATGATATAAGAGAGAAGATAAATAAATTTAGGAACATTTGTGGTATGATTCATAGAAGTCTTGGAAATAAAACAAGATACAGCACAAGGATTAAATTTTATAAGACAATTGCAATACCCACGTTGATTTATGCGAGTGAGGCGTGGGTCATGACAAAAAAAAAAGATTGCGGCAAGATTCAGAGTGCTGAAATGCAGTTTCTTCGAAACACTTTAAATTATACATTGCAAGATAGAATAAGGAATTAGGATATCAAAATAGAACTCGAAGTAGAGGACATAAATGAAACTATTTGAATTTACAGAAGACAATGGTGGGATGATCTGCAAAGGATGACAGAGGACCGATTACCAAAGGCGGCTGTGAACTATAAAGCCATTGGTAGAAGAGACGTGGGTCACCCTAGGATGAGATGTGTGCCGGAACAGGTTTATAAAACCTAATCTTTGAAGAAAAGAAGAAGACGACCTCAATAGAAGAAGAGCAGAGTAGAAATATGTCGCGTCAAAAACAAAACAAATAGAAGTTACAGGCGGTGCATGCATGTGCTCCGAAGATCCATGAAAATTTCTACACGAGACATAATTTAAAATAAAGAAATTAGAAGAAAGATAGGGATAGACAGAACTTTGATTTACGATGTTGAAGAAAGCCGATGATTTGGTATAGCCAGGCCTCCAGAGGATGACGGTTAAGAGACTTTGAAAGAAGGTCACACAGTGGGAAGAAACTATCGTCATCAGAAACGGGGAAATCCGAGGAAATTCTGGAAAGAAGGCACATTAACGGGTGCACGAGATCTCCGGGATGGAACGTGGCATTATCGCGAGGGGACGTCAAGAATCACCATCAGTTTCACCTGAGGATTTTAGTGTGCGCTTTATTAAGAAGTGATTTCTTACGGGTAAACCCTTTATCGCACTGCTTCCGTCGTAATATTTTCGTCACGTGAGATTTCGATCCCTGGAAGTTTGGATTTTGTGTCTAAACAACAGCTAGACAACATGCAAAAGCAGCTAGACAAGAAGCTAAACAACATAAAACAACTTTCATAAAATCATTATAAAAAATATTAGGAATATATGCATAACTGACGTTTAAAAACCTTCCACCACAATATAAGCCATACAAATATTAGGCACAACATATAAGAATAGAAATATAAGACTAAATTACAAAATAATATAAAATAAAATGAATGTTTTCTTACCTGTCAGTGGCGGTTTGAAAGACTGTGTTCAAAGATGTAACAAGGGCTGGACAGATGTCTTCTTCCGTGTTTGTAACCCCGCCTACCTGCTAAAAACCACGCCGCATACCATACTTCCCACTCCGCCACGAAACGAAAAAGACCAACCCATTCTGAAATTTCTGACGTACTAACCTCTGTCGCCTCAGTAGGTTAACAAGTTTTCTTATCGCAGGTATGTACATAGCCTACTATTAATATTTTTTTATAACGTCTTAATGTAAGTTGTTTTGTGTTCTTTGGCTTCTGAGGACGATCCAAGATTCTAGGGATCGAAACGTAAAGCGACAAAAAAATATTACAACGGAAGTAGTCCAAATATTACAACGGAAGTAGCCCAAATTGGGGATTTGCCCGTAAGGAATCACCCATCAAAGGAGAAGCGATTATTGTGTTAACTAGTGCACAACTGTAATAAGGTGGCATTTATTGTTGAACAAATAGAACTTGAATTATTGTAGTATAAGTCTGTCTTTGTTGACTTATAACTTTGTGTCTAATTAAAGTTTGTAATTAGTGACTTGATTGGTACCAGTTACTCTATTGCCACTGAACAACACAACACGACGCTCAACGACACCGTCGTAACAACACACACACACACACACACACACACACACACACACACACACACACACACACACACACACACACACACACACACATACACACTACTAAGCTCTGTGAGCTATAGAAATTGCTCACTATTTTGAACGAAATGAATTTATTGTTAGAGAAATTTCAATATTAAATAATTATTCAGATTAGAGTATATCACAAAATTACTGAAACACTGATTAATCTAATTTTTAAGTAAAATGATATTTGTAAGACAGAAAATCATAGAATAAATACTAAGATGTCTCGACTTACTCCATTGGTTCAAAAAAATCTATAAAAATATTATTTTAATGGCATATAATTTAGTCGTGGCTTTTACGTGTATGTTTGTCTGATACATACGCGTTTACATGTTAGTCTGGTAACCATAAATGATTTTTAAATTGTTTCAAATTTGTCATCGTTTTTGGGCACTGCCGTGCTAAAAACTTTAAAATTTTCAGGCCGCGATGTTAGACGGCCTGGCAAACTATGATCCAGGCATGACATCAAAGAGGGGCCTAAGTAGGGACGGAGGTTTGACGTCAGAAAACAGGGAGGCAAAGAGAGAGAGAGAGAGAGAGAGAGAGAGAGAGAGAGAGAGAGAGAGAGAGAGAGAGAGAGAGAGAGAGAGAGAGAGTGAGAGAGTAACTGAAACGCACACGTAGACAGCCAATGAGCAAGATTTAAAAAGTAAGAAATAACTTGAAACACCAAACCAACAGCAAACTCAGAGTGTTACGTATTAATGTACAAACCAAGACAATTTCAATTAAACCTACAGGGTTGATTTAATATCTCATTCATAAACTAACGATGTGTGTTAAGTGAAATAGTCGATTGGTAGATAATGTGTTATCCAGCGCGTCATTAATAAAGTCATAACAACAAATATTGCGAGACTACTTTAAATATGTGTTCATGTGTTTAAATTTATCTTGAGGAATTAACTTGATGCTATCTCTACATAAAACAAAAGTAGTGGCTTTCAGAGGGAAGTATCCTGTAAGAAAAAAGATAGAGGTAAATAGAAACATCTTGGAGCAGGTATCCAGTTTTAATTATCTTGGGTACAAAGTATCTCCCGAGGTGTATTGTAATATAAAAAATCGACTTAATAAATCATCATCATCATCATCATCTTCAAGGATTAAACCAAGGACGGTTGGTTCCGGTCTCAAATAGGCAAAGATTAGAGCTGGTCACTCCAGTGATTCCTCGGATGTCCCACACCTGTCCGTATCCTCGGTTTGTAGTTCCATAGTTGTTTGGGGATGCGGCAGTCATCCATTCGGCAAAGATGTTCGTACAATTCAGCCGGTACTGGGCGATCCTGTCGGGTGTATTCATAATATTCAGTTCCTGCAGAATGTCTCTGCTTCTTCTATTATCATGGAGAATATACTCTGCGGAGAAAAATCTCATTTCAGCCGCTTGGATACGACTGGCCTGGCCTTCCGTTAAAGTCCAATTCTCAGACTCATAAGGAAGTGTGCAAATAGCCATCACCTTGTAAAAGTTTAGGCGTGTTTCTTTACTTGACGAATTAAGGATTCGCCTGATGGTACCGCACATAAGGTTTAACTTATGCAACTTATTCATAACGTCGTTGGTTGCATTATAAGACACACTGTACCCCAGGTACTCAAAATTGATGACTTTTTTCAGGACAGTACCATCTATAACAATTTTTTTCCGTACGGGATCAGTTCCACGAAAAGCCATCACCTTGATCTTAAGTGTAGATATTTGCAATCCACAGTCTTTCCAGATTCAATTTAACAAATGTATACCCATCGCCAATCTGTTTTCCGAATCCGACAGAATAGCCTGATTGTCCGCGAACAACAAATAAACTTAGTAAATTTAAACATATATGTCGGACTTAAAATATAAAACTAGGAATGACAGTAAGATACAGTTTTATAAGACTATGGCTGCACAGGTGGCGCTGTATGCGAGTTAGACATGGGTACTGTCACAAAGGGACAGAGGGAAGGTTACGTCAGCAGAAATGAAATTTCTCAGGTTGGTCAAAGGGTACACGTTACGAGATAGAACAAGAAATGCACAGATAAGGCGGGAATTACAAATTTTTAATTACAGGATAGAATTACGGAATACAAGGCCAGCTGGTGTAAGCGTTTGGGAATAATGCAGCAAGACCGCCTTCCCAAACTTGCCTTGAAATTTAACCCACGAAGTATCGTAGTGTGCAGCGTCCGAGGACGAGGTGGATTCCGAAACAGGCAGTGCAGCCTACGTGAAGTGAAGATGATGGTGATGTCGTGTTTAGATTACAAACAATTATTACCTCTAAAACAGGTTTAATCTGAAAACTTGTTATGGATTCTCAACTATCCTTGATTTACAGTAATAGGTAGCATTAAATTCCGGAAAACACGACTTGTATTCATTGAGCGTTTTACGTTAGTATTAGAAAACACATTATTACAGTTTTCCAAGTGTCCTTTTTATTTATAAATTAGTGAAAGGTGTTCAATGCATTTCCATTTAACAAATAAAGTAACTAATTATTTTTGTGTAAGAAGGTGGTCCCAGACTAGAATTTTTTCACCCCTTTGTACAAAATCCCGGACAACGATCAATCATCCACCCCCACAAAAACTATTAAAATATCGAAATATCGACACAAAATATCGTTATTTGACTTTATTTAATTTATTTAAAATAAATAATCCCTTGCGAGGAAACAAATAATAGACATACAAAAACCTATTTGTTTTTTAAACGTTTTAAAAACGTAAAGTGTAATAATAACTGCGTGCTTATCAAAGATCGTAGCGTGTTAACTTAGTTCCTGTACAACTAGTGGAGTTTATCTGACGGGGAACGCAACGGCGTGAGTTGGCGATAACAAGTTGTCAGGGTCCGGAATGGAGACGGTGACGCCTCTTCCGAACTGTGCCCGCGTTATCTTGTGCTGCGCCAACTTAACAACTGCTATCTCATTGAGAATATCTTATTGGGGTTGTGGCAGACGTTTTTGTGCCATGACCGGCCACATTTGTTACTACAGTATTGTGTGGCTCTTAAACTTGCAACAAGAACAAATATTTCCTTTAAATTTTATGTATCCATAGTGATGACTTAGCAAAGAAACTATTATGGTCTTTGTTGACATCGAAAACGGACATGACAACATCAACTGGAATATAATATTCAAAGTACTCAAAGACACAAAGGTAGACTAATGATTAGAATAATTATGCTGGAGCCATATTTTGGGCCCTGATGCCCAAAGTCTTAGAAATTTCCAAAAATAAACACTATATTTAGTTTGTGACGTAAGTCCCTGTTAATTGGATACCCCACAAGGGCTTTCGCGTTTTTTCATAAGTTTGACCCCCACTACAATTTTGCCTTCTACCCTCTATTTTTAGAGGTATCAATCTCAAAACAACAGGGTTCTGGAGGATACGCATGCCACGTTTTACAAAAATCGGTTCGTGTGTTCAAAATGTATCGTGAAAGACACCTCAAAAACAGATAGACAGACAGAAGGTCAAATTGAAACAGTCGAATCAAAAATGAGTTTCGCGTCGCTCGTTTGATAATTCTTATAAGGAGCAAGAAACTTCGCATAAAATTTGTACGGAATAAATATGCATAATATTATAAATATTATAATACATAATACGGAATATCCATGAATAATACGGAATAAAATAAAACTGCATAAAGAGTTGTACGGAATTAAAAGAACGAAAAACACCCATCGGTTTGTCATGATAGACATTACATTTCCACACAGTTACTGCACAGCTACAAGCGTTTATCTGACCGAAAATATAGTTGCGCGAATCTCCGATAACAAGTTGTCTGCGTCCGGATTTTGTAAACACCCATATCTGCTTAAAAACGGCCGCGTTGGTAGTGTTTCGACGCCAAACTCAACCCACTGGCATTTATTGAACGACGGGAAGGCGACATTTTTAAATAAGCCTACAGCAAAACACTAAAATCTATTATCGTACGGCAATCGTCGAAATACAAAATTAAAGTTTTACAAAGTTATGGTGGTCCCCTATACTGTTCTGTAGGTGCGAATTGTGGGCAACGACCAAGAAAGAAGACAGTAAAATACATGCCTCGGAAATGCCGTTCGTAAAAGGAGTTAAAAGGTGTTGTTAAATTTGACAGTATAAGAACGAGGCCATAAGAAAAACATTACAAGTTTTTAACTTGAATGAAAATTTAAAAGATTACAAATAACTTTGAAAAGAACACTTAGGAACAATATTAGATTAAAGACTGGCTAAACAAGTCTGGAAATAGAAGTCTATAGGACACAGGTGTGTGACTACACCCAGGAAGAATGGCGAGAGGATCTTTGAAGGTGGAACAGGCAGCGCCTATGCCGTGTTGTGAGATGATGATGATTTTAAACAAGAATTAAGTACTATACTTATTGAGAAAGGAAATGTAACAACAGATATTCGAATATAGATGTGCATGTATGTGTGTGTGTGTGTGTGCGTGTGCGTACGCGTGGAAGTTTGCACTTGGTGTATTAAAATGTAGTTAATCAAGTTACAATGTTTGTTAAAATATAGAACACAAATCTGTAGCGAGGTTGATGCTAGTCTACCACTGGTTGGAGTGTTTCTAACACAACTAACCTAGACAAATACGTACTTGCTGCAGGCGTCGGAGCCGTTGCAGCCGGTAATACTGCATGTCACTGACAATTACAGCTGGGAGACGCGCCTGCGGAGCTGAATAACCGCGCTCTGTCTCGGCACAGAATGCGATATGTCGTCGCTTAATAATAACACACATTACATAACATTGATCTTATCTTCAATAATATGATTGAATTATTATAAAATTATTATACCACGTTAGTGCATAATATTAAGGATATGGTGATTCGCTGGATCCTCGAGCATTCAAAATTCCCCTTTATTCTATAGTCAATGCTGCTGAAGTGGAACAAGGCGGCACTATCTTTAATAAAATGACTCGTGTACTTGATTATGTAGACGGTGTTGTAGTTATTCGTAAATATCTGGTTTCTGTAAAGAAACTTTCCTAAAACTGGATAAAAAGGCACGCAAAATAGGGCTTACAGTAAACCCAAAATAATGGTGTCAAAAAAGGAAGAGGCATTACAATACCAGCAGCATTGATGGTTACTGTTTTAAAACAATCTCCAGTGTCCAGTATTGAGGTTCTACTGGCAGTGAAGACCTTGACGAAAAGGAGAAAATAAGAAGAAGAATTGGATTTGGGAAGAGAGCATGCTTTATGTCATCATCTTCTAGGATTAAACCAAGGAACAAACCACCGGAACAAACGTTCCGGTCTCAAACAGGAAAAAAGACTAGAGCTGGTCACTCCAGCGCTTCCTCGGACGTCCCCTCGGCTTATAGTTCCATAGTTGTTTGAGGATGCGACAGTCATCCGTTCGGCAAAGATGTTCCCACCAATTCAGCCGATACTGGGCGATTCTGTTTAGTATACTCATAATATTCAGTTCCTGCTGTATATCTGTGTCTCTTCTATGATCATGGAGAGTATACCCTGCCACGTGCCTGAGAAATCTCAGTTCAGCCGCTTTGATGCGACTGGCCTGGCCTTTCGTTAAAGTCCAATTCTCGGACCCATGAAGAAGTGAGGGAAGAGCCATCACCTTGCAGAATTTTAGGCGTGTTCCTTTACTTGCTTCAAGAGTTCGCCTAATGCTCCCGCACTTAAGGTTGAACTTATGCAACTTATTCACAACGTCGTTGCTTGCACTGTAGCCCAAGTATTCAAAATTGGTCAAAATTACTAACTTGTTCCAGGACAGTACCATCTAAAACAATGTTTGCACGTATGCGGTGAGTTTCACGAAAAACCATCACCTTGGTCTTAAGTGTGGATATTTGCAATCCAGAGTCTTTGCACATTCGATTTAAATTGCATGAATTTCTCCAATAAAACATGACGAGTATGTTAGATAGCCGGTGAACGAAGATCGGGTTGTATAAGACCTTAAGTAGACCAGATATGGGGTATGGCGGTGTCAGATGGACACTTAATAGGTCGGAAATATAGCTGCTGGACACACTTAAACTCAAGTGTTTGAGTGGATTAAAGAACCAATATGAGAAAATGGGATTTGGCGGCAGAGGAAAAGTAGAGACTTGTATGCAGCACATGGTGGCCTCAAACTTACGTTATTAGTTTCAGAAGTTGTCAATTGATTCAACTTGTCGACAGTCAATTTACCCAAAGGTAAGGACCTAAGGGATTTCTACCCCCGCCCCACACAAGCATGTACCGTCATTCCCGGCGGCCCCAGACTCTGCCTTCCTCACCTGAGAACCGCGGCTTCATGGTTGGCCCGGGGGTGAAGCGGTATTTCGGCTGGAATTGGGGCCGACTGAAGCCGGGCTAATGTGTGTGTTTCACGAATGGTAACAAGGGTACCGGCGTCCCTGGCAAGTAGCCGCACTGGGAAACCATCCCTGACCCAGTGGTCCTAGCCAAGATCATGTGCTGTAAAGCCTAGTAGCACGAGATCAACGCGCGCACGCCCCTGTACTCGTGTGAGAGAGCCGTGCAGGGAAACGCCGTGTTGTTGGCTGAGCCCCGCCAGATGGGCCCTGGGCTACGGTCCAGGGATGGTTGTGGGTTGGGATATACCGCTGATTACCGCTGGCCTTTTTCCCTTCCGAGAACCCCAACCTGGCGTACGCTGCCTTACGGAGCGCGGGGCTATCCGATATTTGATGGTATCAGGACTGATAATCGGGACAAAGCGTATGTCTATCGTTAAGGGAGAACAGCTCGAGAACTTCAGTCTGTGCGTGACTTGCGCTGCAGGAGCATGCACCTGAGTCGAGTGCGGTGACTGGCCCACCACAGTCCGTGTGTCTCTGGGTACCGAAATGGAGCCTCCTCGAGGCCCCCGCTGGGCAACGTTGCGTTTTGTGCGGACATTCGTGTCTTCACATAACACAGTGGCTAAGTCCTTTAGTTTACTCACGTAGAGGAGAGGGCTCCAGACCCGCTCGCGGACGTATCCGGCGGAGGGAGAGCGGGGATTTTTCCCGGTTCCTTTCCTGTTGTTAGCTTTTAGTGGGTAACCGGAATGTGATATAGAGGAAGCAGTGTGGTTCGTCACTCTCCCGACACTACGCGTCGACAGTCAATTGCAATTTGTCTTCACCGTCATTGATTACAACCTGAAATAACATAACCTGTTATGCAATCAATAACATAATCAAGTTAGTCATAGTAACTAAAAAGTCGTGCTGAACAATTTGTCTACCTAATGGTGCATTTTGTCACTTTATTCCATTCTGTGACAAGGTAACCTATATAAACATTAAGCAATCTAAAATTTTTTATACCAGCAGTTATTGTTTTGTTGATTATTTAAACTTCTATTAAACTGTAATTAATAGTTTCTCTATCGAACAATTTTTTATTTATACTGTTTAAAAAGACGATGTGTGCCAAGGCACACACATTTACAAACTTTTATACCAAGGATAACCACATGAAGCATGAAGGATATCCACTTCACGGATTAGGCTGCACTGCCTTTTCAGGAAACCTTCTCGTCCTCGGACGCCCAACACTACGATACCCTGTTGGTTTGTAATTTAAAGCAAGGTTGTGTATCATCTTAAACATCATTCTACGTAGCAACAAACAATTATTAATAAATATATATATATATTTCTTGTATTCATAACAAGCACGTGTACTGGAATATAAAACCTATAAGTATTGAGGTGACACGATTCCTATATATATGTATCACTTTGGAACAACAGATGTTATTTACAACCACATTACGATATATGTCCATTACTTTAGTGCCTCTACGAAACCGGTGTGTTATATTGTAATCGCGTCTGTAATGGCTTCTATTATGGAAATATTGCGGTTATCATTTTGTACCATAAACGATAAATCTGTTTGATGGATAAGGTCGTGTAACGTGGGAACATATGGTTTCACCGAAGGAAATTCACTAGCCTTTAAACCTCCAACTCCGTTTTCACGTACACTTTAGTGAGCCTCGTTTTCCCAAACTCAGGTTGATGTAACTAATTACTACGGTAAACAGACGACAGATGGAGGTTTGGATACGCGTGTTTTTTAACTTGCATTTTCTTTGAGTACGAATGATTTTTCATGTATTTTATAATTTTTTTCTGCAAAGACTAGTTAATATTTACTAAAACTAATACATTTACCCTTTAAAAGTTTAATTCTTGTGTTTTAATGTGACGTACACAAATTTACAATACTGTGGCATAAAAAAAATGAATATTTTAAATGCAAAGAAAGTTTTACATTAGTTTTGCGTGAGTTTGCATTTATAAATCTCACATAAATCTACTTAACATTAATGATATATCTAAACTAGTTACAAACAAAATATAAAAATGATATTTGGTAACATAACATTACTACTTTCATCAAAATGTTAACAATAATTTGGTTTGGAATGAAACTTTTTGAAGCGTTAAGGCTCAATCACACAAGGCTCAATCACATTCTTCACACATCCACCTCGTATTTTTTATTCTATTTTCAGTTTCTATTTTTCCCTTCTCTGAAATTGTGTCCCAGATAACACAACTCGCAGTTTTTAAGTAATTAAATGTATTCACGCAAATAGACACGCCCGCGAAAAGCCCGGGCAACGTAATCTTGGGAAAATCGGTCGCCCACAGTTTCTGCGGTCAACGTATTCACAGTGGTAACAGGGCAATCTGGGAGTAATTTTGCTTCTGGTTGTGCAGGATTGTTAGCGTTAACAGGAGCAGGATTCGCGTCTACCGTGGAGACGGAGGAGCTTCATGTAGGCTAACGATACATGACGGACAACGGATCTCCACTCCAAGGAATAGACCTTAATTGGCCAGTTCCTAGACCCATATCCTCCTCGGTCTGCCAACGTCTCTTCTTCCAGTCGGCTGGTAAGCCATGACTGCTGCTCCTGGGAGCCTTTAAGGTGTCGTACGGTTTCAGAGACGTTCGCACCACCATCTCTTCCTACATTCTTTGACGATTTCATTTAAAAACCGAAGCACTAACATCTGTCGGATTTCCTCATTCCGTGTCTTGTCTAAGAGACAAGCCTTGAAAATTTGTCACTTTAGACAAATTTATGACAGCCTGGATCTTCCTTTCCTCATTCTTGCTTAGGAGCCACGTCTCATAACCATAAGGACACGTCGGAACAGTTTTATAACACGTCACGCAGTGTCTGTCCTTAAAGCACTATACATTTTAAAACAGATTCTTCTGTAGCTTGACACTTTCTGATATCTATATCTGTGGCAATGAAATGAGACACCCCATCACAAATCGTCAAAATCACAAACCTTTTCTAACATTTTATAATCAACAACTATTTTTGCCCCAATAGAATGCTTTACCAAAGAAAGCCATTCTTTTTAAATTTCGAATCATATGCGCTTGCAACTTATATCAACAAAAGCCATTACATAATAGAAATACCACTCTTTGTAAACGACCACCTGTTTCTTGAATAATGACTTTATTATTCGCGTCGAATAGAGAATTCATTTGAATGTCGCCACAAATTTTTAATCCTGAGTCAACTTACTACACAACGGGTATACTTATTTACTGATTTTGATAATCTACTGCGGCAGGAGAGAGACCAATCGTCAACCGTGGTGAGGGAAAATCTGTAGAGGAAGAGCAACACGAAATCAAAGTGCCTGTTCCTCTAGCTTAGATGATTCGGTCTTACAGCTGACAAGCCCATAATGGTAGAGAAAAAACTGTTACAAAAACCGGTACCAAAGCTTCAGAGAGAAATGGTTCTTAAAAAAACGGACTCGGCTAGTAACTGTTGGTGGGGGGGGGGGGATCAACGCTGTTGGCGAAGGAGACTGTAGTAAGCCAGGGCCCGGTATAGACTGTAGCACCACGGTAAGGTAGGACGGGATTCATATGTTTGTAATCGTCAAAATTCGTACAAGATTTGGTGTGTGTGTGTGTGTGTGTTTGTGTGTGGCAACCGGTCTTAGAAGATGGTCAGATACCTAGAATCTCAGATAATAAAGAAAACCCAGTAGTATTTATAGTTTTGTCAGCAATATTCTTACTGCTATCCACAAAAACATGAGTCGCATGACCTGAGAGCAATGCGTGGCCTACGATGCGTGTGTGTCAACTTATCAGACAGGAGTTAGTGTATAGGACCCGAGAGACGGCATTAGCTGTAGAAGACTCGAAAATAGGTGGAAGAGTTATTTAAAAAAAAACTTATTCCTATTCTTCACTACATGGCTTCGGCTATAGCCCGTTCCGACTTCACAGAGTCTGTGACGACTTATTCCAGGGTCTTCCGCGATCTCTCGTTCCCACTGGCCTCTATATTCAAACGCTTGTTTAGGAATGCCCGTGTCTACCATGCGTTCCACATGGAACCTGCAATCCTGCCTGTATTCCTTTATTCTATCTATAACTGAGTGTAACTTGAGGTCCTGCTTTATGTCGTTTCGTTTCGTAGATTATCTCTCAACATGCATCTCTTAACTGCTCTTAAAAATTTCATTTCCCGACGCCTGTATTTTTGAAATACTTTTTTGCAAGAGAGTCCACGTTTCACAGCCATATATTAAAGTCGGCACAGCCACGACCTTATAGAACTTTAGCTGTGTCTTCCTCTGCGTTTTATTCTTAAATAGTCGTCATATTTTTCCATAGCTAAAACTTTAAAAAAGGTATATAGTAATTGAAAAAAGATATTACAACTAAAAATGTATTATATTCTCAGAGAAAAATAGAGTTGTTGAGTTGACTTTCTCTTATTTTTCTTATTTTTCACCTCAGGGTCTTTAGACTTGCAGTAGCCTATTCCGTTTTCTGTCCTGCCATTTTCTTCTGGGCCTACCTACATCTCTTCTTTCTTAAGACCTCTAACTGATTACAGGTCTCATGGGACAGTTATGGCTCATTATATATATATATATTCCGTTTTCATTGCAATATTTCATGTTTCATGGTGTCAAATCCTATGGTTCATGCTGTATATTTCTAACTCGCTTCTTGTATCTTTGTTGCTAATTTGGTCGCAGATGGAACAACAGTTCACTAGTCTCAACCTTTATTTCAGCGGCTCGTACACGGTCAGTATCTTGTTTAACATCAACCCCTACGTCTCAAACTCTGTAAGTTAGGACAGGTGCTGTCATTACCTCATAAAATTTCAGCTTTTCACTCTTGTTACGTAGCTTGCGGTGTACGGTGTCACACTTTAGTTGGTATTTACGAAATTTACCGGTGATGTCAATCTTAGTCTCACACCATAGAAAATTACAATGTGACGCCTGTTCTATAAGTTGCCTATTGTCTACTATGTTCAAAAGCCATTAAAAAATCTATTATATAAAGACAACGTTTTAAAGTTGTCTTTGTATATTACATGGTTTAACTACTTTTCAAACAAGATTTTGACGGCCCATTAAAATACTCTTACCGGTTGAGAACCTCTGCATAATTGAATAATTGCAGACAACAAAACACAAGCAAAGAGATCTTTGAACACAAACCACTTAAACGTTTAAAGAAATGATTAATGGTTGTTAGTGAATGAGTTATTTAAGAGGAAGGGAAGTACTATAAAGTGGGGGGGGAATTGAGCAATTGAAATTGTGTCAGTTGGCTTGAATATTTGCATTTAAATTGAAAGGCAACACTAGTGATAAGTGTGTGGTTGTTCGGTGCCAATCTTCAGCAACAGAAAACCTCCCCTCCCTCTTTAATCCTTCAACAGTAGCAGTAATTTGTTGTTTGTAGAACAACCGCTTAACAAACATTACTGACAGAGAGCGCGACAAAACAGTTGTTTACACCACACAGTAAATGTTTGCTTAAACATGGAGGAGGGTGGTGTTTGAATGTATTCCACGTGCTGGAAGAGAGACCCAGATAATTATTTACAGTTAAACTTTTAAGTTACAAAACTAAAATTATAATGGATTACGAAAATTTCTAAATGTTAACGAGATAATTTTTGAAAAACATAAGGCGCATTACTCGATAAACACAATTTTAAATTAATCGTTGTTATAAAACTGTCTTGTACTAGGTGTCAACTAGATGCTCTCCATTTTCGCCGGTTCTGTGAGTGTGTCTATAGTTCCTTCTGATTCTGATGTCATCAAACATTTAACATTTCTTCTTCCTCGTCCTCTCTTTCCTTCCACCATTTCCGCTTTGCTGCAGACGGCGTTTGTACGCAATCTATACTCTAGCCAAGATGTTTTTCTCTTTCTTATTGTTTTCAGCAGTTTTCCTTTCTCTTCTATTCCCATCGTTGCTCACTATATCAGTCCATTTCACCTTAATCATTCTTCTCCTTTCTAGGGACCTTTCTTCTTTCTTTTCTATGGTCCATGTTTCGCTGGCAAGTGCATTATATGCCCCATTTATAAAAAAGGCGACAAACTTCAATGTAGAAATTACAGAGGCATTTCGTTGCTGTGCACCTCCTACAAGGTTTTTACGTACATCTTGAACCAAAGGCTGAGACCCCTCACAGAAAATATAATACGGGAATACCAAGCTGGATTCCGACCTGGAAGGTCTACAATCGACCAACTCTTCTCGGTAAAACAGATATTAAGATGCGGATGGGAACGTGATATTGATGTGTACCAAATCTTTGTGGACTTCAGGCAAGCGTATGACTCTATTAATAGAGGCAAAGTCTACACCATAATGCATGAATTTGGAATACCAGGCAAGCTGGTAAGATTAACGTAAGTGACCATGCAGTAGACCGAGGCCCAAGTAAAGGTGGATAGCCAACTAACTGAACCCATAAATATTACACGAGGACTAAAGCAAGGAGATGGGTTAGCCCCAACATTATTTAATATTGCATTGGAATATGTAATTAGAGGCTTATCAATAAATAGCTCCAATCTGTTAACAAATAAAACTGTACAGATAGCCGCATATGCAGATGACATTAACATCATGTCAAGACGGATCACGACAGCTAAAGAAATATTTATAGAGGTTAAAAACAAAGCCAAGGAAGTTGGGCTAGCCATAAATACGGATAAAACAAAAATGCTTATCCAAACAAGAAAGGACCAGGTTCATAACAACATTGAGATAGAGGAGGACACAATTGAAGTGGTGGACAATTTCACGTATCTCGGAGTGAATCTAGCAAAGACTGGATCAGAGGAGCCGGAGATCCAAAGACGGACCACCATGACTATAACAAAGCATACTTCGCATTGCCGCCATCATTTAGGTCTGGGGATGTGCACAGGGAAACAAAAATGAAAATATATAGGACTGTCATCAGACCGGTGCTATGCTACGAGTGTGAGGCATGGACAATCACACAGAAAACAGTCGACATAGTAGACACCTTTGAAAGGAAAATCCTCAGACGCATTATAGGCCCAATACAAGAAAATGGCTCATGGAGACTGAGATGCAACAACGAACTGTATCAAATATATAAAGAGATACCAGTCTCAAAATTTATACGAATACAAAGATTGCGTTGGGCCGGTCATGTTATGAGAATGGAGGATGGCAGGAACCCCAAAAGGGCTCTGCTGGGTACATGGGAGGGAACGAGACCTAGAGGTAGACCGAGGAAGAGGTGTGAAGATGGCGTTGCAGAGGACGCGAGAGACATGGGGATAAGAAACTGGAGGAGGGGTGCAGTGGATAGAGTGGATTGGAGGCGGAGATTGGTGGAGGCCAGGGCCAGACTTGGGCTGTAGCGCCATAGGAGGAGGAGGATGTTTCACCGGCATACAAAACCACACACCAAAAACAACATCTGGTAAATCTTAACTTTTGTCTAAAGCTCGCACGGGCGGTGTCAATAAATTCAATATTACGACTACAAACCGGGCCGTTAGGTCGCGGTCGGTCGCTATTAAACGCCATTACGTGAAGAAGGTTGCCGGCGGGAAATTGCCGACGTATGACGTATAATAGCGACCGACCACGACAGGTTTGTAGACGTAATTTTGAATTTATTTGGCAAACCTTTTTATCATCACAATGGGAATCCGTCGTAACGAGTTTACTTTTCTAAAAGTTATATTACTCGTGGATATCTTATTTCTGCTTTCCTCCGTAGAGTTTCCACTCCATGTCACCGTAATCCCAAAAACTCAAACAAGTTCACTTTGCACTACAGTTTTTCTTGCAAGAATACTTTAGCAAAGCCTTCATTCTTTTGCCAATTCTCGTCACTTTAGTTTTCCCTTCATTTGTCTTAACAACAAACTTTTTGCCCACTTTTATAATACTCTCTGTCATAATTTGATTCACAAAAAACTGATTGTTCAGCCACGTATTTAATAGTCTTTATTCTTTCTTCTCCCACTAAAATTCCACTTGTGTTTTTTAAGACATTCTCTGTCATCTTTTGTATCTCTGTAGATACTGAGCGGACGAAGATACTCTTGTCTAACACTGTCTTCAAGGCTCATCTGTTCCATTTTATCCTTACCTGCTCATACCTCTACTTTTGGTTTCCTGTGTACCTACTTTATGATATGTACGTTAAGAAATACATAAATCATCATCATCCTCAAGGTTTAAACCAAGAATGGTTTGTTTCGGTGTCAAATAGGCAAATATTACAGCTGGTCACACCAGCGCTTCCTCGGACGTCCCACACCTCTCCGTCCCCACGGCTTATAGTTCCATAGTTGTTTGGGGATGCGGCAGTCATCCATTCGGTAAAGATGTTTTCACCAATTCAGCCGATACTGGGCGAGCCTGTCGAGTATACTCATAATATTCAGTTTCTGCCATATATCTGTGTTTCTTCTATGATCTTGGAGGGTACACCCTGCCACGTGCCTGAGAAATCTCATTTGAGCCGCTTGGATGCTATTGGCCTATTTAAATACATAAATTAAAATATAATTCTACTTGGATGTTTTAAACTTGATCATATAAAGAACGAAGTCATAAGAGAAGAACTGCAAGGTTCAAACGTGAATGACAGATTAAAAGGTTTAAACAAACTTTTTTTAGGAAAATTCAAGGAAAAAATACTGAAGATAACTCCGGCCATTCAAGCTTTGATATTAAGACTTATATTGTTCTAATAAGTTCAGGCAATTCGAGACTCCATTTCATTAACTGTGCGCCCAGTGGATATTCATACCTTTTTTTATCAGTTTCATAAGTGAATCGTCTTGTCCACTGGCTGTTTTCACACATAGCTCTGTGTGACGTCCTATTCGCACATATTATCACACTTATTATTAAGGTCCTACTCAATAATATGCGGCAATAGGAAATGATGATCTAGATAACATGAAATTAAATAATACAAATCTGAAACGGATACAGACTTGTAAATAGTTTGACGTTATATTTAACAAGGGAAGGGATACCACTTGCGAGATAATAGAAATAATAAACAAATGTAGAAAAGTAATAAGAGAAATGAATTTCATCTTGTGGGACAAAACAATAAGAAGTAAAATGACGAAACACAGTACACAAGTATCGGTTCAAAATTTAATAACTTACGGTGCCAAAACGTGAGATATTACACAGAAGAATAGAAACAAAATAATGACAACAAAGATGGACTTCAAAAGACGTAGGGTGTAATATAGAAATATTGGAAAGAGAAAGGAATAAGGTTATATCAAAAATAATGCAGATGAACAGATATATAGTCAATATTACCTCGTTACCTCTGTTAATATTCGTTTGACTACTCTCCGTGCCACATAAAACAGACATTTCTGTCCCACGAGATGGTTGGAGACCATCTTCAGTGTAACGGCTTAAGTAAACAATTCGTACGTTCTTCACCAGTTTTCCACAGCACTGTGGCAAATAATTTTGCAAAGTGTGTCCGTAAAACAGGCCGAAACGACTCTTTTATGTAGCAGTAGGGGACTACAGCCTAATAACGCGGAGAATTGTCAAACGGATATTGACAGAGTTGACGTCGACTGTGGAAGCCAAAGATACCAGTAAAGTAAAGTTAACTGAGAAACAAAACAATTAACCAAATTTGGTCATACCAAAAGAATGGCCCAAGAAAATATTAGAATTGATACAGTCAAAAGAAACGGGGTCGGGAAAACCCCTAAAGAAGTAGGAGCGATGATGTGGAAAAAAGTAATATTGTCTAGAGGCTTGGCCGTAGGATATGTGCAAAGAAACCGGTGTCGGAGAGACGACGAATGAAGATGTAAAATACGTTTTACATATACACGTGCGTGGCTGTTGAGTGTAAGATTCCTTGCGAACAACGAATAACATATTATTGTATAAAGTAAATATTCTCAAAAGACGCATTTTGTCTCATAACACATCATCATCATTGTCACCAATCCAACGATTGGGCCCTAGACCTGTTCCGGAATGCATCTCCTCCTCGGTCTACCGACACCTCTCTTCTTAGTAGAGAGATAACACAAGGTAGCCACGGGTAGAAGTATATCAGGCATGCGGTTCAAGTGTTCACACCATCTCCTCATGTGGTCTTCAGTCTTTTGGTGCAACGATGCAATGTTATTTCGCGTCTAATATTCTCGTTCCTTTTCCGATCCAGGAGAGAAAAACATTACATCTTTCTTAGAAGTTACATTTCAGCTGCCTGAATCCTCTGTACGTCCCTTTTACCAAGAGTCCATGTCTCACTGGCGTACAGAAATGCGTGGAGAACTATAAATTAAGACAGTCGTGAATAATCAGATTTTGGATCAAGTTAGTCATTTTAATTACACGGGTCTATGAAATCTATAAAACATAAAAATAACAATGCTTTAATCAGTATTTAACGCTTTAATTGGCAGTATAAAATGAATAATGGTTACTAGATAAGTAAGTGGACTTTGAATCTGAACCCGTTTGAAATTGTTCACTGAAAATTGTTGAAATTTTTGCGTCCGTAGCCACTGACGTGTTGTACAAAGTAAATATGTAATTTGTATTCGCCACGTTGCAGAACAAGAATCTGCCTTAACACGAGATTTCATGAATAAAGATGAAATAGTCTTTTTTTTTTTATTGCTGGAGCTGACACTTTTATACTCAGCGTTGCTCACTACGAGTCTCTCTCGCTCTCTCTCTCTCTCTCTCTCTCTTTTTCTCTTTCTCTCCTCCTTTACCTGTCTTTTTCCTGTGCCTCTACTATTCTGTCTACCTCTGTCTCCTTCAACTCATCTCTCTGTCCGTCTCTCTCTCTCTCTCTCTCTCTCTTTCTCTCTCTCAAACCAATTTTTATTATACGTGTACACTGTAAAGAGAAAGATAAAACAGATATATACATATAGATAAGAATCCGCAGGCAGTGTTATTTCAGTCCAAGCTTCTCCTACCACTATGTTGTCAGTCTGTCCTCTTCTTTTTCTTCTTCTTCTCGCGATGGCTCAATTTGAATTTTGCATAGAAATATAATCTACACTATATCTGAGGAGCGGTTTCAATGTCGAAAAATATGTATTCGCTTGGTGTGCCTCGTTTATTTACATAAGAACACGCGTCCTAAAGGAATTCCTTGAATAATTTTTAAGGAATGGCAGGAATAATCTTCCTTACAATTCTGGCTTTGTGCCGTGTGATATCCACATCTTCAGTAGTATGATAGAGGCTCTTGCGAAACGGTGATATCGTACTGATGGCAATACTGTAGCTGAACAAGCTGTCACATATTACTTTCAATCCCTAACCTTCCTGTTTCGATGACTGGCTTTAGAACAGCCGTTAAAACCAAAATTAAAAGACAGTGGGAATGGGGCTGCGAAAACCAGCCGCTTACCAACAAACTGCGAAAACTATGCTAACTGCTGGTGTCTGTTCTTTATCGTTAAGAAATAGTAAGAAACTAAGTTATTGTCTGCCGCTTGAGAATGAGCCACACCAGATTAACCTACTCTTATCTCATTAGAAATTCCCCACCCACTTGACGCACTTCATATCAATTGTTGGTCACTGGTCACCACATTTTGGTAGACCGCCCTCTATACGGCACACATTGACTCTCAGCTGACTGGCGGAAGGTATAGCGCTGATCGGCTGCTTGGCTTCTTGAAATCGACCGACATTACTACCAGGGTTCCAGCTGCTCACGGGCCATTAAAAAATTAAAAAAAGAATATTATAATAACTTTTAAAGGACTTATTTCAATATGAAAATAGTTTTGTAATGTTTGTTACTGTAGCTAATTCAAAGAATGATTTATACTTTTAAGTGAGTAGAGTCTGGATTAGAGTTAGTTGTTAACGTAATTAGACGCATATTCGTAGCTGAACACAGCGCCCACGATGTCTGCAAGCAAATTGCATTTATCAAAATGTTTGTATTGACTGCGTTTTTCGTTTGATTTGCTCATATTTTGTATACTGCTAATTATATTTCAGACGATTTTCCCTTTACACCGTCCGACGAATAAAATCGTGCAACTTTTGTAATGGACATTGTAACAATACTTGTATAGTAACTTTGTAGTTAGATACAATTTTTCTTTATACATAACATTTTCTGGAAATCAGAGAAATTCAGATTACAGTAGAAAGAGTTTTTTAATGAACTTGTTATAAAAATAGTAATTTTATATACGTTTTCGCAATATTGAGTAAATTAATATTGTAATATTACATATTTTATTACATATTATATAGATATTATATGTATACTATATTATTACAGTAAATAATAAATATAATTGTAATAACGATTATTACAAGAAAATAAGCCATTTAAAAAGCATGCTTTCAAACTGCCTTTTAAATAGATTGTATTAAATTGTTTTAAATGTGCTCATACAAAAATACCTTCTGTAGTTATTCTTCTTCTTCCATCAGGCGAATCGCCTGTCCCGGTTCTAAAGGAAACACATCCACTTCACCAATGCAACCTAAGTTCTTTGTCCTTTAGACTTGCGTTGCCAAAGGAACTGTAGGCAACTTACCATCTGGCATACTAATCACATGAGCAAGTCATCTATCTTTGGTTTCCGCTACACAATCTTGGTTATTAAAATTTTTCAACTCTGCTTATTACTTCATTTGATCTCTTTGTGTGCAGCTTTTATTAAGTCGCAAGAATCTCAGTCACCGGAACATAAATGTCAGAAACATGCAAAACCTCCGACACAAATATTATTTTATTAAATTTTTAATCGAGTCTTTTTTCTTGTTTTTCTCAGTAACACTTAACAAACTGTTTCATGCGTTGACGTAAACTATAGCCCTTTCCACACTTCTTTATGGATCTGAACTTTAATGAAAAGCCAGGCCAGTCGTATCCAAGCGGCTGAAATGAGATTTCTCAGACACGTGGTACGGTATACTGTCCATGATCATAAAAGAAACAGAGATATACGGCAGAAGCTGAATATTATGAGTATAATTGACAGGATTGTCCAGTATCGGCTGAATTGGTGGGAACATCTTTGCCGAATGGATGACTGCCGCATCCCCAAACACCTCTGTAACTATAAGCCGAGGGGACGGAGAGGTGTGGGACGTCCGAGGAAGCGCTAGAGTGACCAGCTCTAATCTTTACCTATCTGAGACCGGAAGAAACCATCCTTGGTTTAATCCTTACAGACGGTGACGATGATGATGATGATTGACTTAAACTTGAGCAACTTATGACGAACATCATGATCTACGTCATACGCGATGACAGAACCAATAAAAAGGAAACTAATTTTTTTCTAAGTTAAACGATTAATTTTTTATGCAACTTATTAATTTTTATCAATTATTTTTAGCCAGAGATATTTTATTTTTATTTTACCACTGGCATAACTGTCTTTTTACCAGTGACTTCAGAAATTATTAGAGAGATTATTTGTGCTAGTTCTGCAAAGTATTGAGGTGTAAAACAGTGGTTTTTGCCAGTTTGTGAGTTAGTATATTCTACTTTTTGAGTATTATTTGTAACAGTCATGGCTAACCCAAAAAAGGTTTTTAAAAGCGAAAAAATGTAGGCAAAAACATTTTAGTCTGTCACTTTTCTTTATAAATTTTACTTTAAGGATCTTTCGACCCGAATCAAGGTAGGAAAACTCAGTCTTAGATATGGAGAACAGCATTTCGTCGTTGTGAGACTTAGACAATATATGTGAGGTAGGGGCATACGAGTTAAATAGTCTGTATGATATCCAAAATTCAAAACGGATAGGAACTATCAGAAGAAGAAGAAGGGGCATACGACAAAATAAGACTAGAAGGATCATTTGAAATGTTGTGCAAGAAGTAGCATTAGTTCAGAAGACGGAACAACAACGAATGACACAAAAAACAAGACACAACAAGGAAAACAGGCTATTCGTTTGCTAAACGCGTTACTTTGGTCGAACAAAATGAAACTTCAAAGTAAACTGACAATCTACACAACTATTGTGGGCCCCACTTTAACTTATGACTGCGAATGCTGGCAACGTTCAGATAAAGAGAAAATGATAATAGAAACTGCGGAAATGGACTTCTTAAGAAGAGCGTGTAATATGTTAAGAAGAATGCAACATGTTAGAAACGGAGATATAAGAAGGAAAACAGGGCGCGTATTTACAACAGCAGGAAGAATAGAATCCACAGAGTTAGGTTAGGTTAGGTTAGGTTAGGTTATGTTAGGTTAGGTTAGGTCATCGGCATAGACTGTAGGACCCCTCTAAAAAAAAATACTAAATACTAACAGATCTTACAAATTACAGACTCTTTCTATCCTAGCGAAACGACTCAGTCAATAAAAGAGACTATTATTTCGGATGCTCAGCGTAAATTCAAGAAGGGCAGAACATGTTTAGGTTGCAGCTCTACAATAGCCCAGACCATTTAAGTCCACAAAAAATATGAATTGCCAACATATATAGCTTTCATCAAATATGAGAAGGCTATGAGCAATATAATGGCAAAGAAGGGGATCCCGCAACACCTCATTAGACCCATACAAAATCTGTATATAGACAACAGAATCTTTGATCTCACAGGAAAATTAAGCACAACTCTTAGCTTAGGCCTGATCAGTTGGGGAGTACGACAATTACCACATTCTCTTTTTGATACAATTATATTCGTTGACATACAATATTAGCGGATGAAACGTGCGAAATTGATTACAACTATCCACACTTAAGACTAAGGATATTTCGTGTCTTTTCGTGGAACTGATCCCGTACGGGCAAACATTGTTATAGACGTTACAATCCTGAAACAAGTTAGCAATTTTGAATACCTGGGCTACAGTGTGCCTCATAATGCGAGCAACGACGTGATGAAAATGTTGCATAAGTTCAACCTTATGTGCTGGACAATTAGACGAACTTGTCTCTTAATTTAGCAAGTAAAGAAACACTCCTAAAATTCTACAAGCTGATGGCCCTTCCCACACTTCTATATGGGTCTGAGAATTGGACTTTAACGAAAGGCCAGGGCAGTCGCATCCAAGCGGTTGACATGAGAGTTCTCAGGCACGCAGCAGGTTAAAGAATTTTAGAGGTCTAATTTATAGACGGCCTCTGGTTCATAGTCCATGGATGAATCCTAACTTCTGACCATTGAATCTTGTAGAGGATGACGAGACGAATAGAACGGTAACTTTTTGTGGTTCTAGATATACTCGTAGACGTTCTATGGTCGAAAGAATGTTTAGAACAGAATTTTAGAAGTCTAATTTATAGAGGGGATAAATTACTCTCCATACGCAATACTCATAGGAGAAACACAGATATACGGCAGGAACTGAATATTGTAAGTATACTCGACAGGAATGGCCAGTGTCGGCTGAATTTTTTGGAACGTCTTTGCCGAATGGATGATTGCCGCATCCACAAAACAACTATGGAACTATAAGCCGCGGGGACGGAGAGGTGTGAGACGTCCGAGGAAGCGCTGGAGTGACCAGCTCTAAACTTTGCCTATTTGAGACCGGAACAAACCATCCATGGTTTAATCTTTGAAGATGATGATCATGATGATCAAACGTACGAAACATTTTATCATTGGTCACACTGCAGCTCACATGTTGTTGTGTGCTGACAATCGTGCTATTGTGTCGGATTCGGAAAGCGGCTAACAGTTGTCTGTACACTAATTGCACCGAATCTTCAAGGATTATCGAATTACAAAATGTCCATATTGAAGACCAAACTGACGCCTTTTTGTGGAGCTGATCCCGTACGAGCAAAACATTGCTGTAGAAAGTACTGTTCTAGAGCAACTTTGAATATCTTGGCTGTAATGTGTCTTACATTTTGTAAACAGTGACGTGGTGAATAAGCTGCATACGTTCAACCACGTGTAACGGAACATCAAAAGAACTCTAATATTAACGTGTAAAAAAGACGTCCGAAGAAGCGGTGGAGTGAACACCACCTATCTGCTTTTGACCGGAATAACTAACTTTTTACTTAATACTTGCAGAAAACGATGGTGAGGAAAAAATATTGTACGACGTATACAAAGAAGATGATAAGAAATATCCAGAAAACAGATAAACTATTAAAGCATAAGGACATTTAAGGCTCAACGAATACAATGCCTAGGTCACCTAGAGCGGTTGGATGATCAGCGTATGCCAAAGAAAATCTTGAGAGCGCTAACCTATAAAAGTTGGAATAGCCGCCGACCTAGGATAAGATGGTTGGAGAATGTGATTCAATATCCCAGAAGAATGGATGTGACCGGTTACGCTGAAATGGCAATCGATAGGAGACGTTGGATAAGATTGGTGTTTTGGAAGGTAGGGCTGAAGTGCTAAAACAAACATAATAATAAGGAGAGGAAGAAGTAGATTGTGATGGTAAATATTGAGTTCAAACATCGAGTTTATTATTTTTTGTTATTTAGAATTTCATTAAGTATCATGACTTACGGCTCAGATGTTTGAACTACCAATAAATATACAAGAACAAAATGAATTACAACAGAGATGGACTTTTGGAGACTTTCGGCAAGAGTATCCAGACGTGAGAAAATTGGTAATAAAGTTATTAAGGACAGAATTAATGTGAAAAATTGAATTGCTTATTTTATTCAAACAAAAAAGTTACAATGGTACACACACAAAAAGAATAGCACAGAAAAGATTGTCAAGGGGAGTTATGAAATGAACCCCCACCAGGAAGAAAGAAAAGAGGAAGACCACCTATCAGCTTGATAGAAAAAATTCAGACTATATTGAGGGAAAGAGAAATTGAAGAAGATCTTTGGATGGCAAGGAGCAGTGGAAGATGAGAATTTAATCATCATCATTATCACCACTCAAGCATTAGGCCTTAGATTTTTTTTGTTCCGGAACCCATCTCCTCCTCGGTCTACCGACATCTCTCTTATCAGTAGGGTGATAACCCAATGCAGCCACAGGTAGACGGTTATCAGGAGTGCGATTCACGTGTTCACACCATCCCTTTCTGTGGTGTTCCATCTTCTGGTGCAATGATACAATGTTTAAATCGCGTCTAATATCCTCGTTCCTCCTCCGATATAAGAGACAACAACCTTCCGTCCCTCTTAGAAATTTCATTTCGGCTGCCTGAATCCTCTGCACGTCCCTTTTACCAAGACTCCATGTCTCACTAGCATACAGGAATATGGGGACAGCCACAGTTTCATAAAATTTAATTCGGGTATTGTGACGTGAAAATTCCTTTCACATAAAAATAATCTAATAAAAGAAACACTGAAATACAAAACCATAAAAGACTAGGAACTTAGTTAAGAGAATCTTATTTTATACCTGAGTAATAGGTAAAATAAGATTATTATTGTACACAAATTTATGTTAAACCTTGTTATACATTATAATAAATATTATATTTTATTTTGAGTATGTTAGAATCAATTATAAGTGTTTATAATTGATCATTTTATAATGTAAATAAGAATGTATTGGCTATAGACAAGAAAAACTTACATCTATATAGGAATGTGGAAAGTATTCTTTGAGGATACTGAAAGTTTTAAAAACTATAAAATATATAAGAATAGATAGTGTGATTAATTAGGTTTAATTAATAAATGTAAAATTATAAAGGAAATAAGAAAATTTATGATATAAATGAATTCTAACTTGAGTAACATAGGCATTATAAGGCAGGCAGGTTAATCAAAAGATTTTGTATAAATTAATAATATTATTATGAATCATGAATAACTAAATGTCCAAATGTTAACAAGAATTTATTTATACAACTACAGTAATAAATTAGGTACGAAAAGATTACTGTAAACCTAATTTATTGAAGTAGTCAAAATTTTATAAAATGTAACTTTGGAATTAATGAATAGAAACTGATCATGTAAGATATCTAAATAATCAGTAAGAAAAGATCTGTTCAACGGTACTAATAACTTCAAGCTAGTACTTAGTACAGAAAAGTTAGATCAGTTATAAATAATTTTGTAAATTTTAATCTTAGAAAATGATGTCATCAGTAACAATGTTTTGAAATAACCAATGGAAATTTTACACTTTTGTCTATTGACAACCTAATATTTAAAGAAAAATTATTTAGTCCTTTGTTAGATTTGATACTGTACACTTGAATAAAAATTGTAACCCTAAGAAGAAAGAAATTGAATTTGGAATTAAACTGAAGATCAAGTTAGATGAAAGAAGACTTAATGAAGATTTATTGAAGACAAAAGTTGATATATTACAATATATCAACGAAGAAGAAACCTTTAAAGTGATCAAAAAAGCGTATAGAAATAATAAAGACAAGAAAGTATTGTGGACAGGTATTAAATTAGAAAACGATTAAATAACAGTTACCTACAATTCACTATTACACTTTTTACACACTTAAACAAGATTGAATACACTTTCACTGAAATAAGACACTCATATTTTATAATTATTTTACTTATGAACTCTTATTTATTTGTATTTGAGAATTATTAGAGGCAAATAATTTTCTAAGGCCTAACTAACCTATAAACTAACATTGGTAACTTATTCAATATATATAACACTATATTTATTGACTGTTGTATAATATTATAATTGATTTATGTTTGTTAGGTTTTGTACTTCAGAAGTGGTATTTTCGTTAATTGTTTGTAGTCTAAAAAAATCCACAACATTAAAAATAATAACAGATTTTAATCTCAAAGCCTGAACTAAGAAGTCACACCAACCGCTGAGCGAAAAAATATCATTAGCCTGGACAAATGTATTTATAATAAAGATTATTTAATTTGAATATAGGAAAAATAGAAGGAAATTAAAGCGAATAAAAGAGTATTGATTAATATAATTTGTATGGATAATTATTCTTTTTAATAATTAAAAATTTTTTTATATAACGAATTTTAGTTTTCCTTTAACCAGAGAAGACAGGTTGGGAAGCCCTATTTTTTGGCATTAAACTTGAATTTGAACAAACTAACAAGGTAAATTCAAAATAAACAAGGAAAGGAAGAAAAATACTACTTAATAAATTTTAATTGTTTATTTCAAAACAATTTGGCGCTCAACACCTGAAAAAATAATTTATAATAATTATATATTTTTGAAGAAACAAAAAATATACAAAACAAAAAGCAATACAAACACAAGACGAATCCCGTCATATTGTAGAATTGACACACAAACGTAGGGCTTTAAGGAAAATATTTAACCATAATAAAACCACAAAAAGATCGAGATTTACTAGACGTTATAGAATTGGCGCCAACAACTTGGGACTATTTTTACTAGATGTTACAATATCCTTCATTGTTTTATTTTTTAGGTACCTGATGAGAATTTAATAAATTCTGTAATCTTTGGTTCCGGAAAATGTGTAAACGTTGTACAGCCGGAATAATAATAATTTATTCCGTCGCTGAAACAAAGTACTTCTTGCCAAAGCACAATTGATATTAGGCTTAATCGACTTATTCCGAAATCGACTTAATGTAAGACAATTTAAATATTATATGTATTGATATAAAAAACTATTGTTCTTATTAACGTTATATAAGAATAGCAGACTTATTTACTTTTGGACTCTTACAGAATTATAGTTTATTTTTTCCAAGGTCGTGTAAAAACGTACGTTTGAATGAGGTAATGAGAATGAAGGAATAAAATTAGGGACGACATGAAGGGGCTCCACGCAAGCTGCCGTAGTAATTTATATTCCCCCGGACTTGTTTCATTAAGGCGGATGTGTCAAAAATCTCATCACGGCGCGCGTTATGGTTGAAAAAGTTTGTTTGCAATCTGACAGCAGCACTCTTCAAACGGGAAAACTTTTTTGTTAAATAAATGTTATCTCTTTTGAGAAAAATCAAATTCAGTCCTGCTCCTTTAATAAAAAAAAAATTTGTAATTAACAATGTTCTTGTCGTTATTTGTTGTTACACCATTACTTTTATAAAATTCTTTGCATTACGGTGACATTAAAACGGATTACACTCCATGACAAAAATTCTTTTTGTATTGTTTTTTTCTACAATTAAACACAACAATCTCTGCAAGACGATTGTTATTTATACAAGGAGAGAGCGATTCTAGTCCCGGACATTAATTTTACTTATCTATTGTAAAATTATTTAATATTTATAGCTATTTTGCAATCAAGATATTGTTACGTAATGCGGAAAAGTGTTACGTAATACGGAAAGTTCTACAAGTTTCTCGAATATTCCAGCTGTAATGTGTGTGTGCGTACATAATGCTGCTACTTTGCGGTGAAATACGTGTCTACTATCGGGTCTACACCAGACCATACCGGTCAGCGTAGTGTGTTCAAGGACACTGTTTCTAGTGGATTCTCGAGAGCGCCTGTTTTTTTTAACAAGTCATCCAAAGTGACTGATTATTCTGGACATCAGAGGGGTATAAATACAGCCATTGAGCGACGGTCAAGTTAATTATTGTCGGACGATTACTCTGTTCATTCAAGTGGTTATTAGTGAAAAGAAATTATTGTGGCGAAGTGTTATGTGTTTTATAATCCTGCAGGACAATTGTAATACAATTGTGTTTTATATTAGTTGAATTGTGATAATTAAAGCTGGTGATTAGTGACTTTTTTTTGTTTGGTGATTTGCATTTTGTTTTCCACTGTACCATACAACGATCAGTTAGTCCGTCGTAACAATTTATTAATTTGTTACTTGGAGCATATTTCGGGAATTAAATATTTTTCCCATTCATAGCCATCTTGGTTTTTGATCTTGTTGAATATTTGTGTTCAGGTAATTGTTTCTATGGCTTCCTGTTGGCTTTTGGTGGTTTAAATTGGTATTATAGTATGTGGGTGAGGTGTATATATTTGTTTTTAGAGTGTTTTCAATGTTGAATAATTTAATAATTGTCTCGTGTTTTGTATTGATTTGTTTGTGTACAGGTATTAGTTTGTTTTGTGTTTTATGATTATATTATATTACTGGTTTATCAGTGTCATGTTTGTTATGTCTGGAAATTCATGTTTTGTGTTTATTGTATGTGTGGGCAAATAGAGTGCATATATAAATTTCTGGTGTTTTGTATGCGTTTAAATGTTCAAAATAATTTTTGTTTTCAGTTGTATTTATTTGTTTGGCCAATGTAAAATCTATTGCAATCTTGGCAGTCAATTCTGTATATTTCACAATTCATTATATTATTTTTGTTGTGTCCGTTATTTAGTTACTCCAAGTTATCTTTGTTTGATTTATATGCTACTTAATGAATCAAGAAAATGACTGTGTCAAGGAGGTATCATAAAATGTGTACCGATTTAACGATATCAATCAATCATATCTCTTATCTGTCCAATAAGACAAATATGTCTTACAAAACAGAACGAAAAGAGAATTAACATTTTGCTTTACAACTTCTTGAAAAAATGGACTTCTTGTACAGATGAATCTAGAATATTAGGACGGGTTTATGCACAGATGTTTGCTGTTACTAAAATCTTTTTAAAGCAACGTTTTGGCTACGATACCCAAAAAATCGGCGACCGTATTCAGAGTAAAACGCAAACTAAAACACTACAACTGATACGTAATACGTATGTTTCCGTCAACACTGAAGAGAGAAAGTTTTTTAAAGAAGTATTCACATAAGATACTGTACGTTACTATAACTGAATATTGTAAACAGAGATCTCCTCACCAGACTCCTCCAAAGGTCTAAACCTAAATTGTTTTGTCTCCGTCCCAAGCAGAAAGACTAGAGTTAATCACCCCAAAGCTTCTTCGGAGGTCCCATATCTCTCCGTCCCTTCGGTTTATATTTAAATAGTTGTTTTGGGGATACGGTAATCATCCATTCGGCTGAGATCTTCTTCAACATTTTATCCGATACTGGGGGAGTCCTATCGAGTCCTCGTATACGCATAATATTCAGGTCCTGCCGTTTCTATCTTTATTTCTTCCACGATTTTGAAGAGTAGGTCCTGCCACGTGCCTGAAAAACTTTACTTCGGCCGCTTTACAAAAACTGGCCTGGGATTTGCTTAAAATACAATTTTTAGGCCAATAAACTTGTGGGGAAGGCCAGGGGTGAATGTCTATTACGGGGGGAACGATCGGGACCGGACCCCCCCCCATTGAATCTCGAAAAAAGTTGATGCATTTTGTTAATGTCTTAATTTTCAGTCTTTTAACTAGTAACTCGTTTTTAAATATACAAACAGATTTATTACACGGCATTTCCGTGTCCGTTTGAAATACGAAGTATATGAAAGTCAATTCAGTCAGTATCCTCTCAACAGTGTTTGAGTAACGCGTATTTTGTTGTGTTATTACCGTTTACTTTAATGGTATTGATTTTACGATGTTATCACGCGTTTTTTAGCCACTTTAAAGACAGTAATTAGTCTTAACTTGGATTTTCTTTTGTATGAAGCCTACTCGACTCGGACCGGACCCCGGACCCCTTCCAAGGCCAAATCCTGGATACGCAACTTGGGTGCTCCTCCGCCTGGTAGAATTTCAGGCGTGTTTCTTTACTTGCTAGTTTTAGAGTTATTCTGATGGTCCCGCTCTTATGGCTGAACTATTTAGCTTATAACATTAGAGAACTAAAATACAACACTGAACTATAATAATTGATTCTCTGTCACCCGAGCGATAAAGTAACTGTTTTTTTTTTTTTTTTTTTTTTTTTTTTTTTTTTTTTTTTTTTTTTTTCAAATAGTTTACTATAAGCTACAATAATTAATCTTGTAAGTAAACAATGAATTGCCAGCCAAATTCTTATTACTGAACACCGCGGTAGAAATGAGGTTTTCTAAGAACGGTAAAGAATGCTCATTCCAGTGAGATTGTATGGAGTGAGATTAAGGTGTTTGCATAAAGTTGTTTGGTAAAGTTGGTAAATACAACAGGACGGAACATGGCAGTAATAATGTAAAAAACCCCAAGAAAACTGTGGACATTATTTTTACTTTAATTACAATATTTGTAATTGAAAACAATTTAAATTTACAATGCGTATAGGGCTTCTGTAACAGGAACAGACGTTTACACTTACCCTAAAATGGAAAAAGAAAAACAAGAAGAAGGTAGGTTTTTCATTATTTAACAATCATCGATATAACTGTATAATTAATGTAGCGGGAATTCAGTACACGATTCGTGGAACATATATCTTTGATATTACGTGGAAATGCTTTCTTTTTTATATAGAGAAAATTGGGGTGGACGTCTCTAACTTAGTAACAAGGACGATCATTTGAGACGCAGAAACGACTCCCCTGTGTAACATCGAAGCGTTGGCCTCCAGCCAGGAATAACGTTTACGCACGCAGACGTCGGCTACCTGCGTTCTACACAGATAAATGTTTCTGACAAAACTGTTCGCTATCTTGTCGTGGCATAAAGGCAACTGCGTACAAAAGGCAACGTTTATAGAAATAGTGATCGTGATAATGCTTTAGCAAGGAAAGTGAATTCTTGCATTGCCGGTCTTCGACTAATAAGTTAATTATTACTTGCAAATGATACTCGTAATGGTATATTGGGGAAAGACAGACAGATCCTTTGATATTATTGTTTAAAAATTGTTGAAAAGTTTAACGAGAACGGACAATATTTTTTAGACAAATTTTTTTCGTCATTTGTGTCAACGATTCGACAATATTTATTGCCGTCATCTTGGCAACGTTTGTTGAGTTGTTACAACATCAAACACGCGACTGTGTTTGGTGATTTGATATGTTGAGTCGTAACGTGAAAAAATGGTACATGATTGGGAATAATTTTCTCTCTTTTAGCTGAAATAACAAATAATATAAACCTAGGTTTCCACTTATGGATAATTCCATAGATATCTACAAGTGTATCTAGAACAGTTTTTGTAAATGTGCATATGTGATAACTGTATCTAAAGTAGTTTTCCAAACACGGCTTTGCAAGGTGTGTTGACAAAAATAAATTTTTATCGAATTATGAAAGATACCAAGTTTGTGTTTTGAATATAGTTTCCCAAATCTGTATGCCCTAGAGAAACTTTACAAATTTTCTTAAAATCTTGGCTTCTATTTTTAGACATTAGTGCCCTAAGTTTAAAAAAATTTGGATGTAAAGAAATTCCTTTGCTTAAAATTACTTAAAGTGTTTTACCCTACTCAAATTTGTTCAGTTTTATCTAAATTAAAAAAAATTTTAACCCTAGCCCATCGAAAAACATTAAAATTTCAAAACAGTATTCAGATTTTGAATAATATTCTCATTACTCTGAAACTACATATAGATTTTTGCTATTTAAAAAAATTTTGCTTTTTTGCTTCACTCTTTAATTTTTGACGATCAATCCCAAAACCAATGGAGCTCAGTGAGGTGAACATGCGGACACGCAAAATAAGACTTTTGAAATAACGGTTGGTAAATTTAAAATTTATTGTGCGACATACTCCAAATCGCCGGATAGATAGACAAACACATAAATGCCAAACGGTCAAATTCAAACTGAAAATTTGCATCTTTTGTTCAATAATAGAAACGTATATTACATGATTAATAATAGTGTTATAATATAACACTGACATGAAGTAAACTTTTCTACTGATATGTAGAAATTTTCCTACGATGAACAAAACTTTAAATCGAATTTTTGTTATAAAAGCGTATAAAATAATAATTATATAACTTTCCAAAGTCGGGCAGTCGTACTATTTCAAAGATAAAATTTAATAATAAAGTAATCTAATACTATAATAATTTTGTAAAACTATTAATATTTAATAGTTCTTAATAAGTATAGGTATTTTTATATTCTTGCAGGACTTAATTTTGAGAAACTTGCGTAAAATCATACGTTCAGAAGACCCATTTAGAATTAAATCAAAGAGCATCAGAAAGCGCGAGGAGGATCCCTCCGGGCTGAAGTAATTTGTATTCCATCAGACGAGTTTCATTAAGGGGATGTGTAAAAAATCTCATCAAATCCATTACGGTTGAAAAATTTTGCTTTCGATCTGACAGCCTTGGAAACAGCAAAAAAAATAAATTTTGTTAACGAAGTGATGTCCACATTTTCGTTTTAAAAAAGGTGTTGTGGTAAAATGATAGTGTAAATATTATCGTCTAATGAAACAAGTGCAATGATCATTTAAAGAAAACATACAATGTGTTTTATTTTAATAACAAAAATTTATGTTCTGTTACTCTCAAATCAGATGCTATTTAATTTTTCTTCTGTGCTGTTTTTTTTACATTCTATTGTTACGACGGTCTAACTGATCGTCGTATGGTACAGTGGAAAACAAAATACAAGACACCAATTACGTCACTATTCACCAGCTTCAATTATCACAATTAAACAGTTTGTAATCAACAGAATATTAACTTTTACAATAAACCAAATAAAAATTGTTTACACGCAATAAAAATGTCTACTAATATAAAACAAAATTGTATTACAATTGTCCCGCGCAATTACAAAACACATAACACTTCGCCACAATATTACGAACCGCACTAATAACCACTTGAAAGCACAGAGTAAATCGCCCGAGAATATCTCGTTGGGTACTTGTATTTATAACCCGCCAACAATCTAGATTATTCAATACTGCGCGTTAGCTCTACACTAGGACGTAATTAATTGCGGCCATGACACAGTCCACGAGGCTGGCGGCGTCTAGAAAAGTCTCGAGAATGCATGCTGAAATCACGTACGCACACAACATTATAGCCGGATTCCACTGGATCGTTCCAGAAACACGTGGATTGTTCTGTAATATCGTAACAGTGCCCCTCCTTTAGCCTGTTCGTCCCGAACTGGCAAACCGTCTCTGAAGTAATACATAGCCAGGCGATCTAGGTGGAAGGATTTAAACTTTCGCTGCCCTTCCTATTGCATCCGATAACAACAACATCTTCGATTCTCGTTTTCACAGTGTAGGTTCCTTCCCAGTTAGACTGAAGCTTAGGTGAGCGACCACGACGACGCTTTGGGTTGAACAACCAGACCTTATTTCCTTTTGGAAACCCACACTATTGCTGCGAATGTCATACCGAGTTTTCATTTTACCACTGGTAATGTTCAGCCGTACTCTTGCCAAGCGATGAATTTTTCGCAGTTGGTTTTCTAATTGCGAGGAATAGTTCTGTGTATCTTGGGACTCAGTCGCAGGTGATCTGAACATTAAGTCCCCAGGAAGACGAATCTCCCGCCCAAACACCAACTTTGCTGGAGTCGTGCTGGTTGTGTCGTGTACTGGTGACCTATACGCCATGAGGAATACTGGTGTACGTTGGTCCCAGTCTGTTTGGTTCTCGTCAACAACCTTTGAAAGCTGCTGTTCAAGTGTCCTATTGACTCTCTCAACCATCCCGTCCGACTGAGGATGCAGAGGCGTTCTCTTGGTCTTTCGAATTCCGAGTAGACGGCATAATTCTGTAAACACTCGTGATTTGAAATTTCTCCCTTGATCCGTACGGATTTCCATAGGGGCTCCATAACGGCAACAGAAGTTGTGAACTAACTCCTTTCCCACAGTGGTAACCTTCTGATTTTTAATTGCATAGGCTACCACCCACTTGCTAAAGTAGTCACCTACAACCGTGATGTACCGGTTTCCATCGTCAGTAACTGGGAATGGTCCAGCAAATCCTATGGCGATTCTCTCGAAAGGCAGTCCAACGTTATAGTGTCTCCTTTCCCCCCTGCTTCTGGTTTGTAGGCCCTTGCTTTCACCACATATTTCACACATCCGAACCCATTCCTCTACGTCGTTACGAAGATGAAGCCAATAGAATCTCTTCCGTATTTTGTTACGGGTTTTGTTAACGCCAAGGTGGCCTCCAGACGTTCCTTCAAAACAGACTGCACTTTACTTCGAGGAACTATCAACTGCATGATCACGTCTTTTCTATCTGCACTTTTCCAAGGCCTTTTCAGAAATCCATTCTCTAAGGTAAGAGATTCCCATTGTGCCCAGTAGCCCTTCAGCACTTCGGAACCATGGCAGATATCTTGCCAATCCGGGCGGCGATCTTCCTCTTTTGCTGTCAAGATCGTTCCAGTGTCTTCGTCTGTCATTTGTTCTTGTCTACAATCTTGTGTCGTCCAGCCGTCTGCTAGGAAATCTACAGTGATGGCTTGAACATGTTCGCTGGCCTTTTATTCTTCCTTTCTGTGGCAATGTCGGCAGTCTTCCGGGCACGGTCTTCGTGATAAGCCATACCCATTACCATGCAGGCGCCCCCGCCGATGTTGTACCTTGAATTTGTACTCTTGCAGACGTTCCAGCCACCCTGCCAACTGCCCTTCCGGATTTTTAAATCTCAAGATCCATGCAAGCGCGGCATGGTCGTTGCGTAGTGAAAACTCCCTTCCGTAGAGGTATTTATGGAAGTGCTCCAAAGCTCAAACGATTGCCAGCAACTCTCTCCTTGTAACGTAATAATTTGTCTCTGGTTTAGAAAGCGTCTTGCTGTAGTACGCTATCACTCGTTCTTCACCGTTTTGCACTTGAGACAAAACTGCTCCTAGACCACGTAGATTGTTCTGTAATGTCGTAACACTATGTTGCTATCTTACTACGCGTCATTGTTTCGTTATGCATTTTCTCTTGTCCTTTTCGATAGTCATGGTCGTCAATCGTGTGTCTGTCCTAATTCCAAGGCTTCTATGAGAGCTGAGAGTACGTGACGTATTACAATGTATTACGTCGTCCGTCGTTACAACTGTTCACTCCATCTTTTTATCGGCCGTCCCAGACGTCTTCTACCTTTATGCATATATTTTTTACTCACGTGTGGATTTCTTGATAGATCCATACGACCTACGTGATCAAACCATTTCTGTCTACATTTGCTCAGCATGTCATTTACTGATCGGACAGCTAACTCATGGTGGATGCCTTCATTCCTTTTCCTATCTAACTTAGTACACCCGACTGCCGATTTAAGGAACCTCATGTCTGCACTTCGAGGTCTCCTATTGTCAGGTTACCTATCTTATAGCGGAGTAGACAAGTAGAAGCCTTTTCCTGCCCGTTTTCCTTTCGCGGATGTCTCCCTTAGGTAGAGTGTTCTGGTTCCGCGTCACCAGAACCTCGCTGTCTACCCTCTCCTGTTTGCAACGTGACGCACGCCCATTGTACGTCACGCATTGCCCAGAGGTCACGCGACTCGTGACTTCGTGGACGTAGGAATAGGATTTAGTGGCAGAGATGTTACTAACAGTCGGCATTTATCAGAGTTTCCTTCTTAGGTAGATGTTGTCTACCTGCGCAACATCAAAGACCCGTTACCACCATTCGAGCTCCATCTTTTTACAACCCTTCTCAGTTACTATAAAACTAGAAATGAGATGGATACTACCTCAAGAAACGAAATTACAAAGAGGAGTAAAAGGACGTTACCCGAGAGATATGATAATAAACGCAATTATCAGATAAGAACTTCAAATAGCCAACTTCATTTTTTAATGAAAAAATAAATGAAAACAGACACAACTAGAATGAACATTTTGAAAGTACGGGAGAAAATAGAATGTCTTTAAAAGCAAGAATGTATAAAGCAAGAGGAAGAAGAAACATAGGTCGGCTGAGAAAAAGCTTGGAAACATAACAGGCAGTAATGTCTAATACGTGATGTACATATGATGATGATGATGATGATGATGATGATGATAAAAAATAAGATATATTTCTTTCAAGAAAACAACATAATGGACTAGTGTTGTGGATTAATTATTAAATATTTATACTGTAATTATGATAACAACGTTATAAGAACTTACTATGAGAAGTTGTTTAAGCAGTATTCTTTAAAGCGAGGTGAAACGAGTGTGTTAGATGTTCAACATGGGTTGTCAACATATATTACGATGTTACGACATTACAGAACAATCTACGCGTTTATCGAATGTTCCAGAGGAACATGCGGCTGTAATGTTCTGTGCGTACGTGATTTCAACATGCGCCAGCGAGACTTTTCTAGACGTCGCAAGCCGCGTGCACTGTGTCAAGGCCGCAATCAATTACGTCCTACTGTAGCGCTAATGCGTATATGTGGATGTTTCTGGATTTTCGGCGGAGTATAAATCAAGTACTTAGCGACGTTCAGTTCAGTTTGAGTTGCGATTTATTGGAATGCGGTTCGTAGTATTATAGTTCAGTTATTTTCAGGCGATTACACACCGAGTTTGAGTTGCGATATATCTCAGTACGGTTCGAGTATTGTGGCGAAGTGTTACGTGTTTTATAATCGTGCGGGACAAATTGTAATACAATTGTGTTTTATAATAGTTGGCATTTTATTTCGTGTGAACAATTTCTGTTTGATTTGTTGTAAGAGATTTTCTTGATGATTACAAACTGTTTAATTGTGATAATTAAAGATTATTGTGATTACTGACGTAATTGATGTCTAGAATTTTGTTTTCTACTGTACCATATGACGATCAGTTAGATCGTCGTGACAACATGATCTATGTTAGCCTTCCAATGAACATATGTTTACTCATATTTTGAGTTAACACGTACAGCGGATTTGTTAAAACTTTGTTTTTCTTGAAAAAAGTAAAAGTATTAACAAAAGGGTCTAGTATCTACTTGTTTACATGAGTCAATATCTGATTGATTGATTATTCATGTAATTTGGAGAACGAAACGATATGTATTATGTTTCCACTTCTGCTAAAATGTAATATGCACCGCTTCTGATCGTGACCCTTGGCATCACGCTTGATTCTACCCTTACGTGGCTCAGCCATATCAAAGTACTCGCTCTTGAATAGTTTGGATCCTCGCCGGACGTGACCAATACTCCGACCTAACCCTGAGCAGAATCTACTCATTAACTAATATGCAATTTTAAATAATGTATGACTGTTAAAATAACGTATAGAATACGTGTATATATTCTACACTTAACCGATGTCTATGTCTAGATCAACACAGAAAATAAAATTCACTATTTAGAAAAATATTCCTGTTATAAAATCCAGAAGTGTGCCACATGTCCAAAAAATCTGCTATCTACTTGTTAAAATATACTGTTAGGCAGGTATCCCCATCCCCTTAAGCTTGATGATTCACCAGCCCCAAAATTGGTAACCCCCCCCCCAAGGAAAGGTATTTAAAATTTAAAGAAATTGTAATCGAAATAAGCATTTTATTACAAATAAATTAAATCTAAAAGTAGCACAGTTTGCGTATAAATTCTTATTTAAAATTAAACAGGTAAATAAATAAAAATGTAATGAAATTAATACGTGTAAGACAATATTTCAAAACAAAGGAACAAAATATCAACAAAGTATATTGTAAAGAAGAAAAAAGGAAAAAATAATGGTTTACTTTGGCTTATATTAGGCTCAGTAGCTTCTTCCTCTGCGATAACGATAAAGAAAAGGGATCAAATATTTGTTCTTTAGGAATCAATTCTTAAACTAATTGCTGAATTAAAATGCAATGATTGCTTACACTCCTCACTAACAAACCAGGAACTTTTATAAACTTTCAATTTTTATTGCAACGTAGTTATAATTTTACATATTTTCCCTAATTGTATACAAGTTTGAACACAAGTGGAACCCCATACCAAAATTTAAATGACGCAGTCTGCGTCACGACCCCCCCCTGTTGGACACCACTCCTGTTATTATTACACGTCACACGCATTTTATGAGTCGTCACCGAAACAGGAGTGAATGATGTAATCGCTTGTATCAATATTTGACTAAGGGCCGGTTCGTTGAATCTAAAATAAACCGTGTCACAAGAACCGGGACGTTCATGAGCGAACCGTCTCCACTAATCCACACCCGATGTAAATGTTATAAACTTAAAGAACGCAAATCAAACACACGTGTGCAAACATACATTTCTAAATGTACCTGTTTGTAATACATTTCTAAATGCGCAGCATCCCCCTACTGGACCAACAGATGTTATTTATTGTTATTTTACGTATTGGATTATGTATATCTAATCCCGATACACATTCATGACGTATTGAATAAGTATATTTCTTCTGCATATGTTCTCTTATATTTATAATAGTCAGCCCTGAACTGCTTAAATGGCTCTTTATTTTGAATGAAATATATTTATTATTAAAATTGATACAGGAATATTAGAAATAGAGACTAAAGGTAAATATGAATAAAACAAAATATATGGCAATAGGTGACCTTCATCAAGACTTGATATTGGAGGAAGACATGGGGAAGATTTCATATATAGAGGAATACAAGTATTAATGGTTGAACATTACGGCCAGTGGGAAGCAAGACAAAGAAATACAATCCAGAATTGATTTGGAAAAGATGGTTATATCTATATTAAATGAAATCCTGTGGGATAAGATTACAGCAGAAACTAAAACCAAAATATTAAAACCATTGCTAGAACTATCACGACTTACGGCTCAGAAGTTTAGACTACTAATAAACACACAACACAAGAACACACTATAATAAACACACAAGAACAAAATCTCTGACAGCAGAGATGGACTTTTGGAGACGTTCTGCAAGAGTATCCAGACGTGAGAAAATTATAAATGCAGTCATTAAGGATAGAATGAATGTGAAAAATTTAATTGTTTATTTTATTCAAACAAAAACGTTACAATGGTACACACACAAAAATAATAGCACAGGAAAGATTGTCGAGGGGAGTTATGGAATGAATCCCTACCAGGAAGAAGGAAAAGAGGAAGACCATCTATCACCTGGATAGAAGAAATTGGAACTATATTGTGGGAAAGAAAAATTGAAGATCTTTGAATGGACAAGCAGCAGTGGAAGATCAGAATTCAATCAACAAAAAATTTACAATAGTATGGACACTCAAAAAGAATCACACAGGAAAGATTGCCAAGAAGAGTTATGGAATGGACCCTACCAGGAAGAAGGAAAAGAGGAAGAACACCGATCACCTGGATTGAAGAAATTCAGAGTATATTGAGGGAACGAGAAATTTAAGAAGATCTTTGGTTAGACAAGCAGCAGTAGAAGCTGAGAATTCAATAATTTCTGTAATCTTTGTTTCCGGAAAATGTATAAACATTGTACAGCCGGAATAATAATAATAATAATTAAATAAATTTCAAGATTAGATGTTTTTAAATTATCACAAAAATTACTAAAAGACAGAATCTTACACAATTTTAGTACTACACTAACGATTTTAGAGCAGACAATTATACCATTATCATTAAAAACTCCAGACTTCTACATTGGTTTTGTCTTATTTAAATAAATACCATAATGCATAAATGATAAATAATTTCGTCCTAATTCTTAAAACTATTATCTGGGGTGCAAATCTATGGGGGCTTACAAAATCTTCAAGCTGATAGATCTTAATCGCTTGATCAGACATTTCGGCCTCTCCTCTGGAGGTCGTTTTTAGTGAAAGGACTTTAAAAACTGACAAAATGTCCGTCACTAAAACCACAGTACTGTGGCAAAGGCTTAGCTACACAATAATGATAATAATAATGGCTCCCATGTGTACCACCTGAGGTAGTGTTGGAGAAGGCAGGGTAGGCTGCCATATGTGAGCCGTACGGCATACAAGGAAGGCAGTGTGGCCAGCACTACGGTTCATCCGAACCTTAATAATAATAATAATAATTCAGATATCTGTGGGGAAAGAAGTCAACATCAAGTTGGATTAAAGAAGTCAAAAAGGATTTAGATGAAAATAATATAAACGCAGAAGAAGCGATTGACAGAGAAATTTTTCGGGCAAAAGTGTTGAAAATTGAGGGAGTCCAGGGTAGGAGAGATAAAAACGCTGGTTCAAAGTGGACTGAAGACAGGAAGAAGAGACACAGTGAGAATATGAAAGAATATTGGGAAAAAAGAAAAGAATGAAGAGAAAAATTGAAATTGGCATGTGGTTCTTAGATGGCCGATACAATAATAATAATAATAATAATAATAATAAACAATAAAGTCGGGTAACCCCGCGCCTCGAAAGGCAGCGTGCGCCAACATGGGTATTTCGGAAGGGAAGGAGGCACAGGTAAGCAGAAGTATAGGTGTAACCCACAACCGACAATGGCGGGGCCACCGGACGTGGCGGTATATGTCCCTAACCTATTGTCCCTGGGCAAAAGCCCCAGGTCCTCGTCCACGGGAGACAGATAGACAGATAGCAGTCTTGCCGATGCAAGCACCCACGGTCCCTCGAGGTTTCCCTCATTGTCCGAATTAACCAAATGCTACCCTCTAAAGAACTATTGCTGTTAGTGCGCAAGATGTTAATTAGATCCACTGGGGCAGGAGTGGTTCACTAGTGCGGCTACTGACCAGGGACGTCGGAACCCTGGTTACCGTTCGCAAGATGGCACTCACCTTAGCCCGGCGAGTCAGCCCCACTTTCAGCCGACTTCGCCGGTTCATCCCCGGGCCAGCAATGAGGCGGCGAGTGTCAGGTGGGAAAAGGCACGGTCCGAGCTACCGGAAATGGCGGTATAGGCTCGCACTATGTTGCCCCCCAGGGGCCGCAGCCCCCCAGTCCCCCACCTTCGGAGGTTAGATAGATAGACAGACAAATACTAAACGGTCGAGTTAAAATTGAGAACTCACTTTGCTCGTTTAATAAGTAAATACAATGATAAAGCAGCAACGCGTCACCGACGCGACAAACGCACTAAACAGGCTCATGTGTTACTACCACATATGTGTGTGTCGTAGTGAGGAACATAAAAATGGTTTATATACAAACGAACAGGTTGGTCTAGACGCAAGAGGAAACTCTAAACAAACGTGAACATAAACGGACAATAAAACAGTCAATGCTCTACGTTTGATCTCGTTGTACTACTCTGTCTACATAAACATGTGGAGAGCGCTTTGTATTTCAATGCAGAAGCATAAACAGGAACTAACGACTCAGTAAAACGAACAAATGTATCTACGAGGAATGATGGAAAAGTTCGTGCAGTGACTGTTTATTTTTAAAATGATGCCTTCATTCATCGACACTTATACCACCCCCTCAGTTGAATTTAACACGATTACGCCAGCCGTTTCGCAGTCTTTAAAATATTTCAAGCGTGCACTTTTTGTTACAGCCTTGAGCTCCCTTGACGATTTTCGTTGTACGTCTTCAACGGTCACGAAACGTTGTCCTTTCGTGGAAATTATCACTATTGGTTGTAGGAAATATTGCGTTGCGACACATTTGCAGTTGCCGTGGCATCATTATGGCTTTTTCGTTTGCCTAGCCTGGCAAAATTCTTAACAAGCAATGACATGCGTCCAGTCGCATTATCAGACTGCAGTTTTCATAAATTATTCTTCCGTAAATCTGGCCGTAAAATTCCAAGATTACAGGTACAATTAGTAAGCAGTAAGTGTGTATGTATTATAAATACATCACATTATCATTAGCTATTGTAATTTGTTTTTTAACTTAATCAGGTATTAGTATTTGCACTTTATGTTAATTTCTTGACGAAATCTATGTTGTGTTTGTTTTGATATTATTAGGTTTTATACAATTTTTTAATTTATTCAAACAGATCCACTATAAAAACACAGGCAACGGGATTCAAAGACAAGGAACCTATAAGGACAAAAATAATGATTGATGGTCGAATTTTAGAATAAGTGAGCTATTTTAATTTTTTGGAAAATCATACTGTCTGTAATAGGAATTATGATATTGATGATAAGTAAGGTATGTTCCAGGCGATCTGTGGGACAATAAACCGTATTTTTAGAAACAATGTACGTTGGGATACAAAATTAAAGTTCTAGAAAATTATGGCAGTCTCTGTACTGTCTTATAGGTGCGAATTATGGACAACAAACAAGAAACAAGACAGTAAAATACAGGCCTTGGAAATGGCGTTCTTCAAAGGAGTTCCAAAGTGTTTAAACTTGACCGTATAAAGAATGAGGCCGTAAGAGAAGAGTTCCAAGTATCTTGAATGAAAATTAAACGATTACAAACAACGGCGGAAAGAACACTAAAGAATGTCACATTCCAGACTGGCCAAACAAGTCTGGATATACAAATCTATAGGGCACAGGTGTATGGATAGACCCAGGAAGAGACGGCTGGAGAAACGCTAAAACCGGAACAGGCAGCCGTGGACCTTGCTTATGCAGTGTTGTGAAGATGATGATGAATTCAAACAGGTGACAAAACACTAGGATTCCAAGTTGTCAAAATTTTGCGCTTCTTCAAACATTAACGTTGGCGGGGTCGATGTAACAATATTTTATTTAAAATATTGTTCATATAGTTATTTTATAGAATGAATTATGTTTGCTCCAATTTCCCGTCACAATTAATAGAATGAAATGTATATTCCTCTCTATCTTTCTCTTTGTACGATTTTAATTAAATTGATTTTAATGGCTAACAAAGTGCTGATGGCCGCTCTCGGTGCTAAGCGCATTAACTCGCTGCAGGCACCATTAACAGTTAAAACTTCAGATTTAAACAATCCTAATTAGTTTTTCTTTTATTACATAATATATTTGCTATAACATATACCTGTTTAAGGTATACAATAAAAATAATTAACAGAGTGGGATAAGCAAAATTATATTACAAACATATTACAGACATTATAAAATTACATTACTGAACTGAATTTCACTAACGCGTCCTCATGACACAATAAATATTTTAGAATCTGATAATGGACCTTGTTCCCAAAACGTGACGTATTAACGAAAAGAATAAGTCACAAAACGGATTATATTAAGATAATTAATTAACGGCAGGAGATAGATAATCGTAATGACTGCAGGAGCTACAGAGGGAGTCGGCCTTCTTAATACTTCATATAAATTATATGCATCTATATTAAGAGCACGGTTAAATGCTATAACGAAGACCACGGTTTCAGAAGCCCAGAACGGTTCCAGGAAGGGCAGATCATGTTCAAATTTGTATATTTACAATAATCCAACTCATTGAAAAGCGTAGAGAGCATCAGCTACCCACGATAGCTTTATCCGACTTCAAGAATCCGTTTGTCAGAGGGAATCGAAGCAGACTATTGGCAATAATGGCAAGGAAAGAGAAAGACATCTGATCAGAGCAATACAGAGTCTTCATGTAGAGAATAAAATCTTAATTGAAGCAGAAAAACCGAAAACATCTCCTAGAGCTGGCCTGATCAAGTGTGGAGTACGACAAGGGTTTCCATTATCACCTTCTATTTTTAATTTATATTTTGACGATGTCACACAAAACTGGCCGATGCGTCTTCCAGAAAATTTTATGATTTATCACTGTACAACTGACACTTTGTTGTTTGCGGGCGAACAGGCTATTCTGTCGGACTCGGAAATCAGGTTCCAAATGGGTATACATTTGTTAAATCGAATCTGGGAAGACTCTGGGTTACAATTATCCACACTTAAGACCAAGGAGATGGCTTTTCGTGGAATCGATCCCGTACGGGTAAAAATTGTTATAGATAGTACTGTCCTGGAACAAATCAACAATTTTGAATACCTGGGCTACAGTATGTCTTATAATACCAGCAACTATGCTGTGAATAAAGTGCATAAGTTCAAGCTTATGTGCGAGACCTTCGGACGAACTCTTAAGTAAGTAAGTAAAGAAACACGCCTAAAATTCTACAAGGCGATGGCCCTTTCCACACTTCTTTATGGGTCTGAGAATTGGACTTTAATGATAGGACAGGCCAGTCGTATCCAAGCGGCTGAAATGAGATTTCTCAAGCACGTGCCAGGGTATTCTCAAGCACTCTCCATGATCATAGAAGAAGCACAGATATACGGCAGGAACTGAATATTATGAGTATACTCTACAGGATTGCCCAGTATCGGCTGAATTGGTGGGAACATCTTTGCCGAATGGATGACTGCCGCATCCCAAACAACTATAGAACTATAAGCCGAGGGGACGGAGAGATGTGGGACGTCCGAGGAAGCGCTGGAGTGATCAGCTGTAGAGTTTGCCTGTTTGAGACCGGAACGAACCATCCTTGGTTTAATCCGTGCAGATGATGATGATGATGACATAATTATTGTATTGTATTACATCTACAATACGGAATTATCATATGTATTCCCTATTACGTCTACACATGTTCTGATGATCAGAATAAATTTTCTTAAAAGGTGAACGAAAACACTATAAAATTAGTGGTTGGTTAACGGCCGAAACTGATAAACTCTTTCATCACTAGACTGTGTAAACAACGCGTTTCTATTAGACGGCATATGAATACTCTGTACTTTAGGATTGAGTGAGTAATAGAAATTTAAATTTGTATCACACAAACGCAATAAAACAGGAACTAAAGTCTCTTAAACTGATCGTCGTCGTTGTCACTTCACGGTGTAGGCTTATAGCATGTTCCGTCTTCGCTGCAGCCATCTCTTCCAGGGCCTATCCGTAGATCTTCTGCCGACTGGTTTGTAGTCTGCAGCGCGCTTTACTAGAGGTCTGGTAGTCCATTCTGTAGACGTGCTCCATTCACTGCTGCTTTCGCTGTTTTATCTTATCACTGATAGAGAATATACACAGTTCAACCCTTATATGTTCATTACGCATTCGATTCCTTAGTACAGCAGTCGGCAACCCTGTGCCTGTCGATATGGTTTGACGCGCCCGCAAACCAATTTGTAATTTTCTTTTCTTTTGGAAAATGGAACGCACCCGCATTGTACCTGCTTCGAAGCACTGTATTGTATAATACTACCAGCCATTTACCGAACCGCGCTACGTCTTCCCCCAATACGATTGTCGACCTTGTCGCCCAGAGCCTGTAAACACCTTTCTCCCCAAAGTGATTTTTTTCAGGTTTTACATTTCTGTGCACTTTATGAAAATAAATAGTGTTATTGTGATAAGTTCTTTAATTTATGTTTATTAAAATGTTTTCCTGTTTAACCATTTTTTTTGTTTAAACTTTTGTTAGTTTTAACGTGCGTGTGCATGATGACAAATCGTTTCTGACCTACTTCTAATGAGGAAAATAATTTTCACAAATTTATGTAAAAAAATACTGCAAAGCTATTTTTTGATTCGGTGTTCCACGTCGCTAAATATAAGCGCAAGGGTATTAAAAAGCGACAGTTAATGTTTGTAACGTCCGGCTATTGAACTTCGCATCTTTCTAAATTCTATCGATGGAGTGGGGAGGATTGCTCCCATCAAACTGGACCACAGTTATGTATGCGCCCCCATAAATTCAAAGGTTGCTTATGACTAATATACAGTCTCCAGTGTGCAATTAATGTATACGTCTTGGAACATATTGTTTTTTTAATACGACACGTTTCGGAAACAAGTTCCCGTCATCAATTACTAAAACATAGACGATAACCACTCACGTGTCTTAAATTTTCATTGCAGCGGTTTGTAGATGCTGCTTTTATTTCCTACTTATCGTCCATGTTTCACTAGTATATGTAAGTACATGTATTGCCATTACTTTATAGAACTTCATTTTAGTATCAGTTCTTGTTGTGTTTCTTAGTGTTCGTTGTATTAAACTGATCGCAATACTTAAATGTCAGTATTTTATGCGCGTAGTAAAATAGTTGTGTTTACATATGTGCTGTCTTTTATAGGCATCGAGTGTCGTTGTTTACGTCTGCAACACCAAAGCTGTAGAGGTGTAACACTGTAAGACGGTTGTGTTGCTTATGTATATTTACAGTGGCTGCCGGAACAAGAGATCTAAACGTAAACCTACTTTATAGGACACAACAGTTGACGTTAAAGCGTGTTGTAGAATCTCGCTGAAAGAAACTTGAATTTAGCGGTCGTAAATTCTGAAAAGACGGTAAAGTTCTTCTCATGCAGAAGTGAAAGAATGCTAAAGTAAGAAATAAAATAAAAAGTGGTTTATTTACATTTCTCATAAAAAATATCGGTATGGAGACTATACGTGGCTTCCATGTTCTAAGATTTATATTTGAAATCATTTTCGAAATAAAATATTTCTATAGAAACTACTTCTTTCTACTTCATCCTTAACCACAGTACTGAACCACAGTACCGTGGTCACTAACGTATACCACCTCACGTTAGCACACTCAATTTTCACTGATGATGGCAGTCGATGGCACTGCTGAAATGTCTGGTTTTTGCAGAAAACAGAAAATATTGGACAACTGCCAAACAGTCCGGGAAGGAATTTTAACAACAGACTACTTCTTTGTTGCCGATAACGTAGTACACAAATAAAAAAATGATCCCCCCCCACAACTATAATATTCATTTATAGAAAATTACCCCCCCCCATTCAACTACCCTTTTCATTTATAGATATTTCATCTATCTTTCTACAGTGGATTATTATGACCTTCTTTTCGGGATACTTTATTTATCAAAATTAAGTACCTTACTCTTGTTAAAACATAAAACGTTGCAGGTAAACTACCCGACCTCTACAATTCAGGTAGATATGCAAAAAAATATTTTGTTCTGTTTACGGCAGTTATCGTTCATCATAGCAAAAATTACTCTTGTTAAAACATAAAACGTTGCAGGCAAACTACCCCTTCCCCTTAACCGATCTTCACGATTTTTTTCACCATCACCATATTTCCATTTCCTTATGGAATATGGAAGTAAAAATGAGAAAGGTAAAACAAGTCAATTCCCATTCATTTGCATTGAGAAATCAATATTAGTTTAGAACAAACGTTGTAGCATGACAGATAATCCACTTAAATCAATTACCAGATGATCATTAATAAAACTCAAGTATATGGAATATCCAAAAACGATCCAAATGAAAATCAATTAAAAACCACTATAAATTATTATAATAACAAGAAAAAGTAAACATAAAGAAAAAATCTGCAACTAATATAATTGTACAACAAATTAAAAACCCAGAAAACTAAATTTAAAATAACCATAATACCCAGGTAGGATAGAAGCAGGCAATGAAGATACCCAGAACAAGTAAACCGACAAAGAAAACAGACCAGAGTAAACAAAAGAGTATAAAACGAAATGGTACTGAAGAACCAAGAATGAAGAAAGAAGAAATAGAAAATAAACCAATATACTGAATAATCAGAGACAAGTGAAGATCAACTAGAATAAAGGAAGTGAAACACGACCAATACCAAATAGAAACCCCATAGGGAGAAAACCCAAAAAACCCCAAAAATAAATGAATGTCACAATAGAAAGTATAACACCCCAACAAACCATATAATTATGTAAAACTGATAAAAACAAAAAGTATTTAAAGTGTTAAGTAACAGTGCACCCAAAAAAGTTATTGTATAGTTTATATAGACAAACCTTAACAGTTCCCCATGGTTAAATATTTCATATTATAAAACTATAAAAGGACTAGTGATAATATCAAGAAATAACCAGGGACAAGTGCAAGTTATTAAATTATAATAAATAAACTTTGAAGAGGTACATGAATTACCGTGCAAATAAATAACTTTGAGTGTTTTTAAACAGTATCATGATAATAGTTAATAAAGTAATATGGAGAAGGAGCAACGAATACTCTTGCTAATAAAATACCCCTGTTTATATGAGAACATTCCATAGAATGAATAATATAAACAGATAGCTTGTGTTTAGTACAAAGTGACGGGGAATACATTCCTAAAATTGGGAAGTACAAATAAGATTGTAAATAAATAGTTTAAGGGAGTGTCGAACATGTAATGGAACCAAAATGTTATGTTCCTAGTTCCATATATTAACTATATAAATAAGATTTAGTATTGAGCAGTATTGTAGTTATAAAATGTTATTTTGTTAGTAATTTAAAGTAGGAATGCAATATCTGTATGTAGATACCATTCCTATATTATAAAATGTTTTTATTAAGTTACTGTGTGTAATCAGTACACAAAAAAGGTATGATTCAAAGTACCAGATTTAATAATCAATAAGTGTTATATTTTAATTGTTTAAAATCAATATTCAATGTTATAATAGTAAAGGAACAAATTGTTAATAAATGTTATACTAGAATAGAAGGTCAGAAAAGGGTACAAACTAACTATATTAGTAAAAACTTTGCAAATAGCAACAAATAAAATCTAGGCCAGATAGTAAATTTAGACTACTTACTAATTGACAAGTCTAGTCCTATAAACCAACTAAACTGATAATATTTATGTAAGATAAACCCACAGTATAGTAATACAATGTAACTAATTCTTTATAAAGATATTGTCAGAAGATAAGTAAAATTATAAATAAAAATGGAATGTACTAACTAACATTTCAGAGGAGGAGTCATAGATAAATGAATTATATTTAAAAATAATAATTAACAAACTAAATTGCAAGAAATTAAGTAAAAATAGACAATTATATCAATTTCAGATTCAATATAATAATAATTATATCAGAGAAAATGGCTATTATCTGGTAAAGAACAGGAAACACATATTTGAACCTACTTTCCAAAATGTAAGAAATATAACTTTTTAAAATGAAAACTTGATAAAACTATATTCATTAGTATCAAAATAAGCAAAATAGAATAAAGAAACCGAATATGTATTTAGTATTTCATACAGTTAATTAATAACGAAAATATTTTCCGTGTATAATGTATTCGAATAAAATGTATCGGAAGCTGAGATAATTTGAAACAATGTATAATATATATTAAATTGGCTAAGATTTTCAGGAGACGAAGGAAATGAGAACAGTTCATTATTATCCGTTGAAGCGACTACTTAAACGAGATTTTTGCTCTGCATAACCTTAACTATGACGTCTTATAATTGAACCGAGTTCGGTAAAAATTTTTTATAAATTTTTATTTTGAGTTTTTAATTTGTGAAACGGTGGAAATAAACCATGAACAGTGCATCACCAATAAACAGAACAACACACGCCTAATTACTTAAAATAACACTACTACAATAAATTTTACAGACGAACAAACAAAGTTAAACCCGACACGTGTGACAAAGTGAGATAGACCTAATCACAAACATTTACACCAAGTGAACTATTAAACAATACACCATCAACACTCAATTAACTCCAGAACCATTATACACAATTGCCGAGACCAATAAACGGAGAAAGGACATCTTTATTGAAACAAATATTTCGTCGAGGTTAGACGTTCCACTGCGCATGATCCGGTCGGCCATTTTTGATTTGTCATCAACCTACTCCAGCTGTGAAGCAGACGAATCTCGCCTGCACTGGTTTGAAATAAATATTATATAACTTCATTTATTAATTAATAACTTTGTATTTGTTAGTATTAAGGCATTTATAATTGTAAGTGTTGTACTTTCTTGTCCCTACCATTCTCTGGCTATTCTTAAATAACCGTTCAAAGAACTATTTTTTCATATACGATCAATGTAAGGTTTTTTATCGACCGGCCCTGAGTAGAGTCGATACTGCTGTTATATATCGATTCTTATCGATAAACTTTAAATAATTTGTTAATAAACTTTATATTTATGCAATTTGGGTGTAATTTTTCTTTAATATACTTAAAGAATAAGTTGATCAAGGACACAGACTAACCGAAAGGCGGTATATACGAATTTAAAGAAAGCATCGAAGAAGAAGAAGTGCCGTTTTTCGACTAGTACTGGAGTTAACCAGATTATCATAAAGTAATTTACAGAAAGTGACACTACTACACTAATAACCATAATACCACTAAATTATTAACCCCAAACAATAAACACGATTATTTTTTAAATATTAGCAAATAAGAACGACACAAAAATATTTTTCAGAAACAACAAAATTTAATTTTTTGAAATAAAAATATTTTTTTATTTCAAATTTTTAACAACATTATTACAGATTTTATTTTGTAACCACAAGTATTGTGTTAGATTACAAAATTGGCTAGCCCAACAGTGAGGGCTTAACAGAAGATACAAGAAACGTTACAAAATTGGCGTTTCCAACGTGGAATTTAACAACATTCACACAGAAGTATATTGAGTTATATTACAACGTGCATATTTTTGTCTTAAGCTTACATGGTCGGTGTCAGTATTTTCAAAATTATTAAATACTGGGATGTTAGGCCGTGGTAAATTCTCGAGATTGTAGAAATGTTTCGTATCGGGTATCTTTTACAGGCTTTTACTCGAAAGAAAGTGTTGGGTTTCGTTCGGCCTAAGATCTGCCGTAACTGTTTTCGTAACACTTTGTCGCTTTTTGCGGCCTCTAGAAGATCCCCAAGGTTGGCATATGAAACGTTGCCGACGAGGTCCAGAATTTACAGCAACCGACCACGGCCTGAAAACCCGGTATTTGATAATTTTGAGAAAAGTTTATGATCTTTATCTTTATTAACATTACGGGTATTAATATGACATACTCTTTATTTCTACCGTTTATGTCAAACTTACATTAGAATGGTGTCTTAAATAAATAAATGCAATGTATCGTTGCATCTGTACAATCTATGCACAGAGGTTGATTCTTTTGGTCCGGTTAATAAGTTTAGATATCTGTACAAAATGATTGATTATGAAGGGTATATCATAAACACGACTATTTGGGACTGGATACAGATAGGAAACAGGGCATGTTATGCCGACAGTAGACTATTGAGAAGGAAACTCGTTAGTCACAAGACGAAAGGAAAATTATGTGGAACACTTACTAGACCGGTTGTTACTTATTGAGGTGAGACACTTGGACATTAGCAAAAACAAATGAAAGGAAGATTGTACGACGTCTTATGGCCCGATTAAGGGAGATGATTAATTAATGGAGAATAGGAAATAACCGACAGATAGATGAGTATGAGTAGGATAAGCAATCCTGTGGGATGAGAAATTTACTACAGGAACTAAAACCAAAATATTTAAAACCACTGTTATAAATATATGACTTACGGCTCAGAAGTTTGTACTACTAATATACACACAAGAACAAAATTAATGACAGCAGAGATGGACTTTCGGAGACGTTCGGCAAGAGTATCCAAACGTGAGAAAATTAGAAATGAAGTTATTAACGACAAAATGAATGTGAAAAATTCAATTGTTGGTTTTATTTAAACAAACAAAGTACAATGGTATGGACACACAAAAAGAATGGCACAGGAAAGATTGCCAAGGAGAGTTATGAAATGGAGCCCACCAGGAAGAAGGAAAAGAGGAAGACCACCTATCACCTGGATAGATGAAATTAAGACTATAACGAGGGAACGAGAAATTGAAGATCTTTGAATGGACAAGCAGGAGTGGAAGATGAGAATTCAATCACTCCTGTAATCTTTGATTCCGGAAAATGTGTAAACATTGTACAGCTGGAATAATAATAATAATAATAATAAGAATAATAGTAGTAGTAGTAGTAGTAGTAGTAGTAGTAGTAGTAGTAGTAGTAGTAGTAGTAGTAGTAGTAGTAGTAGTAGTAGTAGTAGTAATATTAGTAATAGATGAGCATAAGAACATCTTAAGAATCGTAATATGTCGCTGGGGCAAATAATACAGCGTTTTTTCTGATATACCTAATCTAAATAAGCAAGAATTGACATTTACAACACAAATATAAACACACAACTCCCTCTCCTCCGTAAGGCTTACCACCGTTCGTGGTTACCACAAGGTTGACTTCTCTCTGGCGGTACCTAATTTTTAGCACGTCCACAGGGTACAACTACCTGCAGATCTGATGCTTGAAAGGGGAAGAAGAACAAACGAGATAGTAATATTGTCTTTTAGCTTTAATTCCGCCTTTAATTCTAACTATCTCTTGCGTTCATAACACACAAGTGCATCACTAATCATGCTTTTGTACAGGCGAGCGGAACGCTGTTTAACGCCTGTTTAAAAGCCAGCTGACAGAGGCGTAGTTGCTACTGAATAATTTGTCACAGGCTTTGCTAATCTGTCAACGTTATTACACATTGTCGCTCGATCGTTTGACGCGAATGTAGCACCACTGTAATTGTGGTATTTGTATTCAGACCGGGTAGCTGTGAATCAACGCTACATTTGTCCAATTCTAAACATTTGAAGCTAGTGAATCCGTAAATGAGTGATGTATTTGTCTGCCTCTGAGCACAATAGAACATCGTCAGTGCATGATCATCCTTTACGGAATCCTTCTTGCTCTTCAAGCAATTTAGTTTCAGAGATAGTTCTAAGCCTTTCATTGATAATTCTGCTGTAAAGTTTGTAAGCAGCATTTAACAGACTAATACCCCTATAATTTTCTTTCTTGTTTCTTTCACCTTTTTAAAACAAAAATATGACTTTAGCAGTTTTCCATTCATCTGGGATTTCATAACTAGTCCAGCACATGTTAAAAAGGTGTAACATTCGTAGATGCAGGAAGAGGCCTCCATATATTATCATTTCGGAATTGACATCGTCTAGACCGGGTGCTTTGCTGTTTTTTGTTTTCTTCAAAGAGTTTTTCATTTATGTCATATCAAGAAGATCTACACCTGTCGTATCTGATTTCCCGAAAACATCTTCTTTTGTAGGGTTATACCAGAGCTGCTGTTAATTTGTAATCCATTCCTCTTTTGGTATTACATTTAGTCTTGCCACGTCTTTCTCTGTTTTGTTTAGGTGTCGTATCATTTTGTAGGCAAATTCTTGCCGGCCGTTTACATCATTGTCTACACGACTTATAAAATTATCCCATGATGTCATGTGCGCATGTCAAACTATCGTTTTTGTTCTGTTTCTTGTATAATTATAATTGTCTTTCGAATATTCAGTTTTCTTTCGTAGGTATTCTCTGTATGCTTTGTTCTTTTGTTCAATGGCTTCTTTTATCTCCTCGTTCCAAATTTTTAATCCTCGTTTCCTTCTATTTTTTGTCTTTGTGCCTAGCACTTCATTACCTATCTGTTTTATGGCCTTCATTATATTTCTTTACATATAAGGGTAAATTATCTATAACGATATTCAAGAGCCCGAACAGCTGAGTTATTATGGTTTTTACTATAAAATCTAATGCCAGTGGACATGGAAAGCACATGAAATGACTCTCACCAAACAAATACATTTCCTATATCAGTGGTCGCCACCATTTTGGCACCATGCTCCACTTTTGTGACTCCGAAACTTGGACCTTCTACGTGAGGCAATTTTTACTTCTATGTTCCGTAAGGAAATGGAAGTATGGTGATCGCGAAAAAAAATCATCGTGTTCAATATAAGAGCAGATTCTGATTGTCCTAACCTCAAAACATGAAGAAAAGTCATTTTCCGAGAAGTGTGTGTTGGTGAAGCATATGCTCCGAAACGCGTAGTAACAAACGTTTTTAAAAATATATACACACTTGGTACGTTTCACAGATTTTATTTAACTCTGACAGCTATTTCAACTTCATAAGTCATTGTCAAAGAGGTGAGTGAACACTAAACAGAGGATGTAAGTGTTGTTGGACATCTGTTTAGGGTGTGTATCGGAACATGTGTGAGATGTGAAGATGGAGAGGAGGGTTGCAGGAGCTAAGGGAAGGTAACAGATACACGTGTCTATAAAAAAAACAAATATAATCTGAATGCAAAAATATAAATATAAAAAAGCAATAAAAAATAACAAAAATTAAACAAATGAACAAACTGAATTCTGTGTATTCCCTTTATTAAAAGCTGTTATTTAGTTAAGTTAATTTTATATTTTGCATTCAGATTATATTTAGATTTTACAGACACTTGACCTTCTCTTAGCTCCTGCAACCCCCTCTCTATCTTCACACCACACACTTGTTTCGATACACACCCTAAACAGATGCCCAACGACCCTTACTGTTTAGTGTTTACTCATCTCTTTGACGATGACTTAAGAAGTCGAAACAGCGGTCAGAGTTAAATAAAATCTGTAAAACGTACCAAGTGTTTATATATTTTTAAAAACCTTTGTAAGAATATGTTTCACCAAGTGCCCAACGAGTCATCAATTATTATCGCGTAGTAACAAAATCCACTTGAAGGCACACGGCTGATTACTAAAGGTTAGTTTGCCATTCGATACAAGTGACTTGGATACCAAAGCAGACATGAATGTTACATGCTTGTATGTACCCGATAACGTGTTACCAATAATTAATAGTGAAGGGGCACAACAGTAACAGTTTCTGGGTCAGCCGTGTTGTAGCAGTTACAGCTCACATGACATACTGAGTGTACATGATCGCCTCCCCCCCCCCCCAATAAACTACATACACGAACACCTCTTTACTGCACTGTAACAAACATGACGATCGTTGCGCTCACATTTAGTTTATTTATGCGGCAGTTTACTTTATCTGTATAAAGTTTATTAATGTTTATATTTTCACGAAATATTAGATGAATTGACTAAAAACACAAAACGAAATGAGAAAAGAGGCACTGCTTCGAAATATGGAACTATTATAAATATCGGTATGGAGAACCATACATGACTTCCATGTTCTAAGATTTATATTTAAAATTATTTACTTAAATTCGTTTTGATAAATTCTAAATAAATATTCCCCACCCTCAAACTAGTTTCATTAATTATTGATACTTTTGTTAAAATGGTGTAATCGTTTAATATAATGTTATTTTCGAGTCACTTTATCTATAACAATTAGGTACTTTATTCTTATAACGAAACTGAACTACGCAGATAACAATACATCCTCCCCAACCGATCACCACCATTAATGATATTTAATATTTGCACTTTCACAGAGTAATAATTTTATCATATGTTACTACAAAGGTATTTTATTCTTCAAAATGAAGTACTTTATTTGACATCAAAAAGGTAGTTTTCGAAGAATTACTTAACCTTCGATTACCCTTTTCATTTATAGATATTTCATCTACCTTTTTACAGTCGATTATTATGACCTTCTTTTTAGAATATTTTGTTTATCAAAATTAAGTACGTTACTCTTGTTAAAACGTAAAACGTTGCTGGGAAACGACCCTTCTCCCTTAAACGATCTTCACCAAAATCAATAGGGCTTGAGTTCTCTACAATTCGGGCACTTATAAAAAACATTATTTGATTCTGTTTGAATTAGCGGCAGTTACGTTTGCCATAGAAAAAATTCTACACACAGACGCTTTTCGGAAAATGTCTTTTCTCCATATTTTGAGCGTAGTACAATCAGAATCAGCCCTTATCGCAAACACGATTTTTTTGCGATCACATAACTTACTTCCATTTCCTTACGCAACATGGAAGTAAAATCGGCGCGCAAAATTATTACAAGGCACAATAAAACAAGAAGCAGCGCTAGATATGGTGACAAAACATCAAATAAGTGATGCTTGAGGAAATGACGTATCAGCTAAAATGGTACCCCCATGTCAGGTGGGTGAAGACTATCCTCAGCCTTCGTGAGGAAGGACTGTACTTTTGGATAAAATGTTTGTAGGTCGAAGAGATGGCCAAGGCGATCTGTGATCTGATTCCTGTAATGAAATTGGACTCTCGCTGCGAGTTATCGGCCGAGGGTGAATGATGTCTATAGTGTTATCAAAGTCTTTCCTGTCAATACAAACTAGTCGTTTTTATTTTTTTAAATCGAGTCTTTCTTTCTTTTTATTCGTCTTCTGATTTCCTCAACGACGATTCTGTTCACCCGTATAATTATAAATTTCTCAGCAAAACATTTCTTCCTTAATACGTTTCTCTTCTGTTTAACACTCACCATTCTAATCCATGTCATAACGCTATATTCCACACAGGCTAGTAAATAACTAGTCATCAGGGAGGTCAAAATATTTTTCAGGAGTGGCAAAGAATTTTCCAGAGCAGAAAAATATTTATATATTTTTCATTAATACACACATGCACATATTAAGTTGTAATTTTTATCATAATAGAAATAAGTACACAGATTGTATTAATTTATTAATTGCTTAAAAATATGTATAATATGAATGGGTTGTAAAAGTTAATGTTTTATCTCCATTAAGAAGTGCTCAAGTTTCCAAAGTTTTAAATTATGTTGTCCGTAATCAAAACATCAGAGCAGGTTTTAGTGTGTATGAGGGTACACCGTGGAGAAACGTTTTCAACATTCCCTATGGAGCGTTGCTCAGACTAAAGCTACGAATCTACAGTGTTCGTTTCACAGAACAAACACGCGGAAAAGAAGGAGCGCTCCGAAGTCTCTCATGGACACTAAGCATCTTGCAGAGGGTTCATTCCCTAAAGACGAAAAGTCTGTCTATGAACCGTTTTTCTGTAAACACGTGCAGTTATACTGGCCACCGATCCACAGGAAGAAAATCGCTGTCCACGCTGGACACCTTTTCGGCTTGCACGCGTTGTGTTGGTCTGGGTTTCGGCACTTTCCATTTAAAAAGCGTGCAAACGTAAGAAAATAAATATGAGTGAGGCCAGATATAACGCGAATTGTGTGTGTGTGTCCTGCCTGCCTTTTGTTGCGGTTTTTATTGTGCCTTTTTATCACAATAATAAAACTTTGGAAACGTGAACATTACATAATTGAGATATGCTTGCCTGCCAGGAACGATATATTTTCTCTCATACACGACTTAAATTAAAATGAAAAAATTATAATTGTATTGCCTGGCAACAAAATTATTTTATTTTTAACAACTACCATTGTTTGAAAAAGTTTAAATGAATTTTCAAGTACCTTACTCTTGTTAAAACGTGATGGGGGTAAAGTTGATCGCCTGCACGTGGTGCCCCCTGCATAAACTAAACGATCAACAAAGGTTCGCCTAAAGCACGCTGACCAAAATGATACAAAAGAACCTTGCCAAAAACACCAACGGCCCTTTTCAGGGCCTTGACACGGACCTAAGTATCCTGTATTGGAATGCCGGAGGTCTTAGCAACGATAAATTTTTACAGTTTAAACGAAGCATCTGCCAAATTGATGTGGATCTATATGTTATAGTAGAAGCAGGCGCTGCGACTGAATTCTCTGAATTTTACCAAACTACCGGATACTGCAGCCATATTTTACCTCGATCACGACAAGTCGCCTCGGGGATAATTGTTGGAATTAAAAATAATCTCTGCTCTAAATTTGAGATAATCCATGAGATGCAAGACGATGACAAAGTGGAAATAATTCTAGCCCATATATGGAAAAATAACAAACATTTCACAGTCATAGGATTATACAACCCTCCTGGCAATATTCCATCCCTTGATGCAATTGAATCAATGATCCAAGCAAATAGCATAATCATAGGTGATTTTAACAGCCAATCACCGAGATGGGGATATGACAGGTTAACACCCGCAGGAAGACGCATAGAACTTTTCATCGACGAAAATTTTCTTGACCTGAAAGACACGCCACCAACCTTCCTGTCATTTGCTGGACGGACTTCCCGACCAGATCTCGTCCTTACGCACCCTAACATCGCACAGAAGACAAAAGTTCACTTGATGGATGACGCAGGAGGCTGTGGACACCGCTCCATTCTCATCAAATGTGCGACAGGAAAAGCCACATACATTAACAAACGTGCCCCCCGGTGGAACTTTAGAAAAGCCGACTGGAGCGAATATGGCAAGATAACAAATGATATTATACCACACGAAATAAATTGGAAATCACCTGAAACAGCTATAGAGTCCCTGAACGATGCTATACTGAAATCTGCTCTATTATGTGTACCAAGGGGTCAAGTAAAGGGTTTTCGGCCGTTCTGGAATAAAAGACTTTCATCCCTCAAGAAAACAAGAGACTCTCTGAGAAGGAAAGCAGAGAAATCTAAAGAACTATCTGACTATATCCAACTCCGAAAATCCCAGGCCATACTACGTAAAGAAATTAAAGAATCTAAAAGATCGCCCTTCAAAACCTTCCTATCGGAGCTGGATTTCCGGTGCGATGGAGCAAAAGCACACCGTTTTGTCTCAAGGCTAAATAATGACACTGAAGCCAGAGGACAACAACCTTTCAAAAACGGACTCAATCTTATCACAGATCCCAAAAAAATAGCTAACACCTTTTGCAAGTACTACGCAAATATAAGCCGAACCCGAAAGACAAGAAACGAACACAGACACCTGAATAAAAAACCTCTAATGCAATGCCTCAACAAAACCGAACAAAAAATTTGCCTAAGCGATTTCAGCCTCTCCGAACTTGAATTTGCACTATCAAACACAAAGGGCAAGAAGGCAGCAGGAGCCGACGCAATCTACCCAGAGCTCCTAAAAAATCTTGGTAACACAGCGAAACTAGCCTTTCTCAATCTCATTAATCTAACGTGGAAAACACGCGTCCCCCAGCAATGGAGGAAAGGGGAGTTATACCCATTACCAAGAAAGGAAAGCCAAGTGATACACCTGAGGGCTACCGCCCCATCACATTAACAAGTGCTTGCTGCAAGGTTGCCGAAAGAATGGTTGTGCGGCGTCTGAACCAGTTCTTTGAAATGAATGCGGTTATTGATGAATGCCAAGCAGGTTTCCGAGCGCACCGATGCACCATGGACCAAGTCGTCTACTTTGCACAAAGTGTTAAGGATGGGTACCACAAGAAAATGTCCTCCCTGGCAGTAATGGTTGACCTAAAAAATGCGTACGACACAGTCTGGAGACCCATGTTGCTTCACAAACTTGCTTTGAGTGGCGTCGCAGGTAACCTTTTTAACTAGATAGCGTCCTTCCTGAGTCAAAGACAAATTCGTGTCCGCTATAATGATTGCCTTTCAGAGTACCGAATTCAACGCCAAGGGCTACCCCAAGGTGCCGTTATCAGCTGCAGCCTATTTAACCTTATGGTCAATGACATTCTGGTGGCTGTTCGGTGTGTGCCGGGAGTACAAGCGCTCCTGTATGCCGATGACCTTATCATCTGGGCAACTAGCAGCCATATCATGGGTATTGAAGCAACTATTAATAGTGCACTTGTTAAACTAGAAGAGTGGGCCAAACTAAATGCCATGACGGTAAATACCACCAAGACGACATACCAACTTTTCTCTCTATCAACAAGGCGGCCTACGGTCAATCTGCGCTACTGTGGATCGGAACTCGAAGAGGTGAACATGTCTAAATACCTGGGTGTTAATATAGACACCAGAATGACGTGGAAGCACCATATAGAACAGTCCGCGAACAGTGCGTCTAGGCGCTGCCGGCTACTTAAACGACTCACTGCGACTACATGGGGAGCAAATCAAGATGTTCTGACAACTGCATATAAGAGCTACGTTCGGCCGCTATTGGAATATGGCGCAGAAGCAACTATTACTGCCTCCAATGCGGCATGCCAGGAACTTCACTTGGTCCAAAATGCAGCCCTTAGAACGATAACTGGTGCGCCGAAATCAACTCCTATACTTGCCATGGAGTCACAACTGCAAGTCGAACCTATCCAAGTAAGACGGGAAAAGCTGTGCCTCATATCCTGGGAGAGATGTAAAAGAGCCTACCAACAACGGTGGAATAACTATAAAACAGCAACAGAAAGGCTGAAAACTCAGAAATGCCCGATTGCGATCTATGAAGAACTCCAACGCAAATATGACATAGAACCAAATGAGGCAGCACCATTTATACATCACCGTGAATTCTTTAGCCAACTCCCAAATGCTAACTTGAAGCTCTTCGACCATAATAAGACAAAAACAGAGTCGAATGAAGCCGAGCTTCGTCAAGCAGCCTTACACACTGTAAAAAACATTTTCCCGCTGAGCAGTGGATACGAATCTACACAGACGGATCCTCTATACCATCTACAGGGGCTGGGTTCTACAGCTCTCTATTTGAAGGCCACCTCGCTGTAGGAGGCCGGCTAAGCAACTATGACGGAGAGGTAGCAGCCATAAAGGCAGCATCTATTGAGCTTGCCAAGATCTCACCACCTAACAAAGCCGTCTTCCTCATAGATTCGACTGCAGCGATTCAAAACGTGACCTCAAATGGTGATACAAACTGCTCCCTGAGAATTGAGTGTAGGCGAGAACTGCAGAACCTTGTACAGTTAGGCTGGCAGATTGAACTGCAATGGGTACCCAGCCATGTCAACATCATGGGAAATGAAAAAGCCGACATCCTCGCCAAAATGGGCGCAGCACTACCTCAGCCGGAGACCCCCAGCTCATATGCATCTGCGAAAGCAAGAATAAACTCCTCAATAAGCCTATGGCTAAAAGAAAAACAATTAAGAGCCTGTGTGGGAAAAAGATGGGCAACATTGGTTACGGACGGCCCCATCAACAGAACTCTACCCCGAGCAACTAGTGTTGCTCTTTTTAGAACTACAACCGGTCATGACTACCTGGCCTCCCACCTGCACCGCATTGGCGTGTTGTCGTCTCCTGAATGTGTTCTCTGTGGATACACTTCCATGAATGCGGATCACCTAATTGCATGTCCAGCCTTGATCTCAGACACGAGCGTTGGCTAGTAAGTAAGTAAGTGTTAATACGTAAAATGTTGCATTTAAACTACCCCTTCCCCTTAACCGATCTTCACCAAAATCAATAAACCTTGAGTCCTCTACAGTTCAGGGACGTATGCAAAGAATTATTTGATTCTGTTTGAATTTGCGGGAGTTATTGTTCGCCATAGAAAAAATTCAAAACACAGACACACATTTTTCGAAAAATAACTTTTCTTCATGTTTTGAGGGTAGTACAATCAGAATGAGCCGTTATCTCTAACACGATTTTTTTCGCTATTACCATACTTCCATTTCCTTATGGAACATGGAAGTAAAAATAGCGGAGTTCATTAACAGTAAAATAGTACATGAGAAAAGAAGAAACAATTATTGCAACAACCCAGACACTTAGTTGAATCCACTTTCCCGAATGGACATTTTCCCGAATGACGAAATACCCGAAATCATTTTACTCGAATATCTTTTCCCGAAACCATTCCCCCGAACGTCCTTTTTTTCGAATAAAAATTATTTGACTATTATAAACATTTTATATAAACCATTCATTTTGTTTATGAAAAAAAAGCAAACAGGAATCTAAATACATAACTACAACTTAATAAACTGTTATAAATTAATATTATACGCTACTGCGTGCAAATAATTAATTAATGTCACACTTTTCATCTTTATAATTTTTGTAACTTTCACTTATGGTTTTCAGTCTTCTTTTCAGTCAAATATTCATTTTACGAATATGTTTATATATATTGTTACGGCATTACAGAACAATCTTCGTGTTTATCGAATGTTCCAGATGAATCAAGTGGAATACGGCTAAATGTTGTGGCGTACGTGATTTCAACATGCGCTCGCGAGATTTTTCTGGGAGCCGCCAGCCGCGCGGACTGTGTCACGGCCGCAATTAATTACGTCGTAGTTTAGAGATAAGGCGTAGTTTGGAATGTTCTGGTCTGTGAGAGTTGTATAAATACAAGGCGTCAGCAGCCTTAGTTTTCAGTTATTTTCGGGCGATATTACTGTGTGCGTTCAAGTGGTTATTAGTGAAGAGTTGTGTTTTATAATCAGGCGGTATAATTGTTATACAATTGTGTTTGATATTAGTTGACATTTTATTGCGTGTGAACAATTTTTATTTGATTTGTCGTAAGAGACTGTGTTGTTAATTACGAACTGTTTAACTGTGAAAATTAAAGCTGGTGATTAGTGACTTAATTGGTGTCTTGTATTTTGTTTCCACTGTACCTACGACGATCAGTTAGACCGTCGTAACAATATGTTGTACATTACGGTTACCATGGTCACGAAAAATTATTTCGAAAAGCACTATTCGAGAAAAAGGTATTTTGATTCCTGTTTAATTAAATCATTTTTTTTTCGGGAAACAGGGTGTTCAGGAAAATGGATTCGCGGAAAATGTATTCGGGCAAAATGATTTCGGGTATTTCGTCATTCGGGAAAATGGATTCGAGAAAATGATCGGAAATCACAGTTATAGTGTTGAAGTCGTTATTAACGTAAACAACAATGACTATATCACTGTTACATACAGCTATGAAGATGCTGCCAAACGATCATTAAGGAAACAATAAAAGCTATCACAGAAGATGCGCTTGACGAATCGTAATGTAGATTTTAAAGAGGAAGGAACATTCTTCAGATTATTCTTACCACAAAACTAGTGATTAATTAATAAAATTTTACCAGTGGAAATAATTACAAACTAAATAACACTGTTGCACAGCACTATAGAAAAAAGTTTCGATTACCCCTTTCAAGCTTCACAGCTCATCATCAGATCGAAATTAAATGATAACTGATCTTGCTTAAAAAGTACTGCAAGAAAATAGCCAGTTCTTTTCCGTTTTTATAGACTTTTAAAAAGTATTTTGCATTTAATGATAATTTTTCGATTAGAATTCAAGTTGTGAATTTTTTTTTGTCAATTGCAATTTTCGATTTAGTCAATTGCAACTAAAAAATAGAGCGATATTTTTTTATACAGCTTTAGGAAGCCTGTTTGTAAACTAAGAAGGTAAAAACATAACTACAAATTTAACAAAAATAATATTTTTATTTAGCAGAACGAATTAACAATATAAAATAAATATAAAGGTAGCCAATTTAACAAAAGTAAATTATTGCATTTAATAAATGTGAAACAGTTTCCTGTAGAGTCTACCAATACTTTCTGCCTAATGTAATATTATTACCTAATTTACGTCTTAACAGTGGTAGTTGTCCTCCAGGCCTGAGCCATGTCTGTATCAAGATTGGTACCACGTATTACCGTAGACTGTATACTTTATAAGGTGTTAGTGTGTGTTAAGTCGAGTTGATATTTTAAGACTTACAACAATGCCTCATTAAAAACAATATAATAGTCTTGTTTTAAACTATTAGTTGCCAGTCTTGACTGCTTAAGGAAGGACAAAAATGTAAAATTCAAGCTGTCGAATGAAAAGTTTGAGAAGAACTGTGGTAATCATTAAGAGAGAGGCAGAGTAAGAAACACAGATGGCATTTGGAAACGTAATCCATACTACATTTTATCTAAAAAAGGCAAACAAGGTGGTGATGATTCTTGATGTGGATGGAAGAGATAAGACCGGTACGGAGAATGTGGAATACTAAAATAAGAAAATAGTAGACGTAGACAAATAAGGCACAAAACAATACTGGGATTGCAGAGCATAAGGAGTTGAGATAGAGCGTTGTGAAGAGACTGGCAAAAAATAAATAAGATTGGAAAAAATTGTGCGTAATTACACGTAAAGTTAATTGGAGATATGTCTTACATTACCTTACATTATTAAGCTATTATTTCGTTAACGATAGTGTTGTTGGACAAGCAAAAAACCTACATTTTTGCATACACGCCTGTAATAACGTCGTTACGACGGTCTAACTGATCGTGGTATGGCACAGTGGAAAAGAAAATACAAGTCACCAATGAAGTCACTAATCACCAGGTTTAATTATCACAATTAATACTTTGTAATCAACAAGTTATTCAACAAGGTTATACTCGTATAATAATTAAAATCAAATTTGTACACACGCAATAATAATGTCAACTAATAGAGTACCGTACAATAATCACTTTTCACTAAAAGCCACTTAAAAACACAGAGTAATCGCCCGAAGTAAATTGAAACTGACCATCGCTGAATGTCTATATTTATACCATGCTGATACATCATAGTAATCTGTCACTTTGCATGACGTGTTAAACTAACAGGCGCTCTCGCGTCCACTAGAAACAGTGTCCTTGAACACAGTGCGCTGACCGGTACGTTCTGGAATAACCTCGATTGCCGATGCATGACAAGTGCCACGTAATTGTCTTTCATATCAAAGTATCAGCAATATGTAGACTATGCACACACACATATTACAGCTGGGTTCTGCTGGAATAGCCGAGATACTTGTAGAACGTTCGTATTACGTAGTATATTGCATAAATATAAATAATAAATTTCCCGGGCCCGCACCATAAAATCAAGGTGCGTTTTTCAGCCCCCAGGTCGACTCAACCTGTTGAAAATGAGTACCTGGGATAACATCCTGGGGATAATAATGGACGGCTGAAGCGTGGTGCTGGCCACACTGCCTTCCTTGTATGCCGTACGGCTCACATAAGACAGCCTACCCTGCCTTCTCCTACACTACTTCTGGTGGTACACACGGGTGCCATTATTATTAAATTATTATTATTTTCTATACACATAAGTAATGGAGTGATATGAGTGGTAATAAATAGTGTTAAATGGCGGAAAACGTGAATGGATCTGTTTAGTGAAACAACTGTCAACATTCAAACGAGGGGTGACAAGTCTACGTGTTCGTACAGTGTAGTATTTTCTTGGTGCGCGTTTAGCCAGCTGAGACATAAATCTTCGTATACGGTTCCTTATATGTGTGTGTCACTATATTTGTAGGACGTGAATAAGTATTTAATTGTAGTATTTGTAAACACTTGGTTACTCACCGTCTTGTGACTTCTTTAAAACTTCCATTAACTTAACGCATTTCAAGGATAAATCCCCTTTAATCGCATTTCAATTAAAAACGATTCAAGTGAAACGGGTATGTAGACACAAAACGAGCGTATATAGACCAGTACGGAGGTGTGGGGGAAGCTAGAATATTGATAAATAAGTAAATAGTAGACGTAGACAAAGTTGGGATAAAAGAGTGGCTATGATTGTAGAGCGAAGCAGTAGACGTAGAACGATGCGAAGGGACTGACAGAAAATAAATAAGCATGATAAAATTGTGCGTAAGTAGAATCTTTGTTGGAAATTTGTCTCGTCTTAGCTTGCGACAATAAGCTATTATTTAGTTAATGATAGTATTGTTACAACGTATCGGACACTGTTATTATCATACTGTTACGACATTACAGGACAATCTACATGTATCTGGAACGATTCAGTGGAATCCGGCTGTGTGCCGTGTGCATACGTGATTCACGACATGCGTTGCGAGATTGTTCCGGACTCAACGGTCCGCGGTGCAAGGCCGCAACCAATTATGTTCTGGTGTTTTCTAGTAGCATTCTTGCCGCACAGTATGGAATATTCTGGTGGTACTTCGACGGGGTATAAATCCAAGTACTCAGGGACGATGATTTCCGTTTGAGTTGCCAGTTATTGTCGGGGGATACTCTGTGCGTTTAAGTGGTGGTTTACATAGTGCGGTTATTAGTGAAAAGTAATTGTGGCGAAGTGTTATGAGTTTGATAAACAATTGTAAAACAATTGTGTTTTATATCAGTTAACATTTTTATTGCGTTTGAACAATTTTTATTTGATTTGTTGTAAGCTACTGTCTTGTTGATTACAAATTGTTTAATTCTGATAAATAAACCTGGTGATTAGTGACTTAATTGGTGTCTTGTATTTTGTTTTCCACTGTACCATACGACGATCAGTAGCCCGTCGTAACATTACAATATCTATGTTGCTGTACGATGTAATTTTACTTTAAGATAAAACTAATGTATTTATATGACCACTTTGACGGCTTGTAACGTATACAGACATATACGTAAAATTTCTCTATAATGGTATTATAGGTAGACTATATGTTTACTAGACACTACATAAATTATATGAAACCATGCGTATTTGCATATACGCCAGTAATAATCATTTTTCTATACACATGAGTAATGCAGTAATATAAATTGTAGTAAATTATGGACAACAACAAAAACGGACCTGACTGTTGACAAAACAATTGTCGACATTCAAAAGAGCGTTGTGACGAGACTGCGTGTGTGTTCAGTGTATTTTGTTGGTGTTATAACGTCTCTTTGTTATAACATCGGGAACCTGGTTATTTGACTCAGGTCAATTAAACAGGCTGCCATATTCTTAACAAAATCAAGAATAACTGAAAATAAACAAATATACATAGGATCTCGAGAATTAAGGAAAATTGGCAGGGGTGTGTAGACTTATTCACTCATCTTTGTTTGACCATGACATCTCTTTATTACTTACTGATATTAGCATCTTTACTTATAGTTATCAACATTTGTGTTTCAATAGTTTACAAAATGATTTTATGTTTTGTTCAATTACAAGGGCCCTCAAAATATAGATGTACATCTGTTTAACTTTTCCACGGATCCGGGACTTGAAAAGGTATATTAATAATGGTCACATACCATATATTATCATGAAGTGGTGCCATTAGAAGAATGGCCTTATTTCCCTTTTTAAACGATAAGGCTTTACAGTTTAGAGCTATAACTCTTTTACTAAGAATAAAAATACAATTACTGTCAGTAATTAAAATGTCTTAAGGGTGTTAATTTAATTGTCTTTTGTTGGATATAGTATTTAGTATTTCATAACCACGGAAGGCATGCCTCCGTGTCACCTGTGGTATCCTCCAGCTCCTCGTTATTCCAGTCCTCGGTCCTCGGTTGCAGCATGTTTCATGTAGGTCAGGTATCTCTCGTTATCTTCGTATCCAGTGATGGTGTACTCCTGAAGTCTTTTAGATCGTTGTGGGTCCTGGTTCTCTGCTCTTTGCTAACTGGTAGTAATAGCTCGTTGATTTGAATGATTAACACTAAAGTTTATTCGCCTGTATCCACTTCACATGACTGTTTATTTGTTGCACTTCACTTTATGGTCTTACCACAGTTTTAATTACATAAGTTTTATATTTTAAGATTTATGTAGAGATGTCATAGGCGCTCAATTTTCATTATTCTTTCTTACTCGTTTAGTACATATTTATATGAATCGCGGTTCAACTATATTAACGCAACACATTGTTTAATATTATAAAGAATGCCTCTATGTCTTAACTGACGGATTAACCACTTTACGAAACAAACTATTTTTAACGTTCCACATTACTGCTGTGCGCAGCTTACGGGTTGACCGCTCCATTTCAAGTGGGCATAGTTTAGGGGCAGATTTGTAACCTGGCGTAGTTTACTCTTCATCATAAAAGTAGTTCCACATTTATTTGATATTTACGGTACTACTGTTTTACATTATAATTATCCAAAGCTACGCTTTACTTTAGAATTAATTATAGTATACTACTATGTTGTTGTTGTATTATTTATTTAATTTCAAATTTACAAATATTTTTAGTTTAGTTTATGGGCAGGTATGCAAGTTGATTCCGGTATTCGCATGTCGATGCATGGTAAATTATTAAAGGGTTTCTTTACTTTACACTCGCATTCCTTTTGTCTATATAATCTCATTATTAAATATTATTTTAAGTTATTTAAGGGATTTAAAATTAGTTTAAATGTGCGATTAAAAATTTAATTTCTCTCCTTTTACAATTCCTATTTTAAAATCGTCACAGTGTGTGTTTAGCCAGCTGACACCTGATTCGTGCAAGACAAAGAAATCCTTCGTCTGTGTGTGTTCTTTATATGCGTGTGTGACTCCGCTTAAGATATGAATAAATAAAGTCTAATAGTTTAATGTTTTTTAATAAAATTTAGTATATTTAAAATATATTTTGGAAACAGAAGAGTGTAATTAGAGGAGAAGTAAAGAGAAACGTGTATAGGCACAAAAACAAGTGTAAATTACTCACTAATAACTGAAAATAAATTCAAACAGAATTATCACTGTTGCACACCACTATAGAAATATTATTCCGATTAGCGCTTTTAAGCCTCTCAGCTCATCGTCAGATCGGAAATAACAACAACAGAATAAAGCAAACCACACCACCACCACCCGCCCCACTGTCGACACACACCCCCCGCAAACAAGTTATAAGTCAAATTTCCCTTCCCAACCTCCGAGCCCCGTCACCCCCGTCTGTACAGTTACATATTTTTCTAGCACATTGAAAAATATGTGTATGTGTGTGTGTGTGTAGATTCTTTTCAAAACCTAACGTTGTAAAGCCTTTCTCATTCACACTTTTGGGCGCGGTCACTCGCCCTTATTAAATTATACTTCTGAAAATAAATTAATTACGTTTATAATTAATACATTATGAACATTTAACGTATATGTGATGAACGAGGGGAAAACCACGACTCATATGAAACTACTGGTTATACACATCAACGCATTTGTTATAGTACGGGACTTAGCATTGTAAGCTTCGAGGTTACGCAATAGTAACAGCTCTTCCCCGCCCCTCGCCCTCCAGCGTTGTCGCACGTTACACTTGGTTATGCGTAGGCATGGCGGGGAGTGAAGCGACATGGCAATACCGCAGTCGCCTCGAAGCTTATTTTGATACGTCTCACATAATAGTGTAAAAGCAGACGTAAAGTTATTAGCTAAAAACCTAACGTTCCCTTATTCAGTTTGAAAAAAAGTTTGACAAGTCTAGAATGGTGTCCAGCATAATCATAGTTGTCGACTCACATGACACTGCGAATAGCACGGGCAATGTTGAGCCGGGGAGAGATTCTAGTAATAATCACGGGGTTACTTTGTCATTCAGATATTTGACGTGGGAAAGCCGGTATCACTCTGGTCCTGTCTGAGGTGAGAACGCCAGGAGCGGAATGTTCACTATCCAGGAGCAACACAGACACACACACACTCACACACGTAACGATAACTACGCCACGGTAACAGAAACGTTGGAATCAGGTGAAAAATGAACAAGTATTTAATAAAAGCCAGATAGTAAATAAACAAAAACATGAGATATATATACAAAAAATATATACTCAATTTTATATACAAACATTTAAACTATTTCTATAATTAAAATGTGAAATTTTAATATACGTTTTATAATAAATTTTCCATTTAAATAAAATGGTTACAGAAAATCTGCACTTTATTAAACTAAAGTAAATATTAATTTTAATTAAAATACTAAAATTAACTGTTTCTTTTTAGGTAATACTGTTTTGTTTATTTTACAACAAAGATAAAGTTTTAATTGATACACTCGCAGATTTGCGATTATAGTCGGACAAATGTGTGGCGTTCGTTCACACCCTGCTGGTTTGCCCCGGCTTAGGTAGTGTTCTATAAGTGAATACAAATGGCATCATTGACTGACAAAGTGCAATAACGTTGACAAATGTGACACGCCTGTGACCTCAGCGATTAATAACTGTGTAACAGTATTGCAGGGTATTCTGGTTCTGACTGTCAGCGGCGTTTGAACACGTGTCAAACGGCTTTTCGCTCATTTGCCTGTTTTATAGTGACAAACCCGTGGTTACTGATGACAACTGTGTCCATAAACACATGCTATAAGAAGAAACTAACCTAAATTTTGATATTATACCGTCAACAATATTTCGCTTTTTATTTAAGTAAAGATATTTCTTTCCCTTCTTCTTCTCCTTCTTTTTTTCTTTTCCTTCTTCTTTACAGCTTAGACTGTTTAGTCTATTACGGCTGCAAACTGGTCGACCATATCTGCTTATGTCTTCCCAGGCTTCTTTTACCTTTTCGCTGATACAATAAGGCTACCCTGGAGAATCTGTCACTGCCCATTTTGCCAATGTGTTGTTTCCAGCTTTCTCCATACTTATTCATAATTCTGTTCACTTCTTCAACATTCAGTTCCTCTCTTATCTGATTTTTTCTTTTCATATCTAATTTTGTGTAGCTATGGAATGTACGAATTGTACTTCCTTAGCCTGAAATTTTCATAGTTTTCTAGCAGATATTGTTTACGTTTCTGAACCATAAGTAAGGGTAGGAACTACCATGGATTTGTAAGATTTTATTATGGACTCTTTCCTTGCCTTGTGTTTTAGAGCACGTCGGAGAGTTAATGTTATCTGGTTAAATTTATTAATTTTCCCATTAATCTTCTTCGTTTTTATACGAGAGCTTCAAAGATAACCGTAAAGATATTTTGTTTAAGAAAAACAGTTTTAAGCCTTTTTTTTATGTAGTCGTCTGTTCGAGAATAAAACTCGGTAAATTTTTACTGGAATAGATTTATGATGAACACACTAAATTTGAAAGATACATGAATATGAAATTTTACTGTACTCTTGTGTCTATCTCGGTTCGAGGCCAACTTGTAACTGACTACTAACTAACTCGACACAACACAACCAGTTCCCGTCCTGCAGAGCGCAGCACACACTTGGAAGACGCCGCGCAGTTGAAGAATGTTGAACATCCCGCCCGCCTTGAAAGGATGTGGCCTTTCAATTTGTGTTTTCGATGGGAAGAGGGCACAGACGAGTCATCGCCCACCGCTGGAGTCCATGTGAGGTTTGCACTGTGGCGACACGAGGAACTCCATCTTGACCAGCATGCAGCTCTCTAATACGTCCCAGGTTTCACATGAGGTGTGGTCTGAACTCCTCCTTGATGAGGACCAAGAATCCCACTTGTATTGGTGTTGCGGAAGAAGACCATTTCGTGCGCTGTTGCAGTATAGACAGGTACTCTGTGGACCGTCGTTTCCAGAAGAATTGCATCAGTTGTTGAACTCGTTGCCAGCTGTTAATTCGGTTGAGTAGGGTTACAGATAAGTCAGGTTCAGGGAAGGAAGTAATTGGGGAACCAATAAGAACATGCCCTGGGGCTAACGGCTGAAGAACGTTGGGATCGGAAGAAAGTGGGGTAATGGTGCGTGAATTGACACAGGCTTCAATCTGACATAACAACGTGTTAAATTCTTCGAATGTTAATTGGATATTCCCAACAACTCGTTTTATGTGATGTTTGACAGTTTTGACGCCTGCCTCCCAGAAGCCATCAAAATGTGGTGAATTCGCTGGAATGAAGTGCCAATTTATATTTTCTTCCGCTAAGGATTGTGTTAAGTACTCCTTATTTTCCCTTATGAATTTCCTTAATTCTTGTAATTCATTTCTTGCTCCTACAAAATTTGTTGCATTGTCGCTGTATATGTTTGTGACCCTTCCTCGTCTGGACATAAAGCGTCTTAACGAAGCTAGAAATGCTGATGTTGTGAGACTTGTAACGATTTCAATGTGGATACTCTTGGTGGCCACGCAGATAAAACGAGCAATGTAAGCCTTGTATGGAGCTGATTTTCGTTGCATAACTCATTTGATAAATATTGGGCCACAATAATCAATACCACAGTTTATGAATGGTCGGTCAGGAATAACAAGGCACGCCGGTAAGTTTCCCATTGGTTGAAATATGATACTTGGATTATTTCTTGAGCAGGTTGCACATTTCTTGGTTATTCGCTTGGTCAATAACTTGCCATTTATTGGCCAAAATTGTCTTCTCACTTGTGCTAGTAATGCCTGTGGTCCTGAATGCATGGATATTACGTGTTCTCTTCTTACAATCAATTCTGTTATATAGTCCTTTTCAGGAAGTAAAATTGGATGTTTCTGATCATAGTAAATTTTTCCTTGCATCAATCTACCGCCCACCCTGATAATTCCGTTTGAATCTACGAAGGGGGCTAGAGAACGTAGATTGCTTCGCTTCTTGATCTGGCCGGTGTAGTTGAAATCGTGGATTTCTTCACTAAAATGCAATAATTGAATTCGTCTAATCCAGAATACCTTTGCGTTTTGAATTTCTTCTACATGAGTGGACCACATTTTATATTACTTGCAGGAGTCTTCAAGTTGTGAATAAAACGTTTGCAATAAGCTGTTATACGCAGAAGTTTAGCCCAACATGAGTATTTTGTTTTCAGTTCAAAGGTTGAAATTATGGACGTATGTGCGATGGTCGTCTTTCTCTCTTCGAGCTCTATATACTTGCAGATCGTAGATTTGAAGTCACACGATAAGCTGCTTGGCCAGCATTCTCTTTCTTCTGCTAACCATGCAGGTCCAGTCCACCATAAGGCACAGTTAATCAACTCCTTGGGGAACGCACCTCGTGACAAAATATCCGCCGGGTTTTGTTGAGACTTCCATGTTTAGTTGCTGTCTGAATTTCAGAGACTCTATTACCGACGAAGGTTTTCCATGTATTTGGAGGCGAAGCCAACCAGTGGAGTAGTATTGTAGACTCAGTCCAAAATGTGTATGAGTTATTGTTGCTGCCCAATGTATTTGAGATCTTCTGGGTAAGACGAGCTAATAGTACTGCTCCACAGAGTTCCAATCGAGGGAGAGAAATGTTTTTTATAGGGGCGACTCGTGATTTTGCGCACAAAAGATATGTTGACGTATTATCATTGACGTCTGTACATCGTAGATATATACAGGCACCAAAGCATCTCTCTGATGCATCGCAAAAGCCATGAAATTCTATTGTGGAAACATCAATAAGGGAGGTTATGCGACGATTGATGACTAAATTATTTAACTCGTCAAGTTGTTTCTTGTACTGAGTCCAAGTGTTGTAAATATGTTTTGGAACCGTTTCATCCCATGATAGGTCCAGCTGGCATAAAGTCTGCATTAGCACCTTAGCCTTTACCAGCACTGGAGATATAAGACCTAATGGATCAAACAATCTGCATATTTCTGATAGTATTGACCTCTTTGTTACAGGACCAATTGCTGTGTATGGTGTTGTCTTATAATGAAAGGTGGCTGTATCAGGTTTCCAACGCACTCCCAGAGCCTTTTTTGTATCATGTCCACCTTGTATAAGGTATTCACTCTCTATGTTGTCTGAATCTATAAATTCTAATAACTGTGGATTATTAGAACACCATTTATGAAGTTCGAAACCACCTCGTTTAAGTAAAAGCACTAATTCTCTCTGTAGTCGTTGTACTGTTTCCATGGAATTGCAACCAGTAAGAACATCATCTACGTAAAAATCATTCTTGATACATCTTGAAGCAAGAGGAAATTCCACTTATTCCAAGTCTGCTAGATAGTGAAGAGATTTTATCGCAAAATACGGAGCAGCGGATGTGGCGTATGTGACAGAGTTCATTTTATATTTGGATAGGTTGATCTGAGTCCCTTCGCCAGACGATACGCTGGAAATGTCTGTGAATTGGATTCATTAGAACTTGTCGATACATTTGTTTAATATCGGCGCAAAAAAACAAAAGTGGAGAGGCGGAACGACAACAAAATATCAATTAGATCACGTTGTATGGTTGGTCCCACCATCAATGCTTGGTTCAGAGATATTCCTGTTGACGTCCTTGACGATGCGTCAAAAACGACTCGAACTCTTGTATTCAAACTTGAGTTCATTATGACCGGGTGATGTGGCATGTAGTAGTGATCCTCCGGTTCACGCTCTTCTTCGACTAGTTCCATGTGATTAGATTTGTGATATTCATCCATAAAGGCAACATACGACTCTCTTAATGATGCATGCCTTGACAGTCGCTGTTTTAAGCTCTTGAGTCGGGTTTCAGCTTGTTCACGAGATGAACCAAGTTAACTGATTTCCTTTGAGAATGGCAATTGAACCATAATGCTCCCAGTATCGGTTCTGCTGACATGAGACATATAATGCTTTTCACATTCTTGTTCTTGTTTAGATAAAGGGTGTCGGTTTTCACAGATCGCAACTTCCCAAAATGCTGACATAAGTTCTTCAAGATCTAAATTTTGACTGAAATTACAAACCGTTTGTCTTTTAATATGGTTGCTATTTTGATTGTTTGTTCTCCCACACACGATCCAACCTAATACTATTTTTTGTAAGGTAGGTTGATTATCGTGTGTAATCTGTCCAATACACAACAGGCTGAAGAAAATATCAGCTACAAGTAGTCCATTAAACCTTGTGCGGTACGTGAAATTGTGGATCCGCAAGGTTAATGTTTTTAGGTATATGTAACAAATTACGATCTGTGTGGGCTGTTGGCAGTTCGTCTGTAATTCGTGGTATGACGGAGAATTCCAATTCTTGTTGGAAGCCATTATGTCTTGATTTAATGACTGTACAAACAGTATGTCGTATTGCAGTAGTCTTTGTACTTATTCCAGTCAGTAACATAGGGGACTTATGACGTTTTAATCCTAACGATGTATTCAGAGATTCAGTCATGAAATGTGACAGAGATCCTGAGTCAAGCAAAAGGCGACATGAGAAAACTGCTCCTTGAGAATCTTGTATGTTTACCACTGCTGTGGCTAGTAAAACATTGTCGTTGGTATTGGAACAAATTGCAACTGTCGGCTTATTGAGCAACTCTGATTGCGAAGCTGCAGTTCGTGAAGTTGACTGAGGCGGTGATGAAGGTTTGGACATGGGTTGCTGAGAGTGCAAGTGCAACAAACTATTGTGACGCTTGCTGCAGGTTTTACATGAATGAGTGTTTTCACAGGTTGCTGCCTTATGACCTGGTTTCAAACAATTGATACAGAGTTGAAGTTCTTTGACCTTAGTGATTCGATCACATGGATTCAACTTCAGGAAATGTTGACACTGAAATAGCCGGTGGAATTTACTGCACATGGGACATTTTTGTAAATTGGTGGATACAAATGCGGTCTGAAAATCTTGTGACGGGTTTTACAATAAGATATGTAATTACTGCATCCCAGTGCTGAACTGGCTGTCCAAGAAATTTCAGTGCTCTCATATGCTTTTGGATATTGTCTGAAAACTGTCTAATGGAGGTGGCTGATTCTTTGTCTAAAACTGAAAGATTGAATAATGATTGAAAATGTTTGTTTATGATTAATTTCTTGTTATTATATCTTGCTTTCAGTAAATCCCAGGCGACCTGATAATTGGCTGATGAGACTTCTAATGAATGAATAATATGGCTTGGCCATTCCGTAATGTTGATTTTAAGTAATGAAAGCGTTAAACATCACTCAATGAATTGTTGTCATGAATTAAGGCTCTAAATGACTCTTGGAAAGAAGGCCATTCGTCATATGAACCTCCGAAAGAGGGGAGATTGATTTGAGGAACTTGTGGTTCTGTGAGAGTTGAATTGGTAATATGGCTGTTGTTAGATGACACCGGGGTCTGGATAGAAATGAGCATGTCCTGAATCTTCGAACGTAAGTTAAAATATTTGTCTTCGAAATCTTCATTCTGAATTTCTGATGTATTTAAATCTTCTATCTGAATGTCTTCGATCTCTGTCTGCATTGTATAAAATTCCTTCCAACACTCGTTTAGAATATCTAATCTAGTGGATAACAAATTGACAGATTGTTGGTTGGGATCAAAATTATTAATAAATGTGTTATGTGAGTGAGTCTGCCCTTAATTTATCCACGGCGACGTATTAATGTGTCGTGTTTGGCTCTTTGAATTGTTGCGTCTGATTGTGATTTCATTTTGACCTGTTAATTTGTTTATGTTAAAAACCCGTTGTATTATTTGTGAATTGTTGTGAAGTCTGTGTCACTTATCACGCTACAATGAAATTAAGGAAATTGAATGTTACAATACAATGAGTTGCGGGAGTGTTAATTTCCGGATGAGTTGGCGATAAGAATACTTAGAAATGATAATGAGTAAAGCTGTAATGTGAAACAAGGTTGTGGTTGTGAAAGGAAATGAAAACAATGTTGGCCACTTATCTGTTGTCGAGTGAAGAGCGCGCTGATGTGGTTCACTGCGATGCGAGACGGAGTGTCCTTGAGTTGCCGCTCTGTAGATACAACGAGTATAGCAGTGAACAATAAAACTGCCTCGCACTGTTGTCAACATTGAGTTGCACGACACTAAATTAACAACTACGTTGCACTAATCACACACGCGATCACATCGGGGTCACCAAAATGTTCGAGAATAAAACTCGGTAATTTTTTACTGGAATAGATTTATTATGAACACACTAAATTTGAAAGATACATGAATATGAAATTTTACTGTACTCTTGCGACCATTTAAGTTCGAGGCCAACTCGTAACTGACTGACTAACTCGACACAACACAACCAGTTCGCGTCCTGCAGAGCGCAGCACACACTTGGAAGACGCCGCGCAGTTGAAGAATGCTGAACATCGTAACTCTCAACAGTAAAGAAAAAAGTCTTAAAAAAGTGAAAAAAGTTTACTCTCAAAGTAAAGAATGCTTTAGCGTAACTCTCAACACTAAACTATGAGTGAATTTTCTTTACATTCCGATGGCGATTATAAAGCTATTGTTGTAATATCTCTCCCTTCTTCAACCCAGAGGGGAAGGCAATATGTTTCCTTCCACAGACAGTCCCTTAATGTCAATACCTACTTCCTCCTTTTATCTCATCCGTGTACTTCTGTCTAGGTCTTCCTCTCCTACTACGCCCCTCAATCATTCCATCAATCAGGGTGGTCAACCAGTTTGATTTGTGCAGCAGGTGACCAACCATACTTGCTCCTTTCCGCAATGGTTTTAAACAGAAAACTTCTTTCATCCGTTCGCTTCAGTACACCATAATTAGTCACTCTCTCTGTCCACGGTATTCTTAAGGTCCTCCCCCAACACCACATCTGAAAACCTTCAAGGCAGCTCCTTTCCATTGTCCTCAGTGCCCAGGCTTCGTAGATATATGTGCATATGCTCAAAGTGAAATTTCCAATTAATTTCTTCCTGGCTTCCAGAGACTCATTTCTAGAAGAGATCTTTTCATAGGATACACTCTCTTTTGTGCAACGTTATTAATGATAAGATTCTGACTTAAGTTGGAGAGACAAGAAATTTTTAGAAAAAATGATGTGAATCGAATAGTTAAACTTATGGGCCATATTACGCGACAGGAGAATTTGATAGAAAGAATAACAGAAGGTTACATTAAAGGGGAAAGTAAAAGAAGAAGACCAAGACTCCGACATATGAAACAGATTATTGGTGACATAAGTTGTAATTCATAGGAAGATATAAAACGCAAAGCACAGAGAAGATATCGGTGTGGGGAACTGGCGCAAACCAATCTGCGGATTGGTAACTAAAGAAGGAAGGAAAGAAGGAAAGACATAGGAGGAATAGACAACACTACAATTTGTCAATCAAAATGTATAGAACTTTTTGTTCCTTGAAAAATTTCCCAACGACTCTAAATACTGTACCTGCGTAAAAAACATTGTTTAAAATTATAGAATTGCTCTCTAGTATCCTGTAAGTACGTGTGTATAATACAATAAATACAGAAGAGGGATCATTGACGTCTATTCACAGATTTGTCACAGGCAAACAATATACAGTTTTCATTCGCAGTTTACGTGAGGATTACGTGGCTTACACAGCGTTCTGAACGCGAATACAAACTGTACAATTACTATCACCAAACGCGTTATTGGTCCTTGCGGTACACCTATATCATTACTAGGTAATTCACTGAACCAAACGCGCGCGCGCGCGCGAGATAGAGAGAGAGAGAGAGAGAGAGAGAGAGAGAGAGAGAGAGAGAGAGAGAGGGAGAGAGAGAGAGAGAGAGAGAGAGACTATACGGAATAAAAGAATGGTTGTAATTTAAATAAGGAAAAATAAAGAAAAATATTATAACTTAGTAGTAACTTTAATTACAGTCGTGCACACAAACTCAATCCGGACTTGTATACGTAAACAGAAAATATTCAGGTTTTTAATTTACAAGACAAACAATGCTGCTGCGTTGAATTCTTTCTTTCCATGTTAACACAATTTTCCGCTCTTACAACTTTTGTCTCCAAGCAAAACATTTTCCTCTTCATTATCAGTTTGTTTAATTTATTCGAATTGCAGCATAAAGTTTAATACATGCAAGACGTAGAGTATTAAATTTTCTACTTTGAAACCTTAAATTTATCAATATAACGTAAATTGTCAGCTTAAAATATAACAGATGATGGAGAAGCAATTTCTTTAGTTTAAAATTGTTTGATTTGCCGTAGTTTAGTAGTCAATCGATTATATGCCTATATACAAGATTGTCAATAAAAAGTCGAGAACAGTACAAATAAAGTTTATATAACAGGAAAAATAATATATCTTGATTTTGAAATGAGAACTTCACATACGGGTCAGTATGGTTCCCGGCTCACTCCTTTACACCTCACGCTCCTCGGGCAGTAAACTGATTCAACGTATAACTAAATAGCTTAAACGAAAAAGCAGTGTTGCCAGGTCAGTCAAACTTCTGTTCCCAAAGAGGGAAAGCATTTTAGGGGGGCCAACAGTCAACAGGCATTCGTTCTACGGGGCCGTACCATATGAAACGCGTTGTATTCATATTGTCTAAAATTGTATTGTTACCATAAAGTTGTGTGTTCATGCCTAATAAACAGGCTATTCTCTGTCGAACTAGGATAGTGACTAGCAGATAGCTGTACAAAACTGCAAGGATTTCGGATTACAGATCTCTACACAAAGACCAAGCCTATTTCTTTTAATAGAACTCGTCCCATGCAAGCAAAAATTATTGTAGATAACACGGTTTTGGAGCAGGTTGGCAATTTTGAATATCTGGGCTGTAATATATCTTACATTACCAATAATGATGTGAGAACAAAGAAGGTGCACAAGTTCAACTATATTTGTGGGACCATCAGGAGAATTCTAAAACCAACAACAAAAGAAACACGCGTGAAGTTCCACAGGTGTGGTCCTCTCCACACTTCTATGTGAGTCTGAGAATTAATCTTTAACGAAATCCAAGGCTAGTAGTATTGAAGAGGCCGAAATGACATACCTGAAGCACGTGGCAGGGTATACTCTTCAAGATCACAAAAGAAATGTCGATGCACGGCAGGAACTGACTGTTATGAGTGTAGTGGATAGGATTGCTTAATATCAGTTAAAATGGTTAAAACATCTTATCCAAATGGATGACTGCCGCATCCAAAAAAATTAGTAAATTATTTCATTATCTATCATGTTATCTGAAATTAACACATACTATGGTTGAACTGGTACAGCTTCTCCACCATATCGTCGTTTGTAATTAAGACCTATTTCAGCTCAAATATATTCAAAAAAATACTAAACAGTACTGAACATTACCATCTACTAATTGCAAATTAATTTGTGTAAATATTATTACGATAAATATTATTTTATTTTATTAAATACTGAATTAGTTATACATACTGCTTTAACCCATGGTGCACACAAATATAACTGAATAGGTCTGTAAATGAATAAGCTGCCATTGTATCTCAACACACATTTTGTAGATAGATGTGCGCACGACACTACAGTTAAACATTTTTACTGACATGTTGAAATTGTAGTTTACTGTTGTTAAAGGGTTTTTGACTATCTTTAAATCTAAATTCTTAAATGTAATAATAAGCTCTTAATATATACACTACTGTATGGTTCTGAAACTTAGGTCATAAAAAAAAAGATAAACAGCAGAAATAAAATTTCTGAGATCAGTTAAAAGATGTAATAAACACGATCATATAATAAATAAAGAGATAAGAAGTGATTTAGACATTTTTGCAGTTAATTAAATGATTAAAAAATGCAGAAGACAATGGATTCAACAGATCAATAGAATGGAGGAAAGTGGAATACCGAAGATGGCAAACGCGTACAACCTTAGAGGTAGAAGAAAAGTTGGTAGACCAAAGAAAAAGTAAACTATGGAATAGGAACAGGCCGCTAAAGCCTAAAACCGTTAAGACGATGATGCTGATGATGATAAGCTCATAATACAGTCACATCTTTGTCCTAACAATTATTCTTTCTCTTCACTTCTGTGGGTGGGCACATTGCCTGTTCAGTCTTCACAGTAGACCTATATCATCCCATTTTTGCTCTTCGTCTTTCTACATTCCTAGTTCCAAAGGGTTTATATCTACAGACTACTTTATTCTCTATTCTGTCCAGATGTTGCTACCATTCCAGGCGATATTTTTGGATTGTATCGTTTTTAGACAATACCTGTAGTTCACTCCTAATGTCCTCATTACGCAAACGATCTCGCCTTGTACCAACCCTTTTTTTTCTCAGACAACTTATTTCTGAAATTTGAATTTGGTTTAGTCTTCTTTGTAGGCATGCATGATTTGCATCTATACATTAACACAAAGACAATGTCGTTAAATAAAAAAGATAATCCTTGTTTCTTTTAATGTTTTATTCTTTAGCGTTTTACATGCAATGCCACACATCATCCGAAACTTCGATAATTCCAAGGTGACATCTCGTCCTGTTTCATTCCCAGAACTGATAACCCAACCTAAATAATTAAACTCGGAGGTTTGTTCCAAAAGTGTCCTCTTAAGAACAATTTTTGGTCTGAGTGAATACTTCCCCCAGAAACCCATAGTCTTTGTTTCCTTATTTTTACTTCTATGTTCCGTAAGGAAATGGAAGTATGGTAATGGCGAAAAAATCATGTTCGAGATAAGGCCTGATTCTGATTTTACTACCCTCAAAACATGAAGAAAAGTCATTTTGTGAAAAGTGTCTGCGTGTGTGTATGTAACATTTTTTCTGTGGGAACTGCCGCAAATTGAAACATAATCAAATACTTTTTGCATATGTGCCTGAGTTGTAGATGACTCAAGGTCTATTGATTTTGGTGAAGATCGGTTGAGGGGGTAGTTTACTCTCAACGTTTCATGTTTTAACAAGAGTAAAGTACTTAATTTGGTGAATAAAGTATCCTGAAAGGAAGGTCATAATAATCCACTGTAGAGATGTAGATGAAATATCTATAAATATTATAAATAATATGATTATATCTATAAATATCTATAAATAAGGGTAGTTGAAGGGGTAGGGGATAATTGTTTATATGGGTACTCCGTTATCTGGAAAAAGAAATAGTTTGTTGTTAATACTCATTCCCGGACTGTTTGGCAGTGGTCCAATGTTTTCTGCAAAACCAGACGTTTCTACCGTGCCATCGACTGCCATCATCAGTGAAAATCAATTGCGCTAACGTGAGGTGGTACACGTTAGTGACCACAGTACTCTCGTTAAGGCTAGGGAAAAGTGGAAAAAAGTATTATATGTGGAAATATTTCATTTCGAAAATGATCTTAAATATAAATCTTAGAACGTGGAAGTCATGTATCGTTCTCCATACCGAAATTTTATTTTGAAACCGTTACTGGTTGGATATCTGCTTTGAACGATGTTAAAAATATTGCATCTCATCCTCCGTTTTTTTTTTTTTTAATAGTAAAGAAAGAAAAATTATGTCATAATTTAGACCCTTAGTAAGACGTAATTTAAAAATAACAGTATCTGATAAAATATATATTTTTTTGTTATATCTGGGAACACAGTTATTGGTAATAGTATTTTCCATGGTTGTGATACAGAAGATTGAGAGACACAGGCGTATCTTTGGCTTCATGCCAGAGACGGTAAATGTACCGTTATACGAGGTTTAGACGAGTTATAAGAGGTCTGTAGGCGGGACTCACTTCTAGTTAAGATTAAACTTACATCGTAAATATTTTCTTGGAACCGCCATTTCATTTATATTATACCCTTCCTACGTTACACACTTAATTTTCTTTTTAGAAATTCTTTTTACGATAAACAAATTTTCCCATAGAATTTACTGTAATTTATATAGCATATTACTGTTATTTTAGAGTATATTATTGGCTGTAATTCAGTTATATTATAAAAGTCCTTAAATAGTTTTAGTTGGACCTTGTTTACAGAATACTTACCATTGTTTATTAAATTATCTATTAAATTGGCTGTGATTATTCGCAACATTTAAACGCATCATCGTTTTTAGTACTAACATCTCTGACTATTAATTTAAAATACTATTACTTTTCGATTTAGATACTGAAGAAACCGATTCCAATGATATAAATTGCAATATTACAATGTCGTTACAAAAGGGATTATATAGCAATCCTCAAAATTCACTGTGATATACTCATGTACAAATTTTATTTTATATTGTACGCAAAGAAGCATAGTAGAATTAAATAATCAAGAAAAGACACCATAACCATTAACATAACATAACATATAATAACATATAACCCTTAAAAGAAAATATTTCAGTTAGTCATGTATACAGAGGAATAAATATTCTGTTAGTTAAATGTAAAGGAAATGAGATAAAATATAATAACTACATTACCAATTGGCAATGACCCAACCTTTAATGACTAAGGCTTTACTATACCCAGAGGAAGATCATGTGATATTAATATGTAAATACACTAATGTAAAGTATAAGTGTTTCTATATTAAAAATTAAGTTATAAAATAATTGATAGTGGTTTAATGTAAAAGAATTCTACTAATGTGTACAAACCCAGAACAAAAATTGTAATTGATTGGAAAATATAAGAAAAATCGTTGTGTTAAGACCTCAGCTATAGAATGTATAATATTGATTTTGCAGACTTCTCCGCTACTGAAGACTTTTCCGACTGGTCACGGAGGCAATGGTGCCTGTGTAACGCGAGATGAGAAGTTTCTTGGTACCGATAAATGGCATTATCAACTGTTCACAATATCAGGGCAACTGTACCTACGTATCACGTATAGGGATAGTGGATATCTGGCATCCTTCGCCGGTGTCAGATTTCCAAACAGAGTGTGCATCGTCGTCTGATGACCAACACCGTCTTGTTTGGTGTAACTGAAATCGTGACCACCTGCCACATCCGTGCGACAGGAGAGACAGGGAAGGCTCCTGAAGGTGGAAGAGGCCTTTTTCTTAAAATACAGGCTACTTTGTCCTCCATTCTCTCCAGGACTTCAGCTACTTTACTCGCCTGTTTGTTTATAATGATACCATTGGAATCTTCATATGTAACAATAACTGCATGTATAAACGCGTCCATAACGTTTCTGGGAAATGAGTATAACCAGGAATACAAAGAAACATATATAATAGCATGGTGCGAAGTGTAATCTTTTATGGAGCAGAAGTTTGGAACGTTTCAAACGTAAATAACTGATGGCAGCGGAAATGGACTTCTTCAGGAGGTGTTGTAGAAGATCAAAGTTAGACAGGATTAGAAATGAGACTATTAGAGCCAAGATGAATATTGAGAGGGCAATAATAGACGAAATAGAAAGGAGACAATTGACTTGGTTTGGGCATGTGAAGAGATTGGAAGATGACAGATGGCTCCGCAAAATATTGGAATGGATACCACCGGTGTGGAAGAAAAGAGGACGTCCACGGAGGAGTTGATGAGATGACGTAGCGGAAGCAATGGTTGCACGAAATTTAGAAGAACTTACATGCTACGATAGGTTACAATGGAAGTTGGGGACGGAGAAACGGCGACAACTGTAAAGATCCGTTTTATATATATATATAAACGCGTCCATAATGTAGTTTGGCTGCCAGGTTAGGATGCACGCTTGGGCAGTGTGGAGTTTGAGTGCGAGTCGATATATATGGCCTAGAGGTCCGTCACGGACGGAATAATTGTCTTCAGCGGACCGTTGAAACTGTTCGTTGTACTAGCTCATGTTAATATAGTATGCGCCGAGGTCGTTTCTAAGTACAAGTATTCTGTTCTTGTCAAGGCCGACTATGAGGGGGGCCTCGTTTGAGCCTTACCACATTCCCGTACGTAAAATGTACACTTAAGGCGCCGCACAGTGTGTTGTACAACGATCGCATTATACTATTTAAGTTGCTATTTATATACAAATTAATTCAATATGAAATATTTTTATAGTTATATAATTTGAATACTTTAGTATTATGTTCATACTAGTTATTATCATTTTATTAACATTTTTTATAACATTTTATTAACATTTTATTATCATATTAATATTATTAACATTTCAGTTATTATCATTATGATAAGTTAGTCAGCATCATTACCATCACTTCATGGATAGGATTTCTCCTGTTCATGACATGACTCCCCCCACCTTGTGACTGACCTGTTACAGATCTTCTTCCAACCGGCTCATACTGATAAGACAAGTTCATAAAGCGGGTATTGTCCATTCTTTGTAGATGTTGTTGCTTCCAACAATTTCTATAATTCTGAATACGTTCATTTAGGGAAAATACGTATATCGACTTCTCGTCTAATATAATCGTTTCTTGTATGATCAGTCGCGTACTTCCCTTTATCAATCTTAAATATCTCATTTCTGTAACCTCATTTCATTTAAGGCATCAGTCCTTTTTCCTTATAGTTCCAGTCTCGCATCCATATAGCAGTGCTGGTACTGCTGTATGAAATATTACAGCCAGTAGTGGTGGTTAAGATAGTATGAAATATTATTTAAATTATGTATATAATTGCTAAAAGAAAATTATTAAAACCTTCTATACTGTTTAATAATTTTGCCGGCACCTTCATGCTCACCAGGATGTTTATGACGTCAGACAGCCCTACCACGGTGAAACAACATTCTACACAAACATGTAAGATCACGTAAAGCCTCGGAGCCAGTACGAATCATTCAGTGACAACCTAGAAATGGAATAAAGAAAGAAGAAGAAAGGAACATTAAGCGTTTCGACACATATTAACTTCATATAAAATATTATTGTTGCCAAACATAGAAATAAAATACTCGTATATTAGTGTGACGTATTGGACACTATTATTGCTTTGTTAATTGTTTATGAAACATTACAGCAATGTTGCACATAATTGCTAAAGGAATGGCTGAAATCTTTACTTCATTTTATTTCTTTTCCAACATCGATTACACAGTGTAGTGTGAATACCACTGTATTTCTTTCTCAAGACAGAATAATAATATTACTTTAATTTTTTTATGTAATTGCTAAATGAATGATTGAAAGCTTCATTTCATTTTATTCTTTTCCCAATATCACTTTTAAAATTTAGTGTGAATGCCAGTATATATTTTTTTTTAAGACAGAAAGTATACGATGATATATCTCTCGTCTTTATGATCTCACCTCAAGGGGAAGATTTTGTATGCTGAAAAACACTTTGTCGTGGCCACAAAATAAGGGTAACAGTTTGAAGGCACACAAGGGAGGGGATCAGAATTTACAGTGTTGCTTATACGGGACAGCAGAGAACAAGTTGTGATGAGATAATATTTTTTTTCTTCGAATCGCCCGATATGAGTGTGAAATGTCTTGTTCTTTGTCATGAAATAAATGTTACCTTTCTTGTTATAAGCTACCTTTTGTTTATATTCTCACGTAGGTTTCTGCGCCAGATGTCCATTGGGTTTTTAAAGTATTCTTACGTTATCTACCGCGTCAAAAATGCCTTATATATCAAAGTTATACTTATATTGCAATGATTATCCTAAGGCCTATGTGACTTTGAGACTGGGTCACATAGACCTGAGGATATTCATTATAATATGAGTGAAACGTTGTCGTACAAGACATTATCGACCCAGTCCATATCGGAAAAAGACTAGAAAAATACATCTGCTGATTGTCTACATCTAATGTAGGAAAAATAACATTGCTTAAATCTTGTAGGGTAAATTGTTTTGACATGGAATCCATAGGTATGTAATGTCTTACTCGCACGTTTCGCGAAAATCGACCGTTATGTTTCAAACGTACATTCGGCATACCACTATCTCACGAACCGCTCAACCAATCCCAGCAAACCAGGTGTCAGGTGATCGAGTCACTCGGCCCTCTTCCACCAATAGTACTGAGAATTTTGACAACTGACTTCAGTCGCCTCTAGGCTTTGTCTGCGTGAGGGTGTTTTTGCGCCGAAAATTTCTAAATTGCTCCACTAAAACTTAAATATCTCGGGAACTACAAGTCCGATCGCGAAAATACAAAGTGCGTTGTGATCCTCAGAACTAAATCTCTCCAATAACACCAATTCCGAGTACCAGAATCACTCACAGAAAATAATAACAACATTTGAACTCAAAAATTTGAAATGCCTCGACCTAAAAATCGCGATAAAACTCGAACTAAAAATTTCAAACCGAAAACCGGCACATCCTATGCAGAGCGTCAACAGGCCTATCGTTTGAGACTAAAATCAAAGAAATCGGCCGAGAACTTAGAAAATGGCAACCATTTGAAGATTGACGAAACCCCGTCAGCGCCCAAGCGGCCCGCATCTCCGATATCTGGGTCATCCGGTGTGCCCCCAAAGCGACTCAGATCGAGCGTACGGCTAGCTAGCAAGAAAACAGACGATGAGAACATTAATAACTTGTGCTTCGACAACATTGGACCCTCGATGCTCTGCACAGAACAGCCCGGTCCAAGTCGCCGCTTCAAAGGAGTCGACGATAAATAAAATACATAAAATAAAATAAATAAAATACATTGCAACTTATGTAGCTGTTTATTTATCCAACCCTTCATTCCTTCCCAAAGCACAAGTCTGCCCATGATTCCATGTCTACCGGTAGTCCCACGACTACCAGGTTTAAATTTTTTAATATTATTTTAAGTTTCAAATAATAATATTGATTTTAAACCTTAAGACAGAACTAAAATAGAATTACGTAGTTAATATTACTTTTGTGTAATAAACTATTGATTTAATTGGCTGTGACTTAACAACAACATCGTTTCTATGTGCGACTACCAATTTTAAAATACTATAACTTTGGACGATCTAGATACTGAAGAAATATGATGCCAATGGTATATGTTATACTGTGAGGTTAACACACGCTAAATCGGGCAAGCAAAGAATTTAATATGAGACTGTGGAAAGTATGAAATATTGTGTGGTAGTGTTTTATATCAATCAAAACTGAGAACGGAAAACTTGCTACTTCTGAAAAGTGTACTAGAAAAGAGTAGCGTCTAAGTCAATAAGGGAAAAGTAAAATATAAAAGAAAGGCCTCCATAAATACTAGTGTAACACTCAAGTATCATGTACAAATTAAATAAGTTTGGCAAAAAGATAGAAAAATATATGCAAATGTATATATGTAATGGAGGGGCACGAGTTAGAATGGAGGATGGTAGCCAATGTTAAATCCTAGTTCATAGACACACTTCATAGATCCTTGTTAAGAGTACCAAGAAACTTTAAAAGTGCAAAAAGAAGGTACTCACAACATACCAAACGTTATTGTTTAAGGGAGAGAAAGAAGAACAATAAAAAGAACAAGGAGGAGAAGTAATGGACAATAAGAAGAAAAATACAAAGAAGAAGAAGAAGAAGAAGAAGAAGAAGAAGAAGAAGAAGTAGAAGAAGACGAAGAAGAAGAAGAAGAAGAAGAAGAAGAAGAAAAGATGAAGTAGTAGTAGTAGAAGAAGAAGAAGAAGAAGAAGAAGAAGAAGAAGAAAGAAAGAAGAAGAAGAAGAAGAAGAAGAAGAAGAAGAAGAAGAAGAAGAAGAAGAAGAAGAAGAAGAAGAAGAATATCTGTTTCTCTGTTATTTATTTCCATGTAAAATGTTTCTTAGTTGATGACGATTCTCTTATTCTCTCACTACAAGTTTTTTTTTTCATAAAAATCTGTATATTTCTTGTGTTTTCATTTGATGCGGCATTTTTATTGGCTGGAGACCCAGTCTATCTTCTCTTCTGACAACGATTCATGTGTACAGTGGCGTGGCGTGGATACATAACACCTGTTGCCGGTTTTGATAGGACTAAAACGTAACTTAAAAATTAACTCGAATTTTTTCTTGTAGCAAGGGTTTTTTTAGAGCATTTTCTATTATTCGCTAGGAAAAGAAGAGGGTCCCGGTTCAACGGGATCTGACTCTCTTTGTACTTCCACAGAAAAAATCAGAACACAAATATAATCGAATATAAAATAATAAAAAACTTATAAAAACACATGACTAAACGAACAAAACACAAATAGGTACTTAGCATCTGCTGCACGTCTGTTCCGAAAACAAACATAGCTGCTGATTGAGCGTTTTGCTGGTTTATACAGCGGAATACATTGAGTGGACGAATTTGTCCCTCCACCCTGCCAAAGTTTGTACAGTGACAACTACTACGAGGTCAATGACCGTACGCAGTAAAACATTGCCGATGACTCAGCCGGCAATACAAGACGGTGCAAGTGCCCAGCAGTTAGAAAGCAATGCTACGCTTTCCTTCAAGTTTCCCTAGTAATGTTGTTTGGAGTTTAAGTAATTCAATAATTAAAGTATTTAAGCTGTGATATAACTAATATTATTTTCTCTTATTTCCAGGACTGTTCCTCTCGGCAACAGCGGTTACATGGACGCCACGCTACTTCATGTATACTATTAAGGGAACTTGTTATCGTTTTGAGAAAATAAAGTAAACTCTACAAAAATTAAAGTTTAATGCATAAGGTAGAACAGAGAATAGGTAAACATTTGCGCGGTAAACTGTAGAAAAATTTAAACACTATTCATAACTGTTACTTGTAATAAGTAAGTGATTGTATTATTGTTCATTACGTTTTTTATCTTATGTAAAAAGTTTCACCTTTACTGTAAGTAGCAAATTAAATGTGAAACTTAAAGTGCTGCTCTGCCCCTTCAGTGGGATGAAATTGCTTTACAGATCGGCAAAACTACTTACGCTACTTCAGTGTGAATGACGATTTTCTTCTATAGAAAATGATAAGAATGGATACAAACTGCAATGTTTCTCAACTAACCCGTATATTATTATAATTCTCAGACTGTCTCAAATTATAAAGCTTTAGTAGAATTTAAATTATTTTCTTTTAATAATAGTAATAATGAAGAAGCAAGAAAGCAAGTAGAAGATCTCAAAGAGATGCGGGGAATTCTAATGTATTTGTGACCACTTTGACGGCTTGTGGACATATAGGTTAAATTTATGTATAATGGTATTATAGGTATGTGTTTACTAGACACTACATAAATTATATGCATCCATACGGGTCTGCATATACGCCAGTAATAATCTTTTTTCTATAAACATGAATAATAAAATTTTTGTAAATTATGCGCAACAAAAATAATGGACTCGACTGGAAAAACAATTGTCGACATTCTGTAGAGAGTTGTGACAAGGCTGCGCGTGTGTTGAGTGTATTTTGTTGGTGTGTGTTTAGCCAGCTGAGACCTGATTCGTGCAAGAAAAAGAAATTCTTCGTCTGTGTGTGTTCTTTATATGCGTGTGTGACTCCGCATAAGATATGAATACATTTTAATAATTTAATAAGTTTTAAAATAAAATTTGGTATATGTAAAATATATTTTGCAAACAGAACAGTGTAATTAGAGGACAAGTAAATAGAAGCAAATGTAGGCACAAAAATAAATGCAAATTACTCACTAATAACTGAAAATAAATTCAAACAGAATTATCACTGATGCGCACACCACTACAGAAAAAATTATTCCGATTTGCGCTTTCAAGCATATCAACCTCATCGTCAGATTGGAAACAACAACAGAAAAAAAACAAACTCTTCACACCATCACCCGCCCCACTGTCGACACTCACACCTCCGATTACAAGCTAGTCAAATTTCACTTCCCAAACTCAGAGCCCTGTCACCCCCATCTGTACGATTACATATTTTTCAAGCACATTCCCCGTGTATGTGTTTTGTGTGTGTGAGTGTGTGTATGTGTGTTGTAATGCCTTTCTCATTCACACTTTTGGGCGCGGTCACTCGCCCTTATTAAAATAAACTTCTGAAAATATATTAATTACGTTGATAATTAATACATTATGAACATTTAACGTATATGTAATAAACGAGGGAAAATCACAACTTACATGAAACTACTTCAACACACAACGGTTATACACATCAACACAGCTATTAGTGCAAAAGTAGACGTAAATGTTATTAGCTACAAACCGTCGCTTATTCAGTTCGAAACAAAGTTTGACAAGTCTAGAATGGTCAACATCATCATCATCATCATCATCATCCTCAAGGTTAAAACCAAGAATGGTTTGTTCCGGTCTCAAATAGGCAAATATTACAGCTGGTCACTTCACTGTTCCCTCGGATGTCCCACACCTCTCCGTCCTTATAGTTCCATAGTTGTTTAGGGATCCGTTAGTCATCCATTCGGCAAAGATGTTCTCACCAATTCAGCCTATACAGGATGATCCTGTCGAGTATACTCATATTATTCAGTTCCTGCCGTATATCTGTGTTTCGTCCATGATCATGGAGAGTATACCCTGTCACGTGCCTCAGAAATCTCATTTCGGCCGCATGGATGCGACTAACCTGGCCTTCCCTTAAAGTCCAATTCTCATACCCATAAAGAAGTGTGGGAAAAGCCATCACCTTTTAGAATTTTAGGCGTGTTTCTTTACTTGCTGACTTGAGGATTCGCCTGATGGTCCCGCACACAAGGTTGAACTTACGCAACTTGATCACAACGTCGTTGCTTCCATTATACAAGTAAGACACACTGTAGCCCACGTATTAAAAACTGCTAATTTGTTCCAGGACAGTACCGTCTATAACAATTTTTTCCCGTACGGGATCAGTTCCACAAAAAACCATCACCTCGGTTTTAATTGTGGATATCTGCAATCCAGAGTCTTTGTAGATTCCATTTCACAAATGTATACACATCTGCAATCTAGAATGGTATACAGCACAATCAGACCTGTCGAGTCACATCACACTACGAATAGCACGGACAATGTCGAGCCGGGGGAGAGTCTTTAGCAATAATCAGGGTGTTACTTTGTCATTCAGATACATGACGTGGGAAAGCTGGTATCATTCTGATGCTGCCTGAGGTGAGAAAGCCAGGAGCGGAGTGTTCACTATCCAGAAGCAACACAGACACACACGCACACACACACACACACACACACACTTACACATATAACGCTAACTACGTTACGGTAACAAAAACGTTGGAATCAGGTGAAAATAAACAAATATTTAATAAAAGGCAAATAGTAAATAAACAGAAACATGAGATATATAAACAAAAAATATATACTCAATTGTAAATAGTGTAAATACAAACATTTAAACTATTTCTATAATTAAAATATGAAAGTTTAATATTGTTATATAATAACATTTCTATTTAACTAAAATGGTTGCAGAAAATCTACATTTTATTAAACTAAAGTAAATACTAATTTTAATTAAAATACTAAAAATAACTTGTTCTTTTTGGGTAATATTGTTTTGTTTATTTACAACAAAGATAAAGTTTTAATTGATACATTCACAGATTTGCGGCTGTTGTGATTATAGTCGGACAATGTGTGCCGTTCGTTCACAGCCTGCTGGTTTGCCCCGGCTTAGGTAGTGTTCTATAAGTGAATACAAATGGCATCATTGACTGACAACGTGCAATAACGTTGACAAATGTGACACGCCTGTGACCTCAGCGATAAATAACTCAGTAACAGTATTGCAGGGAATTCTGATTCTGAGAGTCAGCGGCGTTTGAACACGTGTCAAACGGCTTTCCGCTCATTTGTCTGTTTTATAGTGACAAACCCATGGTTACGGATGACAATTGTGTCCATAAACACATGCTATAAGAAGAAACTAACCTAAATTTTCTTATTATACCGTCAACAATATTTCGCTTTTTATTTAAGTAAATATATTTCTTCTTCTTCTTCTTCTTCTTCTTCTTCTTCTTCTTCTTCTTCTTCTTCTTCTTCTTCTTCTTCTTCTTCTTCTTCTTCTCCTTCTCCTTCTCCTTCTCCTCCTTCTTCTTCTTCTTCTTCTTCTTCTTCTTCTTTTTCTTCTTCTTCTTCTTCTTCTTCTTCTTCTTCTTCTTCTTCTTCTTTTTCTTCTTTACAGCTTAGACTGTTTAGTCTATTACGGCTGCAAACTGGTCGACCACCTCTTCTTATGTTTTCCCAGGCTTCTCTTCCCTTTTCGCTGATACAATAAGGCTACCCTGGAGAATCTGTCACTGCCCAATCTGCCAATGTGTTGTTTCCAGCTTTCTCCATACTTATTCATAATTCTGTTTACTTCTTCAACTTTCAGTTCCTCTCTTATCTGATTTTTTCTTTTCATATCTAATTTTCTGTAGCTATGGAACGTACGAATTTTATTTTCTTAGCCTGAAATTTTTATATTCTCTAGCAGATATTGTTTACGTTTCTGAGGGTAGAAACTACCATGGATCTGTATGATTTTATTATGGACTCTTTCCTTGGTTTGTGTTTAAGAGCACGCCGGAGAGTTAATGTTATCTGGTTAAATTTATTAATTTTCCCATTAATCTTCTTCGTTTTTATACGAGAGCTTAAAAGATAACCGTAAAGATATTTCGTTTAAGAAAAAAAGTTTTAAACCTTCTTTTTATGTAGTCGTCTTTGCTTTAGCGTAACTCTCAACACTAAGCTATGAGTGAATTTTCTTTACATTCCGATGCCGATTATTAAGCTATTGTTGTAATATCTCTCCCTTCTTCAACCCAGAGGGGAAGGCAATATATTTACTTCCAAAGGCAGCCCCTTAATGTCAATACCTACTTCCTCCTTTTATCTCATCCGTGTACTTCTGTAGGTCTTCCTCTCCTATTACTAGTACTACTACTACTCAATCATTCCATCAATCAGGGTGGTCAACCAGTTTGATTTGCGTAGCAGGTGACCAACCATACTGCTCCTTTCCGCAATGGTTTTAAACAGAAAACTTCTTTCATCCGTTCGCTTCAGTACACCATAATTAGTCACTCTCTCTGTCCACGGTATTCTTAAGGTCCTCCCCCAACACCACATCTGAAAACCTTCAAGGCAGCTCCTTTCCATTGTCCTCAGTGCCCAGGCTTCGTAGATATATGTGCATATGCTCAAAGTGAAATTTCCAATTAATTTCTTCCTGGGTTCCAGAGACTCATTTCTAGAAGAGATCTTTTCATAGGATATGCTCTCTTTTGTGCAACGTTAATAATGATAAGATTCTGACTTAAGTTGGAGAGACAAGAAATTTTTTGGAAAAATGATGTGAATCGAATGGTTGAACTTATTGGGCATATTACGCGACAGGAGAATTTGATAGAAAGAATAACAGAAGGTTACATTAAAGGGGAAAGTAAAAGAAGAAGACCAAAGACTCCGACATATGAAACATATTATTGGTGACATAAGTTGTAATTCATAGGAGGATATAAAACGCAAAGCACAGAGGAGATATCGGTGTGGAGAACTGGTGCAAACCAATCTGCGGATTGCTAACTAAAGAAGGAAGGAAAGAAGGAAAGAGATAGGAGGAATAGACAACACTAAAATTTGTCAATCCAAATGTATAGAACTTTTTGTTCCTTGAAAAATTTCCCAACGACTATAAATAACTATACCTGCGTAAAAAACATTGTTTAAAATTTTAGAATTGTTCTCTAGTATTCTGTAAGTACGTGTGTATAATACAATAAATACAGAAGACGGATCATTGACGTCCATTCACAAATTTATCACAGGCAAACAATATACAGTTTTCATTTGCAGTTTACGTGAGGATTACGTGGCTTTCACAGTGTTCTGAACGCGAATACAAACTGTACAATTACTGTCACCGATCGCGTTATTGGACCTTGCGGCACTCCTCCAACTCGTACCTGTGCACTTATATCATTACCAGGCAATTTACTGAACCAAACGTGTGTGTGTGTGTGTCCGTGTATGTGCGAAACAGAGAGTAAGAGAGAGGGAAAGACTACGGAATAAAAGAATGTCTGCAAATAAGGAAAAAATAAAGAAAAATAGTATAACTTAGTAATAACTTCAATTACAGTCGTGTACACATACTCAATCCGGACTCGCATACGTAAACGAAAAATATTCAGGTTTTTAATTTACAAGACAAACAATGCTGCTGCGTTGAATTGTTTCTTTCCATGTTAACACAATTTTCCTCTTTACTCACAACTTTTATCTCCAAGCAAAACATTTTTCTCTTGAATGATTTGTTTGTTTAATTTCTTCGAATTGCAGCATAAAGTTTAATACATGCAAGACATAGAGTATTAAATTGTCTACCTAGAAAACTACAATTTATCAAGATAATGTAAATTGTCTGCTTAAAATATAACTGACGATAGAGCAGTAATTCACATAGATTAAATTGTTTGATTTGGCGCAGTTTAATAGGTAATCGATTATAGTCCTAAAAATATGTTTTTAATTTCGTAGTGACCGTCAATCAATGAATTTTAACGATGCAGGATGTAACGTGACGGTTCCCTCAGAATAAAGATTTTAACATAAATAGACTGAAGTATAAAACAGTAAGAAACTAGTAAAATTATGTCATGAAATATATGTATTATTAAGTAAAGTTAAGAATATTATAAAATATAATAAGAGAACAAAACTATCAAACCTATCTAGATTGAACATTGGAAACATAATTACAGTAGATAATAAGTTATGTTCAAAATAGGTGAAAGCCTATAAGGTTTAGAATAACTGGGTAACCAAGACCTGGAATGATGATTAAATAAACTAATTAAAAAATAATAAGAAAAAACAGTACAATCAGATTTAAATAAAAAATAATAAGAAAAAACAGTAGAATCAGATTAAGTAGTTATATCTGCTTGTGACAGATAAAAACATTCAGAAAAGGATTAGTAGTAAATAATGGTGTGATAAGTTTTATTTTGTATGAAAACGTTTATAATGTTTAGTAGGTAACAAGGACCATTATTGTGTACTGAAGAAAATAAAGATGTAAAGAATAGTTTTACGTAAAAGTTAGTGATAGGAAGTGAGAAATAAACTGATTTAGATTAAGAAATAAGTAATAACCAGTGTTTGAAAGGACAAACTAAATGTATCTAAGAAGATTATCATGTTACCAATACCTGCATCTACCTTGGTAGATAAAAGGGAACAATATTGTGTATAAAGGAAGTGTTAAATAATCTTATGTATGTTAGTAGATAAAATAGTGTATAAGGAATAGATATTGAATGTTAACTTGTCTTAGAAATAAGCATTAGTACTTTAAGAAGCAATAATATTCCAAGGTACTCTAGACATTGTTATGTGTATAGTACAAACTAGATGTTTTATAAAAATCAATGTTCACATTTTATAACCAGTAGTATAAAAATCTATGTTAGTAACATAAGATCAAATGTAAAGCAATAGAAATTAGTAGTATAGCAAAAAAGACTAATTTTAAACATAAATTGTTAGACTAGGCCAAAACTAAGAAATGTTATTTTGTGAATTTCAGTACAGAGACCTATTTTATGAGATCTTAAAATGATCAGGAGGAAAAACATTTCATTGGTGATACTCTTATTACCATTGTACAGAGTATAAGGTTAAAATAAAGATTTTTTGTTCATTTTGATTAGCCCAAAATTGGAACCAAGCGAGTTAGTTGATTGTTGGAATTCGAGCTGTAAAGAACGGAGCCTCTGTGTCACCTTAATATAAGAAGTTACAATCCGAATCGATCCCAAGATAGGTTAGGTGAAGAGGGACTATAGTTCATAACCTACGAGTGTTAAATAAAACTTGTGAATCTTTAAAAATAACCAGAAGGGAATAACAGTGAATAAATAATAACAGTGCTTAAGAACGTGTGTGTTTAAAAAGGAAAGTATAGTGTTAAATTAAATTCTTAAAACGATTTATTAACTAATTATCAGAACCCAACCTGCAACACTTTATGTACATTTTTGAACTATTTATTGCACCACCACTGAACTAAAACACTAACACTTTTGTAATTATTTCATATTTACTCAATTATTTCTTTGTATTTAAATTTTGGAAAAGTATAACCTCACAAGACACTGTTAACCTCAACGGGACACTGTTTTGCAATTACGAACTGTTCGTTGTTTTAGTTATGAGATATTGTTTTGTTATATTATAGTTAACTTTATATTGTTATGTTTTATACTTCACAAGGGACATTATCGTGAATAATTATTGTAGTCTAAAAGAATCCACGAGGTTATATTTACATAACATAAATTATTATCCTATGTCAGAGTTGCTGAATATCATTGTACCAACCGCTGAGCGGATAAATTAAATAGCTGGGATAATTCAAATTAAGAAATATTTTATTTATTGTGAACTCAAAAGAAAATAAAACAATAATGAATGGAATGCATTTTGTATGATTAATTATTTCAATATTTAATAATTTTTCAATTATTGATAGCGTTTTCATAAACAATGGAAGCATAAATTGGCATTATCTTTTGTTTTGTGTGCCACGTGAGATTTAAATTATTAAACTAGGTGATTGAATAAGAAATAAAATAAATAAAGAACTTAATTAAACGAAAAAAATAAGATAAAATTAAAATTGTATAAAATTAATATTTGTTAATTGACCATTACGAGTTAGCGCTTACACAGTGAGGCGAAAAGTAACAAGGAAAGTAACCAATTAATTAATTATTTTAATTAAATAAAAATCATAGAAAAAATATAGAAACATATATTTGCACACAAGTAGAACAAAAGACTTAAATCGTATAAATCATAAATATACAAATAAACATTTAAGTATTTATTTATTACATAAATGACGCCAACAACGTGCGGCGTTAAACAAAAATAAATATATCGACAAGTAAACTACATATTTGTTTAATATTACAAGGGTTTGCTAGGATCGGTCAAAGAAATATAACACAAATTTTAAATTATTTGTGTCGATGTTTCGACAATATTTATTGTTATCGTAAGGACCTGTGTACGGATACAAGAGAAACTATGAAACACAACAGATAAATTAGTTGAGTAACCGCGTGTAATCGCGATCTGACAGAATCCAAATTCGACATCAGAAAACCCTCCCTTAAAAGACGGATCAGAAGTTCAATACTATCTTAAACTCCTAAAGCCCACCAGAGATACAGACTTTTGTCGAGACCCACAAAAATTCGAATTTCAATTATCCCAGAGTCCTCCTTATTATTACAAACGCATTATGTAATATTAATATTCAGTTTAAAATAAAAGTTAGTCAAAATGTTCATCGTCTTGATATTTCACTAGGTCCTCATATTCAGTACGCTGTTTTGTAATGATGTTTTAAGTAAATAAGGAAAGCAAGACAGTGGTCCCTAAAGAGATCAGATGACAGCTGTCAACAGTAAAAGCAAAATTAATGGCGTCATAGATTTGCTTATACAACAAGACAACAAAGTAGATATATAAAGTGACAGTCTAGATTAAGTGTCTGTTAAATTTACCTTGTGCTGTATTACTCTAGTGAATAAATAATTATCAATGGCAAGTTCATGTACCTGAGTCTTTTCTAGTTGTTCAAGTAAATATTTGAAATGACAAATTATGCGAAAATGACTTCAACATTACGAAAATGATTGTATTGACTCAAACAGAAAACACACACACACACGCGCGCGCGCGTAATGTCAAATTGAGTTCCACACCAATTATAACAAAATAACACTTCGCCACAATACTTCAACCGCCCACTCGATCCACACTAAGGAAAATCTCTCAACGAACAGATTGAACTAAACCAGAAGCTCTTGCTTTTATAGGTTGCGAAGATGTCAAGAATAGCTTTCTTAATGCGCATCTCAAGTGTACTCAAACACACTGGAATGTACTTTAGTGCGGCCTTGACTGAGGCTACACCTCCTCAACAAGTGGAGGGACTGATGGAGGACGCTCTCGGCTGTTCGAGAGAGTTCTATCGCTTCACTTCTTTAAATTCTATCATCACTTCATTAACCTATTCATTCCATTAACAAAAGTATGATTTTATAAATTCTTGTTCAATTACATAGGCTAAATAAAGCCCTATTGCAATTTACATTTAACTTGAGAAAATATATCTCTTTAGATACTTCAAAAATCAAATAGTTCCGAGTTCATAGCATAATTTTATTGATTAAGTTAATACCTCATTAAATCTTTTTACAAATATACTGTAAGATTAAAATTAATAAAATGGAAATATACAGCTAAGTAGAGCTGGAAAATAACAAAAGTGCATAGGGGACTCTAAGCACGCGGCGACGCGCGAGCCTGTTCCAGTTGTTTGGAGATCATTCTGCGTGCCAGAATTGCGTAATGCTATAGGTAATGGAAAATACCCCTGTCAGACTATCCTGCCAGTACGCAACTATTCTACAAGCATCAAGACCTGCTATGTCACTTCACTACAGTGCAAGGTAGCGTAAGTATAAATACTGGATTTAGAAATAACCCACTTTATCCAGGCGATTATATCAAGTGCGGATCAAAGTTATTGCTCCAGTTTAGTGGAAAGTGATTATTGTGTTAATTAATGCAAAACTGTAATAAGGTGACATTTACTGTGTTGTCTGTGCGACAAACATAACTTGAATTATTGTATAAGGATGCCTTTGTTGATTTCTAACCGTTATTTGTTTCAAATTAAAGTCCTTAATTAGTGAGTTTATTTTTCTTCTTCTTCAGCACTACAGCCCAACGTGATCCCTGTCTTCCGACAACAATATTCTCCAAACTCTTCTGGCTATTGCAATCTCATTGTAACCCCTCACTAGCATTCTTCTAAGATCTTCCAACACGTCAACCAACCATCTTAACCTAGGTGGGCCCTTCTTTCTAGTTTTATAGACCTGCGCCCTCAGACGTTTCTTTGGAATAAACTGATCATCCATCCGTGTGACCTTACTATTGTATTTAGTGAGCCTTTATGAATCTGACAATGGCTTCGTGATTCGATAGCGATTTCTAGGTATATATTGCTATTTCTTCTATCTCCTGGTTATTTCTAAATCTCCAGTCGTCATCGTCTTTAACTGGGCCATAAATACGTGTTAGGATCTTTTTTTCAAAACTTCTTGTGCCGGGGGTTGCCTAACCCGGCTGTCGAAGGTTTTAGAAAATTAATTTTAAAATAACGCGAACGCAAGGGTCAGTTAAAGCGACGAGATTTGTACGGCTCCGTTAAAAATGCGCGCGCACTCGGTGGGGAGGTTTGGCTGTTTGCTAGATTGTAACTGCTGAATTCATTCACCGACCGGCACTCAAGGGAACAGCGGACTCCAGACCCGAACAGATTGTACTACGCAGTTTTTTTCTTCTTCTCTAATGGCAGGCTGAATTTACGAGACTTCCCGGTAAGTGATCATAGCATCTTATTGTGTGAGTCAGAAATAATTAAATTTAATTAACGAAATTTATGCAGTTGTATGAGAAAGGCGAATGGTTTGGTGCGACCTGGCAGTTTGTATATTAAAAGATTATTTAATGTTCAATATGTGTAGCTCATATTCCTTTTATGATTATTGTATTGTAAGAGTCACTGTAATCGTTCCATAGAATGTTATATAAATTATAAGCTAAAGTCAGTGCGTAGGCATGAAGTGAATTGTGCACATACATGAACCAGATTGCTCGCGTGTTCTCTTTAATTAACTATGGCAGTAAAAATAACTTGTGAGACCACCCTTAGAGGAAACACTATTAATATTTTAGTTGTGTGCAACTGTGAGTGCCTTGAATGTGTCATTTTGTGCAAATTGCAATAATTGGGCCACCACGTGGCAGTCTAACCTGTCGGATTCTGTCGGCACGTGTTAAGAGCGTGCTAGTGACTTTTACTCTACGCCTTTTAATAAAATCTTTTTATTTTTGAATTAATCATCCCATGGTAGACTTTAACCAATTTGCAAGGAAATAATAACCGAAACTTTGTGCATTTATCTTGAGTTGGTTGAAGGCCCGTTCTGGGGTTATTTACCTGAGAACTTGGGTGGACATTTTTTATGAACAGCATTTCTAATTTTTATGAATTACCAGGGTTCTCGCCTAAGCCGGAGATGCTGATCTTGCTGATAGAACTCCATCTTCATCAGCCATGAACCATCATACACGCACCTGTTCGGAGAAAGGAGTCTGGTGACCCAACTCAAGATATATCACATGCTCATCATAATTAAGGTGATATGAACTCTTTTATTTTTTGTTGGCCGGGCCTGCCGTGCTCCTGATTCACAGTTTAAATTTCTTTTGAAACCATGTGCCCACGTGGCCAGACAGTCTGCTATAGGGTGTGTCAGCTGAACATTATGTGACTTTAATAATTTAACTTCATAAAACTAAGTACGATGTTTGTAATTGTGTGCTGCACTGGGGGAGCGTGCTAGAGATTTTTTTTACACTTAAATATTTTCATATATAGCCAATAGTCATTACTATGCTTGGTACAAAATTTATGTTACATGTTAGGGGTTCTGTTCCGGCTGGTTCAGAACGGGGTTTATATTTTAATTTCATTTTGGGTTAACATGTATGGCTGGGGGGTTTCGTTTTCTTTTTCTGGCTGTTTTCGGGGAATAAATGGGGACATAGTTTTTGCCAGGCACATGTTCATGCAGTTTAAGGTAGGTTTGATTCCTGTCACACATGGTTAAGTACAGGCTGGCGCTGCCACATCTGCTAGGATACAACAGTCAGTTATTATAAATTCATTATATACAGCCATCGGGCTTTCACAGAAAAGAACTTTCATATTTTTCTGGGCATATACACATTAATTTTTTGATCTTGTAAAAGCATATACTGATTAATTTTTTTTGATCTTGTAAAAGCCCATACTAATTCATGTATCCATCTGGATATGTAAAACAAAATTAATGTTATAAATTCATACCAATTGCTCAAAATCAGGTGATGAGGATCTTTCTCATTTATGTGATGTCTCAGAAACTTAAAGAATTTCATATGCTCATGGTGGGGCAATTCTCAGATGCTATCTATACATATGGGCGGTCCGGTCTCTCTTATGGTATATGAGTGATTATCATCCTTTCGGGGGTTTTTCTTATTTATTTAAATTAATGGAAATTGATGAATGATGGTGACTGAAGGGCGAACATTTATGTTTGCCGGTTTTAGGGCTTGGCAGAAACACTGCCTGTTGAGCATGCGTATTCCAAGTGTATTAGGTGTTTATAATATGTGTCCATAATTATGAGTGTATGTGCCTTTGTGTTTCTGTACGTGTTGTCTGATATACATATATATATATGATAATTACTGATATACAAACCTTGTCTTTTGACACTATTAAGAATATGGGACTTATTTATCAATTATGTATTTTGGGGGTTATTCCTGATATTATGTGACAATTATGTGATAATTTTGTGATTTACATGTAACGAATTATGGGGTACAATAAAAGTTGTTATTGTTAGATACAGCCGAGTTTCATTGCAAGTCCCGTCATACTGGACCCAGCGCATTTTTGGCTTCTCTAGGCTCGGGCCTAGTTTTAAATAACTTGTGGCTTCTCTTTCAAAAAAAAAAAAATATAAATACGAACAAAAAATAAAATACCAAAAAATTTTATATACAGCATAAAAAGGAAAGAGGGGTTACAAATGGTAGCAGAGCGTGGTTCATTCTAGGGTTGAACCTTGGGTCCTTGAGTGTGACGGGGCTTGCAAACTCGGAAATACTATGATATTGTTATGACATTGTTTTTTAGGTATATGCCTGTGTAGGCTAGTTTAGGTCATATAACTTGTGAGTCTGGTCGCACCACTGGGGCGGGTACTTGTGTTCGGAAAATTTGATAGGTTGAACTGTCGGGGGGTCTCAAGCGTTGCCTGGGTGATAGAATGTTGCTGATTCGAGGTCGGAGTAGAGCGTGTGACATTAGCGGGATGCGGTATGGCCCGATCGGATGTCGGTACCGTCACCGACTTAATTCCTGTTAACTTTTGATTACTAGTTCCCGAATTCTGAATTCTGATTGCTAGTTGGTTTCTGTGAGTTATGTGTTGGTGAGACGTGTGTGTCGAATTGATGTTTGATGTTATGTGTGTTCAGTATTGTTGGTTGTTGCTTATCTCCTTCTGTGGTGTGGGTAGATGGTTGTCGAAGTAGGCCAGGTCTCCGCAGCGCTAGAGAACCAGGGGGTCGCTCAAAGGAAGGACAGTACTTGGGTTTTTTCTGATTCTTGTGAATATGTTTTTGTAGGTTATGTTTGTGTTAGGTGTTTAGTGGAGATTTGTTTTATGATTGTTTGTTTTGAATTGTGTAATTCTGGCGGCGGTATGCTATCAGAAATTGCCCCACCCTCTTTCAGGAGTTCTCCAGAAACTTTCAGTGTTAAATGGAATAGATGAGGAGCAGTTGCTAGTTTTCTTAGATCTTGTTCTGCAGTTGGCAGATTTCCCGGGGGTGTCCGATGGGGAGGTCTTGTCCATTATATACCCGTATTGCCGGGGTTCATTGGCAGGGTTGGTCACCAACACTCTGCGTCGGGGTGACAGTGTTGATGCTTTCCATGGGGAGGTGTTGAACTTCTTCCTACCCATTCGACGACGTGCCCAGCTTAAGCTTAAAAGATTCTATCTGCTACAGGCAAACGGAGAGGCGTTAGGGGACTTCGTGCACGATATACGGAAAGCTGCCCGGGTGTTAAGGTTGGGGTTGCCCGAGACAGAATTGATACAAGCGATTCTGGAAGGACTGACTCCCCAAGAGAGATCTCGTTTGGTATTCGCGGACCGTCCACGTTGTTTTGCGGACCTTGAACGGCTGTGTGTGGTTTCAAGAACGGTCCAGGCGGTTGACGAGTCCCGGGGAAGAGATGCTACAGATGTCCAACACTCCAGTGGTTCATCAGGAAGAGCCAAAAAGGACAAACGCGTTGGTTGGAGAAGAACCCAAGAGATAGTCAGAAAAACGGAATATTCCGGAAGTAATGGAGGCTACAAGGGGGTGGCAAGTGTGAAGGCGGTAACAACAGCTACAGCACAGAAAACAAATAAGGGTGAAATTAACAGGGGAAGAAGAAATTATGTTAGGGAACAAACAGCGGCAAGCAGGGAACCGGTAGTTAGGCGTTATTCTTATTTGGAGAAAAGTGAGAGTTTAAAGGTTCCGGAGGAAGTACCAGTGCCTAAGAGAGTAGTAGATGAAGAAGGTAAAGCAGAAGAAGAAAAGCGGAATAACTTCTGTGGATCAATACAAGAGGATAAGAACACGTTAGTTAATACTGAGTTACAGGACTCGAAGAGGACGTCATGGTTGAATCCAGATGCCGCAGAATTTGTTCCGGTATTTCCATCTCGGTTCGTGACGGATCCAGATCCGGTAATATCGTCATCGCCTACGCAGGGATATGAGAAGTCACTTGATGGTGTAGCTTCACCATCGCCAGTAGAAATTAATCTAGTCATTGCACATGAACCTGGACAGCTGGATTCCAGGGTGAAGATGTTGAGTACGTTGTAGTTGCTGAAGGTGGTGAAGGAGTGGAATTCGACAGAAGAGCGGTCTGCGGATGCTGCACAGGGAAGTATAGTTATAGGTGTTAGGGAGACTGAAGAGTCTGAAGTTGCAGATGGACACAGGGATGTCCGGGCTGCAAGTGTTTCTGAGGTTGTGGATGGACGAGGGGATGTTCATGCCGCAAGTGTGGTAGAAGTAGATGAGGTAGAAGTTGAGGAGAAATTTGGTGGCAGCGTCGTGGAGTGTGTGAGTGAGAATGATGTAGTGTGTGAAGATGTGCAGACGCCTTCTGTAAGTAGTGTTGAGGATTCCGAGGAACGGAAAGAAGTTTCAGGCGGACCAGGTGAGCAACTAGAGGAGGACGAGGATGTGCAGTGTTCTGATGGTGGAAGTGGATGTGATGGCGATGATGTTGATGATGAACGTGTTAAGGAAAATGAGATTGGAGAAGAAGTTAGTGAAGACGTTGGTGAAGCGGCTGGTGACCAATGTGATGAAGAAATTGGTGAGGAGCTGAGGGAAGATGCGGTTGAAGATGGATCAGAGGGGCAACTGGAAGATGCTGAGGATGTGCAGTGTCGTGATTGTGATTTGGATTATGGGGATGAAAAGGGTGAAATTGTAGAAGAGAAGGAAAAAAAGGAAGGATTGGAAGAAGGACAAGTAGGGGAGTTAGATGATGAGCATAATCCAAAGCTGAGTCAAGGTAGTGAGGTAAGTTGCCTTGATTCTGATTCAGAGGAAACCAGCCAGTACAACTCAACACGAAATAATTTCTCTGAGAGTGGTGTCCGAGATGAACGGGTACCTAAAGTCCGTCATAGAAAGGTAAGAAGAAGAGGCTAACGGGTAGCGGGTAGATGTTCCCCACAATCCCGGTGGTGTTCGTCTACTTCAGGGTTGCGCCCCTGCCCACACGAGCCTTGGTTTTCTCAAGTCATTCTCCTTTTCGGAGGGAGCCAGGTCCTTACCCTTACTCCTAGCTATTGACCCTTTAATGATCCTTGCCCCGTTTCATCTTCCCGATTTTCCTATCCTTCCCCTTAGTAAAAAAAAAGAAAAGAAAAACCTACTAATAAGGAGTTAGAGAGACTTGCCGGAAGTGTTTAGAATGTGGTCCTCGAGATTGTCGGTTTCCCCTGTTTTAAAAGTAAGATGGAGAGTGATAGCGTACTGTTGTTTCTGGTTAGTGGTTGATTTGATTTTTGGTTAGTGTAGAGGTCGAGCCATGCCGCATTCTCCGGTTGTTCCCCGGGTGTTTTTGTTGAGAGAGAGAATTGTGTTTATTGTGTACCGACGTAGGTGGAGAAGTAATACCCCCCTTGCTAGTCATGGTGTTGTGTTGAATAAAAGTTGAGATTAATGTTCGCGTGCCCTTGGTGCGGTCCTCTCTGTCTGGCTGAGCGGGGCCGTCTGCCCTTGTGTAGGGATGTGGGCCAGCCATATGGCAAGGATGGAGATGCCTTGTGGGTGCATGTGGCTGGTCGGTCCAAGAGATGGACGATGAGTAGTGCGGTCGCTCACATACCAAGGTGGGAGACACGTTGTTTGGTCTTAGGACGAGTATGTGAGTGGGACCGGTGGAAGTAGGTGATGGTCACCGGAGAGGGTGATGTGTTGGGGCGGTCCCGTGGGGTTGGCATGGCAGAGAGGGTCGCATGGGAATGGACGCAATTGTGAGATTTCTCTGTTCTCCTGAGAGCAAGTGCTGCTGGGCCACCATAACCACGAAGTCCACGAGCTTGTTTTGGGAAGGGGGGACACTGCAGGGTACTCTCCCGAGTTTAAGTGTGGGGCAACCGGGTTGCCCTTTCGGGGTGGGGGTGTGCCGGGGGTTGCCTAACCCGGCTGTCGAAGGTTTTAGAAAATTAATTTTAAAATAACGCGAACGCAAGGGTCAGTTAAAGCGACGAGATTTGTACGGCTCCGTTAAAACTGCGCGCGCACTCGGTGGGGAGGTTTGCCTGTTTGCTAGATCGTAACTGCTGAATTCATTCACCGATTGGCACTCAAGGCAACAGCGGACTCCAGACCCGAACAGATTGTACTACGCAGTTTTTTTCTTCTACTCTAATGGCAGGCTGAATTTACGAGACTTCCCGGTAAGTGGTCATAGCATCTTATTGTGTGAGTCAGAAATAATTAAATTTAATTAACGAAATTTATGCAGTTGTATGAGAAAGACGAATGGTTTGGTGCGACCTGGCAGTTTGTATATTAAAAGATTATTTAATGTTCAATATGTGTAGCTCATATTCCTTTTATGATTATTGTATTGTAAGAGTCACTGTAATCGTTCCATAGAATGTTATATAAATTATAAGCTAAAGTCAGTGCGTAGGCATGAAGTGAATTGTGCACGTACATGCACCAGATTGCTCGCGTGTTCTCTTTAATTAACTATGGCAGTAAAAATAACTTGTGAGACCACCCTTAGAGGAAACACTATTAATATTTTAGTTGTGTGCAACTGTGAGTGCCTTGAATGTGATCATTTTGTGCAAATTGCAATAATTGGGCCACCACGTGGCAGTCTAACCTGTCGGATTCTGTCGGCACGTGTTAAGAGCGTGCTAGTGACTTTTACTCTACGCCTTTTAATAAAATCTTTTTATTTTTGAATTAATCATCCCATGGTAGACTTTATTATTCTTTAAGCAATTTGCAAGAAAATAATAACCGAAACTTTGTGCATTTATCTTGAGTTGGTTGAAGGCCCGTTCTGGGGTTATTTACCTGAGAACTTGGGTGGACATTTTTTATGAACAGCATTTCTAAATTTTATGAATTACCAGGGTTCTCGCCTAAGCCGGAGATGCTGGTCTTGCTGATAGAACTCCATCTTCATCAGCCATGAACCATCATACACGCACCTGTTCGGAGAAAGGAGTGTGGTGACCCAACTCAAGATGTATCACATGCTCATCATAATTAAGGTGATATGAACTCTTTTATTTTTTGTTGGCCGGACATGCCGTGCTCCTGATTCACAGTTTAAATTTCTTTTGAAACCATGTGCCCACGTGGCCAGACAGTCTGCTATAGGGTGTGTCAGCTGAACATTATGTGACTTTAATAATTTAACTTCATACAACTTAGTACGATGTTTGTAATTGTGTGCTGCACTGGGGGAGCGTGCTAGAGATCTTTTTACACTTAAATATTTTTGTATATAGCCAATAATCATTACTATGCTTGCTACAAAATTTATGTCACATGTTAGGGGTTCTGTTCCGGCTGGTTCAGAACGGGGTTTATATTTTAATTTCATTTTGTGTTAACATGTAAGGGCTGGGGGGGGGGTTCGTTTTCTTTTTCTGGCTGTTTTCGGGGAATAAATGGGGACATAGTTTTTGCCAGGCACATGTTCATGCAGTTTAAGGCAGGTTTGATTCCTGTCACACATGGTTAAGTACAGGCTGGCGCGCTCCCACATCTGCTAGGATACGACAGTCAGTTATTATAAATTCATTATATACAGCCATCGGGCTTTCACAGAAAAGAACTTTCATATTTTTCTGGGCATATACACATTAATTTTTTGATCTTGTAAAAGCATATACTGATTAATTTTTTTTGATCTTGTAAAAGCCCATACTAATTCATGTATCCATCTGGATATGTAAAACAAAATTAATGTTATAAATTCATACCAATTGCTCAAAATCAGGTGATGAGGATCTTTCTCATTTATGTGATGTCTCAGAAACTTAAAGAATTTCATATGCTCATGGTGGGGCAATTCTCAGATGCTATCTATACATATGGGCGGTCCGGTCTCTCTTATGGTATATGAGTGATTATCATCCTTTCGGGGGTTTTTCTTATTTATTTAAATTAATGGAAATTGATGAATGATGGTGACTGAAGGGCGAACATTTATGATTGCCGGTATTAGGGCTTGGCAGAAACACTGCCTGTTGAGCATGCGTATTCCAAGTGTATTAGGTGTTTATAATATGTGTCCATAATTATGAGTGTATGTGCCTTTGTGTTTCTGTACGTGTTGTCTGATATACATATATATATATATATATATATATATATATATTATAATTACTGATATACAAACCTTGTCTTTTGACACTATTAAGAATATGGGACTTATTTATCAATTATGTATTTTGGGGGTTATTCCTGATATTATGTGACAATTATGTGATAATTTTGTGATTTACATGTAACGAATTATGGGGTACAATAAAAGTTGTTATTGTTAGATTACAGCCGAGTTTCATTGCAAGTCCCGTCATACTGGACCCAGCGCATTTTTGGCTTCTCTAGGCTCGGGCCTAGTTTTAAATAACTTGTGGCTTCTCTTTCAAAAAAAAAAATATAAATACAAACAAAAAATAAAATACCAAAAAATTTTATATACAGCATAAAAAGGAAGGAGGGGTTACATTCTTAGTGTTTCCTGCTGCCTTTATATCATCGTCCATGACTCGCCTCTATACGTAATAACCGGTTTGACTTGTATATTTTTATTTTCGTGTTACAACTAATCAGTTTGCTTCCCTATAGCCTGCTGTCAGCATAATATTTCCTATTTGCATTCTGTCATGTATCATAGTGTTTATGGACCCTTCATTATCTATCATGTTATCTGAATTTACACATACTATGGTTGAACTGGTACAGCTTCTTCACCATATCGTCGTTTGTAATTAAGACCTATTCAGCTCAAATATTTAAAAAATACTGAATAGTACTGAAATTACCACCTACTAATTGTAAATTGATTTGTGTAAACAGTATTACGATAAACATTATTTAATTTAATTAAATACTGAATTAGTCATACATACTGCTTTACCCCATAATTCACACTAATGTAACTGAATAGTAGTCTGTAAATGAATAAGCTGCCATTGTATCTTAACACACATTTTTAGATAGTTGTGCGCACAACACCGCAGTTAAACATTTTTACTGACACGTTAAAATTGTAGTTTACTGTTGTTAAAGGATTTTGCTTACCCTCACATCTAAGTGAATTGGTGGCGAACAGAAGAATTTAATTTTAGAAGACGAACAAGAAATAATAAATTGCAGTAGCTATAAATATCTAGGAACAACAGTTACACAAGATGGTAGTCTAGATAAAGCGATAAGTGAAAGAAACAACCTGGTAAGAAAATCAATAGCATTGCTGAACAACATATTGTGGGACCAACAAATATAAAAAAATATAAAAATCGTATATACAATACAATCGTGAAACCAATTACTTCATACGAGAGCGAAATATGGCCAAAATACAAAGAACAGAAAAGTTGTTGGAAGGTACTGAAATGGATTATTGGCGAAGAGCGGCTGGGAGGTCAAAATTGGAAAAAGTAAGAAACGTCAGAATCCGGGAGATAATGGGGGTACAGTAGTCCATTGTCGACGACATAAAAACAAAACAGCTAAGATGGTTTGGGCATGTACAAAGAATGCCAGATAATCGACTCCCCGTGCAAATTTTGAGATGGACACCATACGGTCGTAGGCGAAGAGGAAGACCTAGGTTGAGTTGGAGAGAAGGCATCAACCGGGCAATGAGAGACCGGGAATTGGAAGAAGAATCTTGGTTAGATCGAGACCAATGGAGACTAGGGATTGGAAGACGTAGGATAACGTTATGAACCGATTTATATATATATAAATCTAAGTTCTTAAATATAATAATAATAAGCTTTTAATATCTACACTACTATATGTTTCTGAAACTTAGGTCATAAAAAAAAGATAAAGTCATAAAAAAACAGCAGAAATAAAGTTTCTGAGAGCAGTTAAAGGATATAATAAACTAGATCATATAAGAAATAAAGAGATACGAAGTGATTTAGATATTTTTGCAGTTAATTAAAGGATTAAAAAATGCAGAAGACAATGTATTCAACAGATCAATAGAATGGAAGGAAGTGGAATACCGAAGATGACAAAAGACTACAACCTAGAGGCAGAAGAAAAGTTGGTAGACCTAAGAAAAAAGTGAACTATGGAATAGGAACAGGCCGCTGAAGCCTAAAACCGTTAAGACGATGATGCTGATGATGATAAGCTCTTAATACAGTTACATGTTTGTCCTAACAATTATTCTTTTTCTTCACTTCTCGGGGTGGCACGTTGCCTGTTCAATCTTTACAGTCTATGTCATGCCAATTTTGCTCTTCGTCTTTCTACATTCCTAGTTCCAAAGGGTTTATACCTACAGACTACTTTATCCTTTATTCTGTCCGGATGTTACGAGCACTCCAGGTTATATTTCTGGATTGTATCGTTTATAGACAATACCTGTAGTTCACTCCTAATGTCCCCATTACGCAAACTATCTCGCCTTTTACCAACACATTCATATTTTGCCTCAGACAACTTATTTCTGAACTTCGGATTTGATTTGGTCTTCCTTGTAGGCACGCATGATTTGCACCTATACATTAATACACTCTCATTTATTTATAAAACTTAATCCTTGTTTCTTTCCTTGTTTTATTTCTCAACGTTCTTGTAAAATGCCACTCATCATCCAAAACGTCTGGTCTGTCTTCTGGAAATTTTTGATCTGACTGGATACTTTCCCCAGAGATCTTTGTTTTCTTCTTTTTTATTTTGAAACCGTACTGGTCGGATATCTGCTTTAAACGATATAAGAAATACTGGAACTCATCCTCGGTTTGTTTTCGAATAAGAAATAAAGAAAAATTACGTCTTAAATTTAGAACTTTTGTAAGACGTAATTTAAAATTTACAGTATCTGATAAATTATATATATACTATTTTTTAAGGCTGGGAACACAGTTATTGGTAGTAATAGTATTGTCCATGGTTGTGATACAGAAGATTAAGAGACACAGGCGTATCTTTGGCTTCATGCCACCGACGGTAAATGTACCCATATATAAGACGTCTGTAGGCGGGACTCATTTCTAGTTAAGATTAAACTTACATCGTAAATATTTTCTTGGAACCGCCATTTCGCTTATATTAAACCCTTCCTACGTTACACAATTAATTTTCTTTTTATTACGATAAACAATATTTCTCATAGAATTGGCTGTAATTTACAGTATGTTAATGTAATTTATAGTTTTATAGTATATTAATGGCTGTAATTCAGTTATATTATAAAACAGATTGCAGGGTCCTTAAATATTTTCAGTTGGAGTTTGTTTACTGAATATTTAGTATTGTTTATTAAATTAACTATTAAATTTGCTGTGACTATACGCAGCATTTAAACACAACATAGCTTTTATCTCAGACTACTAATTAAAAATACTATTAGTTTTAGATTTAGATACCAAAGAAAGTGATTCCAATAATACATATTGTAACATAACAATTTCGTTATATAAGAAAGTATATAGCAATCTTCAGAATTCACTGTGATAAGCCCATGTTGAAATTTTATTTTATATTGTATGCAAAGAAGCATAGTAGAAATTAAAGAATAAGAAAAATACACTAAAATATACCCATTAAAAGATAACATTGCAATTAGTCATGTATACAAAGAGGTAAATATTCCGTTAGTTAAATGTAAAGAAAATGAGATAAAATATAAAACTACATTACCAATTGACAATGACCCAACCTTCAATGTCTAAAACTTCACTACACCCAGAGGAATATCATGTGATATTATTATGTAAATATAGGAAAATGTAAATAGATAAATGTCGAGTATAAGTGTTAATATATTAGGAATTAAGTTATAAAACAATTGATAGTGCTTTAATGTAAAAAAAATTTACTAATGTATACAAACCTAACATAAAAATTGTAATTGATTGGAAAATACACATAAAATCGTTGTGTTAAGACCTCAGCTATAGAATGTAAAATATTAGTTTTGCATACTCTACTACTGACGACTTTTCCGACTGGTCACGGTGTAGATGATACGTTTCTTGGTACCGATCAAGAGCATTATCAACTGATCACATTGTCAGGGCAATCCGTTCATAGCACATAGAGGGGGAGATCTTGTACTATGTATTATATACAATATATATTGGATATTGTGTCGCATACAGGCAAAATGAGGATTTGACCAGAATTATTTCCGGTGTAATGTTAAACACTCCGAAAAACAAGACCAAAATACGACACTAATTTAAGATTTTAGAAAACGATGGCTTTTTCAGCAATATTATATGGCTGCGAATCATGGGCGATGAGAAAGAGCGACCGGAATAAGATTCAAGCAGTGGAAATTAAATGCTTAAAATCGATAAGGGGATGTGCAGAACCAGACTGTAAAAAAATGACGATGTAAGAAAGGATTTGAGTATATTTTTAGTTAGAGAAAAGATAGTGTTGTATAAAGAAAAATGGAAAAGCCCTTTGCAATGGAAAGGGCAATACCACCATTCCATAATTACCAGCTATATGGATGAAGCGACGTTGGACGACCAGTAACAAGGTGGCTAGTAACATGAGGCCGGAACAGGAGAATGCCCCGACACGCCTTGAAAGGTTGATCATGATAAGGTTGGTCCGTAATGTAGCGTGGCTGCCAGATTAGGACGCGTGACTGGGCAGTGTGGATATTGCGTGCGAGTTCTTAAGACCTCGAGGTCCATCAAGGCCAGAATTTTTTTCTTCAGCGGACCGTTAAAACGGTTCTCGTACAGGTCACGTTAATACAGTACGAGCCGAAGCCGTTTACAAGGCTACGTATTCTGTATCTGTACGTATTCTGCCAATTATGAGATAGCTCGCTTGGGCCCTTGTCACTTGCCAGTACGTAAAACGTAAATGTAAGGCATCGCACGGTATCTCATTCAAGGATCTCAATGTACTGTGTAAATGTGATTATATTGTCTAAATTATTATTATTATTTGTATACAGATTAACTCAGTATAAAATGTTTTTATATTTACATAATTCGAACATTTTAATATGACATATTTAACGTTATTATCGTTATTTTAATTTAGTATAAATATTATTTTAATTTTGTATGTAATTGCTAAAAAATCATTGATATATCCTATAGTGTTTAATAATATTGCCGGCACTTTCTTGCCCAAAATATGACGTCAGTTCAGTTTCTTGCCCAGGATGTTTATGACGTCAGTTAGCCCTACCTGGGTGTAACACTCTACACACACGTGTAGAACCACGTAAAGACTCGGGGCCAGGACGGACTCACCCCACCCAGCAACAGAAAATGAATAAGGAAAGGACGAACAAAGGAATATTAATCGTTCTTCTTCTTCTTCACTACATGGCTTGGGCTACAGCCCGTTCCGACTTTACAGAGCCTCTGACAATTTTTTTCAGGATTTTCCACGATCTCTAGTTCCTACTAGGCTCTATTCAAACGCTTGTTTAGGAACACGCGTGTCTACCATGCGTTCCACATGGGACTTCCAATTCTGCCTATATTCCTTTATTCTCTGCAGAACCGACTGTAACTTTAGCTCTTTCCTTATCGTCGTTTCTTAGATGATCTCTCAAACTGCATTCCTTGATTGCTCTCAAAAATTTCATTTCCGAGGCTTGTGTTTTTAAAATATCTTTTTGCATTAGAGTCCATGTTTCACATCCATACATTAAAGTCGCCATCGCCACGACCTTATAGAACTTTAACTGTGTCTCCCTCTGCGTTTTATTCTTCAATAGCCGTCTTATTGTTCCACAGGTATAACTAAATTTATTTACCTTTCTCTCTATATCGTTGTCCTTTCTATATGAGATATCACTACCCAAATAATTGAAAATTTGATGCCTGCCCCAAGAACACTGTTATCAATTAGAATTTTGGTTCTTACAGGGTTCTTCCCTCGGAAGGGCATTGTTTTTGTCTTATTATTTGAGATCTTAAAGTTGTATCTCTTTAACTCGTTTTCATTCTTCCTTATAATTATTTGGTCATCTGCGTAGAGCAATGTGCTAAGTGATCCCTCAACCGAAATAACTTTCGAGATCCCTTATGTTAACAGTTACGACACATATTAACTCAATATACAATACTAGCTGTTACCCCCGGCTTCGGACGCAAATATTAGACTTTTATAAAGTATTTTAATATAACTTTTAATGTATATGTCTATATGGTGTTCTGTCAACTCTATAACAATTTTGTACTTATTAGTCAGATTCTCTCCAAAGCTGTTTTCAACACTTGTACTATTTTAACTTGTACTAAATTATTATCTTGGTACAACAATCTTTGGAGATTTAAAAGTACCCGTTTATAAACCCTTTGGAGATATTTATAATGTACCGGTTAAATCAACAACGCTAAATTCTTTATTTTAAGTGTTACTGTGTTACAAGCATTGTATGACACATTAAACGTCATGTTTCCTCAACCATGGCTTTTATTTATTTCAGCAGTAAACTAAAAACCAAAAACCATTGTCACCTAGCCTCACAAATGAAAACAACACGTATTTTCGCTTTGCATTAAGTAATGGACAATTTACAATTAGTACACTTCCTCTTTTGCACATCGTAATATATCGATACAATCGCATATTATATAAAACATCAAAAATGTACTGCAGGAATGGATAAATGTGCAGTTCCGATGCCGCTAAATAGGTTTTGTTTATTTACTTGTTACTATGGTAATTAATTCTGGTCTCCATGGTGTTGTTAACATCTTTATACGCGTCAACGAAAAATCATAATTTAAAGGCCTAAATTGTGCAAACGGGGCAAAGAATAAAATTCCAAGTTAGACAGTATTTTTTGCCTTGTGTCAAAGGTTATCTGTGCTAAATTTGGTGGCAGTCGGTGTAACGGTGTGGATTTGTATTCAGTACCCATAAATCCTCAGACTTTGAGTTTTGTGTATATATATAGGTTATTATTGCCACACACAGTATTATTACTTTGTTAACTGAGTATGAAACATTACAGCAATATTACATATGATTGCTAAAGGAATCGCTGAAATCTTCACTTCATTTTGTTTATTTTCCAACATCGATTACACATTGTAGTGTGAATACCACTGCATTTCTTTCTCAAGACAGAATTATAATATTACTTTAATTTTGTATGTAATTGCTAAAGGAATTATTGAAAGGTTCATTTGTTTTTTCCCCAATATCGCTTTTACAATCTAGTGTAAATGTCAGTATATTTCTTTTTCAAGACAGAATAGTAGTATACGTTGACATATCTCTCGTCTTCATGATCCCACCTCAAGTGGAACATTTTTTACTCTGAAAAACACTTATGTCGTGGCCACAAAACAAGGGTAAACGTTTGACGGCTCACAATAGAGGGGGCACAATATTTACACTGTTGCTTATACGGGACAGCAGAAAACAAGTTGTGATACAGATAATAAAATTTTTCTTTGCATCGCCCGATACGAGTGTGAAATGTCTTGTTCTTTGTTATAAAATAAATGTTACTTTCCTTGTTATAAGCTACCATCTGTTTATATTCACGAAGGCTTCTGCGGCAGATATACATTATGTTTTTGAAGTATTCGTCCGTTATGTATCGCGTCAAAAATGCCTTATATATCAAAGTTAAACGTATATTACAATAAGTATCCTCAGGTCTATGTGACTTTGAGACTGGGTCACATAGACCCTGAGATTAGTCATTATAATGTGAGTGAAACATTGTCCTACAAGATATTTTTGACCCGGTCCATACCTGGAAAAAGACTTCAAAACATATCTTCTGTTTGTCTACATCTACTGTAGGAATATCAAGATTGTTTAAATCTTGGTAAGTTGCTATTTAATATTTTTTTAACGTTTTAAATAATAATATTGATCTTAATACATAACTAAAATAGAATTATATACTTAATATTACATTTGTGTAATAAATTATTGATTAAATTGGTTGTGAATATACGCAGCACTTAAACGCAACATCCTTTCTATGTGTGACCACTAATTAAAAGTACTGTAACTTTGGACGATTTAGATACTGAATAAATATGATGTCAATGGTATATGTTAAACTGTGTGTCGACAGACGCTCAATTTGGCTAGCAAAGAATTTAAAATGACACTGTGGAAAGTATGGAATATTGTGTGGAAGTGAGTTATATCAATCAAAACTGACAACGGAAAACGTGTTAAAATGCTCTGAAAAGTGTACTAGAAAAGAGTAGCGTAGGAGTCAATAAGGGAAAAGTAAAACATAAAAGAAAGGATAGGAGGAGTCTAAACAATAATAGTGTAACACTCAAATTTTATGTACAAATTAAATAAGATTGGCAAAAAGATCAAAGGATATATGCAATTGCGGAAGGGGCACAAGTTAGAATGCAGGGTGGAAGACAAAATAAATCTTACTTCATAGACCAAGTAACTTTGGAAGTCCAAAAAGAAGTTTAGTCACAACATACCATACGCTTTTATGCAGAGAGGAAGAAGAACAAGAAAAAGAAAAAGAAGGAGAAGGGAAAAGCAATAAGAAGAAGAAGAAGAAACATACTCTCTGTTATTTATTTCCATGGTAACATGTTTTTACTTCCATATTCCTTAAGGAATGGAAGTATGGTGATGGCAAAAAAAATCGTGTTCGAGATTATTGCAGATTCTTATTCTACTACACTCAAAACATGAAAAAAAGTCGTTTTCCGAAAAGTGTCTGTGTGTCTGTCTGTCTGTCTGTCTGTGTGTCTGTGTGTCTGTGTGTCTGTAGATTTTTTTTCTATGGCAAACGATAACTGCCGCAAATTCAAACAGAATCAAATAATTTTTTGCATACAGCCCGGTTTTCCAGAGTTCTCGCGACCTATTGTTTTTGGTGAAGATGGGTTGAGGGAAAGGGGTAGTTTACCTGCACGGTTTTTTTATCAAGGGAAATTTTGTTTGTTTGGCAAACGATAACAGCCGCAAATTCAAACAGATCAAATAATGTTTCGCATACAGCCCTGAATTGTAGAGTTCTCAAGACCTATTGTTTTTGGTGAAGATCGGTTAAGGGAAAGGGGTAGTTTACCTGTAACGTTTTATGTTTTAACAAGGGTATTTCCTATGGCAAACGATAACAGCCGCAAATTCAAACAGAATGAAAAGATTATTTGCATACAGCCCTAAATTGTAGAGTTCTCAATACCTTTTGTTTTTGGTGAAGATCGGTTAAGGGAAAGGGGTAGTTTACCTACAACGTTTTTTTAACAAGGGTATTTTCTATGGCAAACGATAACAGCCGCAAATTCAAACAGAATCAAATAATTTTCTGCATACAGCCCTGATTTGTAGAGTACTCAAGACCTATTGTTTTTGGTGAAGATCGGTTGAGGGGAAGGGGTAGCTTACCAGCAACGTTTTTTATCATGCGTATTTTCTATGGCAAACGACAACTGCCGCAAATTCAAACAGAATCAAATAATTTTTTGCATACAGCCCTGGTTTGTAGAGTACTCGCGACCTTTTGTTTTTGGTGAAGATCGGTTGAGGGGAAGGGGTAGTTTACCTGCTACGGTTTTTTTTATCAAGGGAAATTTTTTTTTTTTGGCAAACGATAGCCGCAAATTCAAACAGAATCAAATAATGTTTCGCATACAGCCCTGAATTGTAGATTTCTCAAGACCTATTGTTTTTGGTGAAGATCGGTTGAGGGAAAGGGGTAGTTTACCTGCAACGTTTTTTTAACAAGGGTATTTTCTATGGCAAACGATAACAGCCGCAAATTCAAACAGAATCAAATAATGTTTTGCATACAGTCCTGATTTGTAGAGTACTCAAGACCTATTGTTTTTGGTGAAGATCGGTTAAGGGGAAGGGGTAGTTTACCTGCAACGTTTTTTTATCAAGCGTATTTTCTATGGCAAACGATAACAGCCGCAAATTCAAACAGAATCAAATAATTTTTTGCATACGTCCCTGAATTGTAGAGGTCTCAATGACTTTCGATTTTGGTGAAGATCGGTTAAGGGGAAGGGGTAGTTTACCTGCAACCTTATACGTTTTAACAAGAGTAAAGTACTTGAAAATTTATTTAAACTTGTTGAAACAATGGTAATTGTTAAAAATAAAATAATTTTGTTGCCAGGCAATAAAATTATAATTTTTTCATTTTAATGTAATATAATATTTTTCATTTAATACAGCAATAAAAGGGCAGGTAAGACACAGCCTGGCTGTTTGGCTGAAAATGATTTTAAATATAAATCTTAGAATATGGAAGTCATGTATGGTTCTCCATACCGATATTTTAGTTGATGACATTATCTTATTCTTTCACTAAAAGCTTTTATTTTTTTTCATAAAAGTCATTATACTTCTTGTATTTTCATAGGATGCGCTCGAGACCCAGTCTATCTTCTGACTACGATTTATGTATATAGTGGCGTGGCTTGGGTACTTGACATCCGTTGCAGGTTGTGAAAGGCCTAAAACGTAAACTAAAATATAACTCGAATTTTTTCTTGTAGCAAGTGTTCTTTTTAGAGCATTTTCTATCATCCGTTGGGAGAAGAAGAGGGTCCCGGTCAACGGGATCTGACTCTCATTGTACTTACAAAGAATAAATCGGAACACAAATAATCGAATATAAAATAATAATAAAACACATAAAAACACAGGACTAAACGAACAAAACACAAATGGGTACGTAGTATCTGCTGCACGTCAGTACCGAAAACAAACACAGCTGCTAACTGAGCGTTTTGCTGGTTTATACAGCGGCAACACATTGGGTTGGACGAATTTGTCCCCTCCCCACCGTAGTGACATCTACTACGAGGTCAATGACCGTACGCAGTAAAACATTGCCAGTGTCTGAGCCGGCAACACGAGACGGTGCAAGTGCCCAGCAGTTCGAAAGCAATGCTACGCTTTTCTTCAAGTTTCCCTACTAATATCGTTCGGATTTCAAATTATTCAATAACTAAAATATTTATTCTGTGATATAATTAATATTATTTTCTCTTATTTCCAGTACTGTTGCTGCCGGCAACAGCGGTTACATGGACGCCACGCTACTGCATGTATACTATTGAAGGAACTTATCTTTTTGAGAAAATAAACTCTACACAAATTAAAGTTTAATGCATAAGGTAGAACAGAGAATAGGTAAACATTTACACGGTAAGCTCTATAAAAGTTTAAATACTCTTCATAACTGTAATTAATAATAAGTGATTGTATTACTGTTCATTGCGTTTTTTATCTGATGTAAAAGTTTCAACTTTACTGTAAGTAGCAAATTAAATGTGAAACTTAAAGTGCTGCTCTGCTTCTTCAGCGGGATGAAATTACTTTGCAGCTCGGCAAACTACTTACGCTACTTAAGTGTGAACAGTGATTTTCTTCTAAACAAAATCATAAGAAAGGAACTACTGAAAAGTTTCTCAACTAACTCATATATTGATTATAATTCTCAAAACCGTTTCAAATTATAAAGCTTTAGTTGATTTTTAATTTTTTTCTTTAAATAAGAGTAATAATGAAGAAGCAAAAAGCAAGTTTCTACTCAAAGAGAAAGCGGGGAAAACTGGCCTCCAAATCTCCTTTGCTAAAACGGAAATTATGACCATCCTATTTAAATTCGCGAAAACGTGCCTAGACACTACGTATGGAGAAATAAATATACGTATGGAGAAATATACTAAAAATTTTATATATCCGGGGGGGGGGGAAACATATCTCGAAACGCCTCAGAGAAAGAATCCTTTAAGATAAGGAAACTGAAATTAGCAAAAGCCTTTACTCTAACCTGGGAATTGTACGGAAAGAAAAACCTTTCCAGAAGTGCGAAAGTCTACTGTGATCAGGCCGGTAATCATGTATGGAGTAAAAACAATGTGCTTCCAAAATTTGAATCCTCTTCTTAAAATTGAATGAAAAATTCTTCGGAAAATTTATGGACCCAAGGTAACCAAAGATAGGTACAGGGATAGAACCAAAGAAGAACTGAACAGGGATCTGGAAAATCTGGAAACGGCTTTCCGAAGGAAAAGATTCAGATTCCTAGAACATATTTTTTGGATGGATTGGTCCAGATTAAATAAACAAATTTTCAACTATATTTCGCTACTTTCCAGTCTAAACGGATACACCAAACAATTCAAGGAGGAAATGATGAAACTGGGTATCTCTTTGAACAACTGTGTAGATAGAAAGATGTACAGAAATAAAATTCAAAATCTTGAAGTTCTCTGCGGTAAGAAAAAGACGAGAAAGGGGTGGATAGTGGAGAGGAAGGCGGCGCATAGTGTGCGAAGAGGGCCTTCTGGCAGGAGGAGAAAAGGAAATGATATTTTCGTGGTCCACGGCTGGCCTGTTTTTGTAAAAGAAAAAATAGTAATAATATATGAAAACACTCAGTTAACTTCCAAATTGTGGAAATGAACGAAAAAAAAGTGATATAAAGAAATGGCAGTTTTTTTGGTTGTAAAACACAGAGAAAAAAATGGAATTTCCGTTCACTGAAACAATACGTCGCTTTGAGTATAGTACCTACACAAACACACAACTAAACAAATAAAGTTTAATAAAGAAAGTTGTGTTACTGGTTATAATCACAAACAGAATTATCACTTTGCACACCACTATAGAAAATTATTCCGATTATCGCTTTCAAGCCTCCCAGCTGAAATTGGAATTCCGATCTGACGATGAGCTGGGATGCTTGAAAGCGCTAATAGGAATAATTTTTCTATAGTGGTGTGCAACAGTGATAATTCTGTTTGTAAACAGATAAAGTGTCAGTCAGCTGATGTCGTCGACCTTGATGAAACGTGATTCGGTGACCAAGAAGATTAACAAACAGATTGAAGTAAAGATTCTAAGAACAACAAAAGGGTTGCACGAGATAGGATCGTTTGCGCAATGAGGATATTACAGGAGAGGTACAGATCTCCATAAATGATAAAGACATATCGGAGGCAAATGAATGTCCTAGACAGAATTAAGGACTACCTGAGGTTGTGATATAGACCCTTTGGTATAAGTTATGTAGGAAGACTAAGTTATGTAGAGTGAGATGGAGAGTAACTGTGTGAAGAGGGGAACAGGCAAAGTGCCTAGTCCGTGAGGTGCAGAAGAAGAAGAAGAGTTCGCTGACCGACTCACGAGGGTGGCGGGAGAGTATATATGGATATATCTGTAATGTCACTTGCAAGTCACAAAAATAATACAATTAAACAATATTTTAGAATTTTTAGTGGGTTGTCATCGTCTACACATAACATATTATAAATCTACAACATTTTAAGCTCCTATGTGTCATATTGTTTGCGGTAGAGAGCGATTAGGAATGTAAATTTTGTTGAATTAAAAGAACTCGCTATCGCTCGTGCTAATAATATTCTCAAAAATTATTACTGTAATAGTTTTAACGATGGTAAAAAAAAACCAATAAGTTAAATAAAAAACATATTACAGTTTATGTTAAAAGTGGTAATGTTTTCAATACTTTTAATTTAATTAAATCATCATCATCTTCACCGATTAAACCAAAAATGGTTTGTTCCGGTCTCAAATAGGAAAAGATTAGAGATGGTCACTCCAGCGCTTCTCCGGACATCCCACACCTCTCCGTCCCCTCTGCTTATAGTTCCAGAGTTGTTTGGGGATGCGGCAGTTATCCATCAGTTCGGCAAAGATGTTTCCATCAGTTCAGCAGATACTGGGCGATCCTGTCGAGTATACTCATAATATTCAGTTCCTGCCGTATATCTGTGTTTCTTCTACGATCATGGAGAGTATACCCTGCCACGTGCCTGAGAAATCTCATTTCAGCCGCTTGAATGCGACTGGCCTGGCCTTTCGTTAAATTCCAATTCTCAGACCCATAAAGAAGTGTGGGAAGAGCCATCACCTTGTAAACTTTTAGGTGTGTTCCTTTACTTGCTGACTTAAGGGTTCGCCTAATGGTCCCGCACATAAGGTTTAACTTATGTAACATATTCACAACGTCGTTGCATGCATTGTAAGACACATTCTAGCCCAGGTATTCAAAATTGCTAACTTGTTCCAGGACAGTACTAACTATAAACTTTTTTGCCCGTACGGAATCAGTTCCACGAAAAGCCATCACCTTGGTCTTAAGTGTGGATATTTGCAATCCAGAGTGTTTGTAAATTCGATTTAACAAATGTATACCCATCTGCAAAATGTTTTCAGAGGCCGACAGAATAGCCTGATCGCCCGCAAACATCAAAGTGTCAATTTTAGAGTGACCAATCATAAAATGGTCTGGAAGACACATCAGCCAGTTTTGTATGACATCGTCAATATATAAATTAAAAAGATCCACAATTGATCAGGCCAACTCTAGGAACTGTTCTTGGTTTCCCTGGTTCTATTAAGACTTTATTCTCTACATAAAGGCTCTGTATTCCTCTGACTTGATATTGTGGGATCCCTTTCCTTGCCATTACTCCCCATAGTTTGCTTCCGATTCACTCTGTCAAATGCCTTCTTGAAGTGGATGAAACCTATGTATGTAGGCAGCTGATACTCTCTACGCTTTTCAATGAGCTGGGCTATTTTAAATATAGCCTTTCATTGTAAATAAACGTGTATATATATATATATATATATATATATATATATGTATAGTCCTTATATTGTAGATCTAAACATGATCTGCCCTTCCTAAAACCGTTTTGGGCATCTGAAAATATGGTCTCCGTTATCGCATTCAGCCGTGTTCTTAATATAGATGCATATAATTTATATGAACTATTAAGAAGGTTGACTCCTCTGTAGTTCCTGCTGTCATTACGATCGCCTTTCTTGAATATGGGAATTACCTTTGCAATCCGCCAGTCGTCACTTTGATTAAATAAAATAATAAATATTTAACTCATATTGTTTGTACCAGCATCTCATATGCCCGTAGTGAGTGTGTTACAGATTCTCTCTCACTCATTTGGGGTCTACAGTTTAACGCCCGAACGTCTGCACGACATAGTTGATATAATGGGCAGGATACCTCTTGCTGGTTTGCCATCGTCTCGCGAGATATGGCGCTCGTATCTTTATCAGATCACGCAAGTTGTCAAGAACATAATTCGTTGTGTCCTACAAGGGAAACAGTATAATTAACATCGGATAAGTCACCAATGCAACTTTCATGGCAGTTAGAAGTACACAAAAATAGACAAGTACAATTCTCCAAGTTGAAGATTGCCGAACACATAATAATGTAACAAGCAATAAATGTCACCTTATCAACAGTGTCACAACGAGTAATACACAATAATCAGTAAAACCCGAAAGACACAAAAACGGTTACTGCGAAACACACTCTAATATCGGAAGACCCAATCTGCACTTGGACGGCCGATGGGTGCTTACTTATGCCACGTTGAGGTTCAAGGAACAACCTGCCGCTTTCCAGATGACGTAGTAATAACCTACTTACGTAGTTACAGCCGGTCTGGAAGCTGGAAGCTATATCAACGCAGGACCTTGTACTCATGGTCGAATGCTCCCATGTCACACAAGTTGCCTATATATCAGTATACAATGGGGGTTCAATACAAAATAGCAGATGTGTTAGGAGATTCTGCGCGTCCAATGGTTTCTAAGTGGGCACTTGAGTTTAAACGTGGTCACGAGAGTACTGAATGCGATCGTCGCAGTGGACGCCCCAAAAGTGCAACAACTCCACACATCAATAAACGAAATTCCAGACGCGGTGTGTGAAAACTGGCGATTCAGAGATGATGAAATTGCTGAGATTATAGGTACCTCACATGAGCGTGTCTATTGCGTTTCAACACAAGACACTGGTGTGAAAGAACTTTGAGACAGGTGGCTGCAGCGTTTGGAGTTGTTAAACTTTCTGGGCGTTCACTGTTTGTACCACTTTACGGCCGCGTTTAAATGCGATTGTCCACTCACAACCCATTGTTTTTGAAGATGCAGTATTTCCTAATACATTTTCCATTCCGTTGTCTATTTTCGTTGCGACATTTCTCAGTTGGCTGTTTTTAACGATTAAACAACACAAAGTGTCATGTCGGTCACCGTTTCCAAAACAATTATATCATTTTAACAGTCATAAATTAGTGGTGTAACAGTAATAAATCCCGACTTAATAATCGTTAAACATTATTTAATTGATTTAATTTTTTAATGAATCGTTTTACAATTTATCTAAATTAATTTAATTTCTATGGAATTATTTATTATTTTCATATTAGTTAATTAACACGAAAAATTAATACATTAGTACTACTGTAACAATAGTAAATTAACTGTAACAATAGAAAACGTTTAAAAGATACCTTTTTTAACAAATAATGAGTAATTTTGTCTACTTATCAAAACAGGTGCGACATGTAAACTTCGGACAGCTGGTAAACAAAGAAATATACTAACAGATAGATTTGGAAATTAACAGGCGTTTTCAATAAATATGAATCTTACAAAAAAGCGAAAGTTTTGTTCACTGATCTATATATGTCTCCGAGAAATTTTCAACTGATCTTCGTAAATCCGTTAATATTAAACTTTTTAAGGGAGTAGGTCACCAGCGAGAACCGTTTCATTTGATTTAAAATATGTGCCATTAAATTGCTTATTCGTCTATTCGTGTTTTAATTGAAATATATTCATGATTTACCTAATGTAAAACATATTTCCTGATTACTTTTTTTTCACGACAAAATGGAAAATCATTTAAATAAAATGAATTTCTTTCTTTTAAATCATCTAAAGTTTTTTAATTATCTACAACTAAGTTTGCCAAACAAAAGTAAGTTTATTTTCTTTTAAGTAGAAAATATTTATCTTGTGCTTCTACCGACTTGTAATGCTAGAAATAAAATTGATTCCAATAAATTATTTACAACATAAATGGATAACATCAGGCAGTTCATTTCAGCGAGTGCAAAATAAACTTTACTCCTTGTTAAAAGTGGATGAATAAATTATCGTTATAAATTTTAATGTTTATAAAAGGACATCGAATTACCAAGATAAAATAAAATGTTTAATTTACCAGTTTTATCCGTCTCGTGCCAATCACGTCTCGTTTTGTGGCACATGCCCCATTATCAGGTCGTATCGCTCAGTAGAGGTTATGACAATACAAACGAAAACATGAAGTATAAGTACACACACACACACACACACAACACAATCCACATACGCGGCATGCGTGTAGAAGTTATCAATGTATGTTAGTTAACGATTTCTTGTCTACACTGTATTTTGTACATTATTTCCAAACGAGCATAGAGACCCCTTTGGAATAGCGACAGTAGATAAAAACAATTTTCCTGAAGTTTTACGATGCTTCTGTGAGCAAACGGGAACAGTTAAAGGTGCAATAAAATTCCCCACCCAAATCACTTCCCCACTCAGCAGTTTCTACTTTATCACATCATACTCTGTATGCATATAGAGTATGTGTATGAGTATATACGTGCAGGTATACTTCACATCATACTCTGTATGCCTATACAGTATGTGTATGAGTATATACATGCAGGTGTACTTCACATCATACTCTGTATGCATATACAGTATGTGTATGAGTATATACGTGCAGGTGTACTTCACATCATACTCTGTATGCATATACAGTATGTGTATGAGTATATACGTGCAGGTGTACTTCACATCATACTCTGTATGTATAAAGTATATACAGTATGTGTATGAGTATATTCGTGCAGGTGTACTTCACATCATACTCTGTATGCATATACAGTATGTGTATGAGTATATACGTGCAGGTGTACTTCACATCATACTCTGTATGCATATACAGTATGTGTATGAGTATATACGTGCAGGTGTACTTCACATCATACTCTGTATGTATAAAGTATATACAGTATGTGTATGAGTATATTCGTGCAGGTGTACATCACATCATACTCTGTATGCATATACAGTATGTGTATGAGTATATACGTGCAGTTGTACTTCACATCATACTCTGTATGCATATACAGTATGTGTATGAGTATATACGTGCAGGTGTACTTCACATCATACTCTGTATGCATATACAGTATGTGTATGAGTATATACGTGCAGGTGTACTTCACATCATACTCTGTATGTATATACAGTATGTGTATGAGTATATTCGTGCAGGTGTACATCACATCATACTCTGTATGCATATACAGTATGTGTATGAGTATATACGTGCAGTTGTACTTCACATCATACTCTGTATGCATATACAGTATGTGTATGAGTATATACGTGCAGGTGTACTTCACATCATACTCTGTATGTATATAGTATATACAGTATGTGTATGAGTATATTCGTGCAGGTGTACATCACATCATACTCTGTATGCATATACAGTATGTGTATGAGTATATACGTGCAGTTGTACTTCACATCATACTCTGTATGCATATACAGTATGTGTATGAGTATATACGTGCAGGTGTACTTCACATCATACTCTGTATGTATATAGTATATACAGTATGTGTATGAGTATATTCGTGCAGGTGTACATCACATCATACTCTGTATGCATATACAGTATGTGTATGAGTATATACGTGCAGTTGTACTTCACATCATACTCTGTATGCATATACAGTATGTGTATGAGTATATACGTGCAGGTGTACTTCACATCATACTCTGTATGCATATACAGTATGTGTATGAGTATATACGTGCAGGTGTACTTCACATCATACTCTGTATGTATATAGTATATACAGTATGTGTATGAGTATATTCGTGCAGGTGTACTTCACACCATACTCTGTATGTATAAAGTATATACAATATGTGTATGAGTATATATGTGCAGGTGTACTTCACATTGTACTCTGTATGTATAAAGTGTATACAGTATGTGTATGAGTATATATGTGCAGGTGTACTTCACATTATACTCAGTATGTATATAGTATATACAGTATGTGTATGAGTATATACGTGCAGGTGTACTTCACATTATACTCTGTATGTATAAAGTATATACAGTATGTGTATGAGTATATACGTGCAGGTGTACATCACATCATACTCTGTATGCATATACAGTATGTGTATGAGTATATACGTGCAGTTGTACTTCACATCATACTCTGTATGCATATACAGTATGTGTATGAGTATATACGTGCAGGTGTACATCACGTCATACTCTGTATGCATATACAGTATGTTTATGAGTATATACGTGCAGTTGTACTTCACATCATACTCTGTATGCATATACAGTATGTGTATGAGTATATACGTGCAGGTGTACTTCACATCATACTCTGTATGCATATACAGTATGTGTATGAGTATATATGTGCAGGTGTACTTCACATTATACTCTGTATGTATAAAGTATATACAGTATGTGTATGAGTATATACGTGCAGGTGTACTTCACATCATATTCTGTACACCCACTTCGACGCTCGTCCACTGTTGAAAGCTTTAATGGTTAAACTAAGTAACACATATAATGTATTGAACAGTAAATTATCTCCGGTTGCGGATTACAGTTTTCTGTTTTATTCTAATGACTACAAATGACACAATGTCGTAAATCCTGATACAGTTGGCAGACGCAAGTCATTTAATTGATACTTCCTTTGAAATCGTTGTGTGTGGAAATGTTGTTATTGTCGAAAATGAAACGGTAGTGACGTAAGACAAGTTGGGAAAACGTGCAAGGTCAATTTCGGATTACCATCAGAGGCCATCTTCAGTGTCTAAGATTGGCACAGTATACGCCAATTCACTTCACAGATAAGATAGACATTACAGATATTGCCTGAGAAGGCCCGTTTATAGCATATAATCTTTTGTACCAGCACAATCTAAGCTGTATAAGCAACACCAACCAGTCAGCATCAAGTGCTATCTGATTGGCTTGGGAGCACACCATACCAAATACTATTTATTAGGAGGCTTTTCCCCTTTGATTCATAGCAATGGAATCATCTTTGAAGATTTCCACGGGCTCCATGTGCGGCCGAGGGTAGTAGACACTCTTCGAAGACAAGATCTTGGTGTCCTCAGAGAAAACGCGATGGTCAGCGTTGGAGAGTGCATGTTCAGCGACCGCAGACTTTTCCAGCTGTCTCAATCAACAACAGCGGCTGTGTCACCAATTTTATTATTAGATTCATGAAAACAATGCGTCATTCTGGACCGTTGGGAAAACGGAATCCTGACCGACCACAGAAAAGATGGATGGGGGACCTCTAGTAAATCCTCTTGATGCGTAAAGAAATACCGGTGACTGAGCCTATAAAAGGAAGAGAAGAAAAAGAAGAAGAAGAAGAAGAAGAAGAAGAAGAAGAAGAGGGGAGGAGGTTGAGGAGATTGAGAAATAAGAATAAAGTGATTTTGTATAATGATTATGTAGTAGTAGTAGTAGTAGTAGTAGTAGTAATGTATGAAACGTTTGAGTTATACAAGTAGTTAATAGACAATACCTTGCTTCATATGCAATCACACTGCTGTGCTGTACTCAAATTGCCTACCTGCGCCGTAATTAGAACTTTAACATCGCACTATTATGAATTTTCCAGCATATTCGAAAATGTAGTAATAACACCAGTTAGTAGAGTCGTAGTGGTAGTAGTAGTAGTAGTACTATTAAATGCTAGCATTGCAATGGGGGTAAGGCTTATTGTGAATAGAAAACAGATTTGTTGAAATAAAATAAATGCATTGAAGAAACAATCTTACAGACAAGAAGTACACGGAAACAGCACAAATAAGTTAAAACAAAAGAAAAAAACTATCGTAATTTACTAATTAATTGCGTTATATTGTTACTGTAATACGAACACAACTCCAAACTAGACAAAGCATACAATTGCAAGCGCTTAAGTTTTTAATCTACAACACAAACAATGTAATGCTGAATGTTTCTCTTGCATGTTGACACAATTTTCTCTCTCGTCTTAATTTTCTCTGGAAAAACAATTAATTTAATTCGTAACAGTACGTTCGTTTTTACCTTCTGTTTAAAGAAGTCGGATATTTTATTCAAAAAAATTTTAATTTAAGTAAATAAAATAAATTTAAGTAACATCGAAGACAATTTGGGGAGGGACAACTTCTTGGGGAACTTCCGTCTTCGTCAGCACTACTAGCTTACGTGAGCCCTGCCTTCCAATACCAATCTTCTCCTAAAGTCTCCTATCCATTGCCATCTCAATGTAACCCCTCACATCCATTCTTCTAAGATCTTCTACCACATGATCCAACCATCTTACCAAAGGTCGGGCCCCTCTTTCTGCATTTACAATCCTGTCCCCTCAGAATTTTCTCTGGCATACGCTGATCATCTATCCGGTCTAGGTGACCTAACCACTGAATTTCGTTGAACCTTTATGAATATTTGTGATTCAATAACTCATTTATCTCTTGGTTGTTCGGATTCTCCATTTGTCATCTTCTTTAACCGAGCGATATACACGTCTTAAGATCTTCCTTTCAAACCTTCTTACTGTCTCTTATTCCTTTTATGGCGTCAATGGCTCGACTCTATAAGTAACAAGGGGTCTGATAAGTGTTTTATATATTTCTATTTTTGTGTGTGTTACGACTAATGAGTTTGCTTCTCAGTAGTCTGTTGTTGGTATAATATGCCCTATTTATTACTTGTATGCTGTCATGTATTGTGCATATGGACTCTTTATTATATGTCATCTTATCCAGTTATCTGAACTTATTTCATGCGTCAAATTAATTGACCTGATGCATAAATTATGCATATTTGGATAATTATGCAATTAGACGTTCATTGACCTGACATGACATGCACCATCTATACATAAATTATATAGATTTCTTTTCCTTTGCGATACTGAAATCAGCATGTAAATAGTTTTGCTGATATTTACATTGAATCCTATTTAAGGAGACTTTTGATTCAGCTCTTTGTATACTTCAACTAGCCGTTGTCGTCATCTAGCTATTATCACTGCATCGTCAGCGTAAACACATATTCAGCTTGTCTTATTTATTATTGTTGGCCTATGTCTTTAATTTAATTGAGAGAGTTGTGTTAGTGGTTATAATCACAAACAGAATTATCACTGTTGTACACCACTATAGAAAAATTATTTCGATTAGCGCTTTTAAGCTTCTCAGCTCATCGTCAGATCGGAAATAACCACCAGAATAAAACAATCTCATCACACCCTTACCCGCCCCTGTCCATACACACCCCGCAAACAAGCTATAATTCAAATGTCCTTTCGCAACCTCCGAGCCTTGTCACCCCCGTCTGTACAGTTACATATTTTTCTAGCACATTCCGAGTGTATGTGTGTTGTGTGTGTGTGTGTGTGTGTGTGTGTGTGTGTGTGTACATTCTTTTCAAAACCTAACGTTGTAAACCCTTTCTCATTCACACTTGTGGGCGCGGTCACTCACCCTTATTTCAAAAACATCCATATAAGGAATTTAATTCTTAATGTTATCTATCCGTCCTCTATCTCTTACTTCTTAATTATACTATATAATATTTCTTCATTATCAATTCAGTTTTAATATTCATTAAATTGACTAACATTTCTCTCTTTCTTTCAATATTAAAGAGTAAATTTACTTAACTATAAATTACAATACCTAACGATAACATTAAGTAAGAATATATAAGGGTCGAGTTGGACATGGACAGCAGAGCATGGAAGATAGGATTAGACAGTACTCAGCGCAAAGAAATCAACATGTAGAGAGGAAAGGGTTTAATAAAACAGTGTGCCGAGTCTAGGATAGAATCGGCGCGTGTTCGGTATTTAAAGTCAAAAATAAACGTTAAATGCGGTACTGCGTTTAGCTGTTGAGTTCCGTATGAATCTGCAACTGGTTTTACCATTAAGAGCGGGCTTCATTAGTGCTGCACCCTAGCATGAGCCACGGTTTACGAGGTCAGAACGGAAACTACGTTTTCTAGAAATTTGATCTCTCGCTGATCGCCGTGCTGTTAGCTTCGCTTGCGTATCTACTCCGGTAGAGAAGAATAAATTTGTTTCACCATCTTCATCTATGGCAGGCTAAATCTATACAGAACTGCGGGTTCCCCGATGAAGGCGAGGACCAGCTCCACCCTGAACATGTAACACCCAGATTCTCTCTCTCTCTTCATCTGCCGGAGCAGAATGGCGAAGACTAACACAAACACCCTTTCATGAAAGCCAGATGATCACCATTTCACACCCATGGAAAAATTAAGGTGAACTCAATCCATATATATATTCTTTACACATTGTGATGTAACTCAATAGAGCCAGTAGACATTTAATCACTCAGCAACCTGACTTTCAGTTTTAAACATTTTAATTGGGTCTCCGATTAACGGGACAGAATAGTGCGTGAACTGGGAGGGGAATCTTTTGTAAATTTTATTAATTTGTTTGTATGATCTGTGAGCTCAGAGGCTGACATGTATCTGTGGCTGCTCACTATTCAAACGTGCAATTCCTTCTTATTTTCAGTATAAGGGTTTCATTACTGTTACTAATTAATTCAATCAACTTGTAATTTCTCTGTTTCAATTTAGTGTTCATTTATGTATATATTAATTTCTCATTTTAAATTCAGTTTGGTTTATATAGGGATAGAAGTTTCTTTGTTAGTTAAGTCGGGTCACAAGTTTAATTCTGTACAGGTGCATGTCCATGCAGTGTTAAACATGCTGTTGAGACAGGTTGAATTATGCACTGTCTTGCCTTGAACATGTCGGTCTCTGGGCCAAAATTACTTTAAAAGGGTTATAAGGTTCATGACACATTACTATTTTCAAAACTTAACAATATTTATCAATATATAAATTCTTTTAATTAATTATGATCACTGGGGTGTTCACTGTATTCTAAATTTTATTTCTCCCAGTCTAAGCGCCCAGTGTGGCAGCATTTTATAATAGTATTAGGCACTTGGCCAAATTTTGAATTTATTATGTCCTGGGGAGTACTGGTGTTGCATATATAATCAGATACATATGTAATGTGTTATGCACATATTAAGAATTGAAACCTGACATGGATTTTCATAAATTATTAATGATGTACCTCATGAAGTAGAAAAGGGTGTGGCAAGAGATCTATGTTATAATTGTCCTGTATTGTGGAACATGTAGATGTATTGTATATTCGTGTGTGTATTTTTGTGGGGTTCTATATGTATTGTACATTTGGGTGTATTTTTGGGGGAGTTAGATATAGGGCTTATAAAAAGAAAAGATAAAACATAGGGTTATATATATACATATAATTTCTGATGACAATTAATTAATTCTATCTCTATTAATTTTTAATTAATATTTTTTGAAGAGAATTAATTTATTCTAATTAACCTTGTCGAGAAGTATATAAATTTTATCTCAATTAAGTTTCAATTGATTTTTTTTTAAGAGAAGATAGAAAAAAATTTTGGATTTATTAATAATTTCAAGTAACCTTTGTAAAGAATATAAATTATTTTAATTAACAGTTTTTAAGGGGAAAATAGATTCTGAATGTTATATTTATTGTTTTTGTAGGTAACAAAAAGGAGATAGAATAATAAAAGGATTTTATTGATTGTTAATTTTATGAGTTTTAATTGCAAGTCCCGTCTCACTGAATCCAGCGCATTTTTGGCTTCTCTAGGCTTTGGTCTAGTTTTAATTATCTTGTGGCACCTCTTTAAAAAAAAAAAATTTTCAAAAAAAAAATAATTTTTTTTTACCAGTCAAAGCTAAAGAGGGGTTACATTTGGTAGCAGAGCGTCGTTGAGATTAGGGTCAACCCTTGGGTCCTTTGGGTGTGACGGGGCTTGCAAACTCAGGAAACATTTTGGGGGTTCCAATGGAACTTAGAAGAATCTCTAATAGGCCGTATATCTAAAAGTGACTATGTTTTGTTAGGTTTAAGGTTTTGTGTATAATACGTCTACGTACTAGCCTGCCTTGCATAGTTGAACGGTAGGTTGCCACGTGGTGTGAAATTTTAGAAGGGGTCATTCCTTTCGAAACGCGAATTATCGCAGATCTGTGCCTAGGTGGAGATGGTTTGCGTATTACCTTGCTCATAATAGGGGAGGTGTATAATTTATGCGGTATGGCCCGATCGGCAGTCGGTCTCCTCCGACATACGGGAGCTGAAGTTATTAGAAATATTTTTTGAAAATTGTCGTTTGTCGGTGATTTTGTCGTGTTGTGTGTTAGTGTGTGTGTCGCGTTCCTTAATGTGTAGAGTTGTTGAGATAGAGCAGTTCAGGTAAGTGGGCTGGGTCCTCGCAACGGTAGGGGGACCCGCAGTCTGCTTAATGGAAGAACATTACTTAAGAATTTCCTGTGTTAATTGTCATTTGTTTTCTAAGGTGTTGTGTTTTGTTTTGTGTGCCGACCGCGAAGCTCGACGATGAGTGTACTACACCCCGAGCTGTTTTTGCGAGATGAAATAGAGTTCGAGCTGCGGGCCCGGGGGAGAGACCCTCGAGGGACGGTTCTTGTTTTACGACGGCAGCTCCGAGAAGCGCTGGCCGCGGGTGACGTGCTCTCGAAGGTCACCATCGCTGACCAAGAGAGCGAGTGGGAAATTTGCAATGAGAAGTGGGAGGAGCTGCGAGAATTAGCTCGCTGCGTAGATAGTTTGGAGGAGGGGCCGGGGTGCTCCATCGGCGTCCGGCGAATCCGGCAACGTCTGCAGCATGTAATACTCAGGCTGCAGAATCTTCAAGCACAAGGCGGCGAACTTGAGCCGGCCCATAACATAAAAGATCTAATACAACAGATCACCTCGACCCTGCAGGGGTCTCAACCGGCTAGACCACCTACGCCGGCTCCAGTTGCTGAGTCCGTGGTCTCAGCAGTAGATTCCTCGTATAGAGCTATAGAGCCTGCGGCAAGTACCCCGGTTCTCGCCGGTTTGGGGGCGGCGTCTTATCATAAGCTGCCCAACCCACTGTCTCACATCATCCAACAACTACCAGTCGTGGATGGACTGGATGTAGAAAAGTTATTACCTTTTTTCAAGACCGTTTTCCAGTTGGTCGACTACCCGGGCATGTCCGATCGCACTGTACTCGAACTCATATTCCCTTATTGTCGCGGACCCATGGCTGAGAGGGTGGCGGAGGTCATGCGTCGTAGAGGTGGAGTGGCGGAGTTCCACCGGGTGGTGTTGGGGGCGTTCGTGCCCGGTAGATTAATGGAGCAGTTGCGACATCGACACTTTTATCGAGTGCAGGCGCGGGGCGAAAGTCTAGCCCAATTCGTACAACGAATCCGAGAAGTAGCTCGAATACTGGGACTGGGCATGTCGGAGGAGGAAGTGGTCCAGAATATTCTCGACGGCGTCTCCTCCGAGGACCGATTGCGTCTAGTTTTTGCTGAGCGGCCGCGGTGGTTTGCGGACTTGGACCGGCTGTGTGTAATGGCCAAGGCCATCCAGATGAGCGACCACGCGAGGGGAGACGGTAGAGGGGAAGAACCCAGACCTCAGAGATCGGAAGGACCCAGGGAGCCTTTCTTCCCCCGACAGGCCCAGCCAGTTCGAAATCGCGAGCAAAAGAATGCGGTTGTCTGTTACAATTGTAACCGCCCGGGACACGTGGCTAGAAATTGCACTCGAGGGCGCGCGCGTCCAGCACCTCCTTCGTCTAGACCGGTACCAAAAAACTAGATAGGCAAGGGAAGATATGTCGGAGGATGTCTTCCCCCCGCTCTAAATCTGTTCAACTTCCGACGACCTCCAGGCAATTGTTAGCATCCAACTCTTCCGATATCAAGGTCCGGTCCACTACCTCGCAACACCTTTCAGTATGCCCCTTTCTGTCGCTCGAGGTAAAAGGGTGTCAGCTCAGAGCCTTAGTTGACTCCGGTTCCGCCCGATCCATCATCTCATCTCGGGTATAAGCGGACCTTAAAAAGCAGGGCTTGATCAAGGAGTCGAACCTGTCATCTGCAGTATGCTGGACTGCATCCCGGGAAATCTTGCCTACCTCCCGGGTTATTATCTTCAAAATTAAAATCGATGGGTTTTCTTGGGTGTGGCATTTTCTGGTTTCTCCTGCTCTGGGAGTGGATTGTATTATTGGTTCCGACTTCACCGCAAAAAGTGGTCTCGTGCTGGACATCCAAGCGCACCAATGTTTCTTTAAGTTTAATCGGGGAGTTCTTATTCCGTTCCTTGGGTACCAGGGAGCTAAGCCGGGTATCCAAGAAGTAGCTTGTCCCGATTCTGCACGGGATCATCTCACTCCATCCCAGCAGAAGGCCTTAGACCAATTGTGTGAGGAATTTCCCGAGGTGTTAACTCCTACTTTGGGACTCACACACCTGCTGGAGTACAAGATACGCCTAACAGATTCCAAAATAGTAAGGTCACACCCTTACAAATTCGCTCCTCCGAAGATGACCATTCTGCGAGAGAAGGTTCAAGAATTGTTAGAACAAGGGGTAGTTGAACCTTCTCATTCGAGCTATGCCAGTCCAGCATTTTTAGTCCCAAAGCCTGGGGGCAAGCAAAGAATGGTTATAGATTATCGGAAGTTGAACTCCAATATAGAGGTGGATTCTGTTCCCCTCCCAGATTTACATTCGGCCTTTGATTGGTTCAGTAGGGCCAGATATTTTACTATAATCGATCTTAACGCGGCCTATCATCAGATTCCGCTGGCCAAAGAGAGTAGACCATATACGGCCTTTTGTGTACCCTGGAATTTGTACCAGTACACAAGGGTTCCCATGGGTTTGGCTGTGGGGGCCCAGACACTTACTCGTCTTCTCGATACCGTTTTTCACGATGTGAAATTCAGGTTCGTGTTTAATTACCTTGACGATTTATTGGTATATAGCGAGACCTTCGAGGATCATCTGGGTCATCTCAGAGAAGTGATGGGTCGGTTAAGGAGTTCTGGTCTCACTGTCAATCCCGAGAAGGTTCGTTTCGCCCAAGAGAGTATTTCTTTCTTGGGCCACTTAGTTTCACACCGGGGCGTTACTGTCGACCCCGAGAGGACACAGGGCATCCGTGACTTCCCTCCCCCTAGGGATGCGAAGGGCATAGCGAGATTCGTCGGTATGGTAAATTTTTACCGACGTTTCATACCTAACATCGCCGAGATTGCCGCACCCTTGAACGAACTGAGGAAGAAGGGCGCCAAATTTACATGGGATGAGAATCAACAAAAGGCTTTCAACACCTTGAAGGAAGCCATCATCTCCCCACCGGTGTTACGGATGCCCGACTTTTCGAAGCCGCTTATACTGCAGACGGACGCGAGTTCGGTTGCGCTCGGGGCGGTTCTTTCCCAAGTTGTAGACGACACTAGGCAGCCTGTGGCTTTCATTTCCCGGACATTGACCCAGCAAGAACGAAAATCATCTATCTATGGGCTAGAGTGTTTAGCTGTTGTGTACGCTCTAGACAAGTTCAGGCGTTTCCTGGAACATGCTGAGTTCCTGCTCGAGACCGACAATCAGGCTCTCTCTTGGCTTCTGGCTCATCCCCGGCAACTGGGTAAAATTGGTAGATGGGTGGTAAAGATCTCATCCTTTAAGTTCACAGTGCAACACATTAGGGGATCTCAAAATGTGGTTGCAGATGCCTTGTCCCGCATGTTTTCCCAGCCCAGTGATGCCCAATCTGAGCAACCCTGTTCCGTTCTATTAGACTTTCCATTAGCCTTCACTGATGTGTTACCCCATCAGTTAAACGACGAAGAGCTGGGTCCAGTCAACCAAAATATCAAGGAGGGTAACGTACAGGCCCCTTACTTCTTGTCCAAGGGAGTCCTCTGTTGTAGAGAAAAAAAGGACGTGCCCCTAAGATCGTGCTGCCTAGCAAGTTTGTGCCCATGGTCTTCAGTTATTACCATAATTCCCCAGTAGGAGGCCACAAGGGAATTTCTAAGACCATTTCCAGTATTAGGAAACATTTTATCTGGAAGGGCATGGATAGGGACATCGCGGCCAGGGTTAAGAGCTGTCATCTATGTGGCTTGAGCAAGCCTGCCCAGAACACCAAGTTAGGGTTGTTGTCATCTGAGGTAGCGAGCAGACCGATGGAGAAGTTGTTCATCGACTACGTGGGGCCATTCCCCCGTAGCAAGTCAGGTAATGCTTACCTGCTTGTTTGTGTGGATGCTTTTTCAAAGTTTGCCTGGCTACTGCCCTTACGGCAGGCAACCGCTCGTTTAACCATTAACGCGCTACAGAACAATGTGTTTCAGCATTTCGGTCTTCCGACCATCATTGTCTCGGACAATGGCCCGCAGTTCATTTCGGGTGAATTCCGGCGAATGTGTTTCGCCAGTGGGATCAAACACGTAACCACTTCCCCTTATTACCCACAACCGTCCCATGCGGGTCCGCCCTGATTGCTTATCACGCAGAGCAACAAACCACCTGGGATCAGAATCTGAAGTGGTTACAATTAGCTTTCAACACGGCCCGACACGATAGTCATCAGGCCGTGCCCTTCGAAATCCTGTTTGGATTCTCGCCCGCACTCCCGTTGACCAATTTGTGGAATATCGAAGATCTTCTGCCACGGGAGCCCAATAATAAAACTGCAGAGAGGTGGAAGGAATACTCGGAAGAATTTGCTGCGGGCGCACGAGCGGGTCCGTCGGCGTTATAATCAGGGGCGAATTCCAAACCCCTTCCGAATTGGTGACTGGGTGTATTGCCAAAGCCACCCACTCAGCTCAGCCGCAGACAAACGTGCCGCAAAGTTGTGTTACCGCTGGTCAGGGCCATATCGCATCCTGGGGTTCACGTCACCGGTGACGGCCCGGCTGGGCGTACCGGGGGACGATTCTAAAATCATGGTAACTCATATTTCTAAATTGATGCGCTGTCGGGGGGGAATCGCGGACTTTTGAAGGGGGTTAGTCCCCGTAGAGATAGGGCAGAGGCCCTGTTAAGGTGGCAGTCGTGTTCTGGCTTTAGTGGACAAGCCTCATGAGGTCGGAAGTCAGGGAGCTCCTGAACTTTTCTTTGGTCTTTTCTTCGCTGTCCCTCTTTGCTGTGGGCTGGCCCTGATCAGGTCAGCGTGCAGCACCCGCACACTTACATACTACATGCCTTCTTTCTTCTCTTTCGTTTTCTTTCTGAGCCTCTGTTCTCCTGAGAGCAAGTGCTGCTGGGCCGACCTAATCACGAAGACCACTGGCTTGTTTTGGGAGGGGGTACACTGCAGGGTACCCTCCATGCGTTTAACTGTGAGGCAACTATGTTGCCCTTTTGGGGTGAGGGTGTGCCGAGTCTAGGATAGAATCGGCGCGTGTTCGGTATTTAAAGTCAAAAATAAACGTTAAATGGGGTACTGCGTTTAGCTGTTGAGTTCCGTATGAATCTGCAACTGGTTTTACCATTAAGAGCGGGCTTGATTAGTGCTGCACCCTAGCGTGAGCCACGGTTTTCGAGGTCAGAACGGAAACTACGTTTTCTAGAAATTTGATCTCTCGCTGATCGCCGTGCTGTTAGCTTCGCTTGCGTATCTACTCCGGTAGAGAAGAATAAATTTGTTTCACCATCTTCATCTATGGCAGGCTAAATCTATACAGAACTGCGGGTTCCCCGATGAAGGCGAGGACCAGCTCCACCCTGAACATGTAACACCCAGATTCTCTCTCTCTCTTCATCTGCCGGAGCAGAATGGCGAAGACTAACACAAACACCCTTTCATGAAAGCCAGATGATCACCATTTCACACCCATGGAAAAATTAAGGTGAACTCAATCCATATATATATTCTTTACACATTGTGATGTAACTCAATAGAGCCAGTAGACATTTAATCACTCAGCAACCTGACTTTCAGTTTTAAACATTTTAATTGGGTCTCCGATTAACGGGACAGAATAGTGCGTGAACTGGGAGGGGAATCTTTTGTAAATTTTATTAATTTGTTTGTATGATCTGTGAGCTCAGAGGCTGACATGTATCTGTGGCTGCTCACTATTCAAACGTGCAATTCCTTCTTATTTTCAGTATAAGGGTTTCATTACTGTTACTAATTAATTCAATCAACTTGTAATTTCTCTGTTTCAATTTAGTGTTCATTTATGTATATATTAATTTCTCATTTTAAATTCAGTTTGGTTTATATAGGGATAGAAGTTTCTTTGTTAGTTAAGTCGGGTCACAAGTTTAATTCTGTACAGGTGCATGTCCATGCAGTGTTAAACATGCTGTTGAGACAGGTTGAATTATGCACTGTCTTGCCTTGAACATGTCGGTCTCTGGGCCAAAATTACTTTAAAAGGGTTATAAGGTTCATGACACATTACTATTTTCAAAACTTAACAATATTTATCAACATATAAATTCTTTTAATTAATTATGATCACTGGGGTGTTCACTGTATTCTAAATTTTATTTCTCCCAGTCTAAGCGCCCAGTGTGGCAGCATTTTATAATAGTATTAGGCACTTGGCCAAATTTTGAATTTATTATGTCCTGGGGAGTACTGGTGTTGCATATATAATCAGATACATATGTAATGTGTTATGCACATATTAAGAATTGAAACCTGACATGGATTTTCATAAATTATTAATGATGTACCTCATGAAGTAGAAAAGGGTGTGGCAAGAGATCTATGTTATAATTGTCCTGTATTGTGGAACATGTAGATGTATTGTATATTCGTGTGTGTATTTTTGTGGGGTTCTATATGTATTGTACATTTGGGTGTATTTTTGGGGGAGTTAGATATAGGGCTTATAAAAAGAAAAGATAAAACATAGGGTTATATATATACATTTAATTTCTGATGACAATTAATTAATTCTATCTCTATTATTTTTAATTAATATTTTTTGAAGAGAATTAATTTATTCTAATTAACCTTGTCGAGAAGTATATAAATTTTATCTCAATTAAGTTTCAATTGATTTTTTTTTAAGAGAAGATAGAAAATAAATTTTGGATTTATTAATAATTTCAAGTAACCTTTTTAAAGAATATAAATTATTTTAATTAACAGTTTTTAAGGGGAAAATAGATTCTGAATGTTATATTTATTGTTTTTGTAGGTAACAAAAAGGAGATAGATTAATAAAAGGATTTTATTGATTGTTAATTTTATGAGTTTTAATTGCAAGTCCCGTCTCACTGGATCCAGCGCATTTTTGGCTTCTCTAGGCTTTGGTCTAGTTTTAATTATCTTGTAGCACCTCTTTAAAAAAAAAAATTTCAAAAAAAAATCATAATTTTTTTTACCAGTCAAAGCTAAAGAGGGGTTACAACAGGAAGACCGTTATACACACCAAGGAAAAAGAGATGTATGTAGGTCCAAAGGACGATGACAGAACTGCAAAATGGGACAAAATCTAAGCTTAGACTGTGAGTTAAAGAAGAAGAAGAAGAAGAAAAAGAAGGAGAAGGAGAAGAAAATATTTATCGAAAGTATGTAAAGAGTAACACTTCCTGGGTTAGTAAACGGTAGAAAATAATATTGATAAGTCTGTCACATCCTACGACATGTGAGCTTCGTCAATGCACTGTTGGAAAACATGACGAAGAGTAAACAGTGTACAAGAAAGGCTCCGTTTCAAACGTATAAAACAAATAACTGTGACGCGCACCATTTTACTAAATCAGTTGTCGTGTATAACTAAGAAAGTACAGGTGACTGGATGACTGCTGCAAACCAATTCGCAGATTGAGCACGCATGAATGCGAAGCAACAGAAGGAGAAGAAGAAGAAGAAGAAGAAGAAGAAGAAGAAGAAGAAGAAGAAGAAGAAGAAGAAGAAGAAGAAGAAGAAGAAGAATAGAAAAATAAAGAACACAAGTGTTAACAAGACGTAAATTATTTTACTATTCGGAAAGATCAACAAGTATAAAACGAAAATAAGTTATCCGTTATTCGTTAGGCCAAATGTTCGCCCAATGAAAATTAATTAAAAAGGCCACATGTCTATTCATCCAGAAATTAAATAGAAACTTACTATGAAAATACATTGATTCTTGCAAGAAAGGTGTATGTCCAGTAGTATACAACATACAATATATCAACAATCAGCTGTTGAAATGTTCGTTATGTACAGAAATATTTCAGGTCGTGGATATGTGACTCTTTTGCACTTAACAACAAAACTGCTTTGACATCGGCTGATTTGTACATTTATAGGTTGCTTACTATACACTACTGGAAAGTATGTAGAAGACGTAATTTTGAAGGCTTCCAAACTTTCTGCCAAGATTTGAGATTTTTTGGTTAATACGGAAATGGTTTTTGGATTTTCAAATTTGGTACAAACAATTTTAAATTCAATCAGCTATTGACCTGGAATTTGTAAGTTCCAGATGTATTTCCAGAACTAGATTAAAACACAAATTTTGAATTGATAAATATCATTATTTTTAATAAACATTAACACACGCATGATTTGCTAAAATAAAAGAATTCATTGATGGATTTGTCAATTGCACTTTTAAATTAAGAAAACAAAATGCCACTTCTACCATTAAAAAATCGCTTACAATGATAAAATACTATTAGTATAAATAAAAATGAATGATCTAAAGAGTCTTTCTAAGTATATACCTTCAGAAGCAACACATTTCTTGAACAAACATTTATGCCAGGCCTACTGAAAAAGTACAAAGTATTGCTCAGTAAAACAAAATATTTTATTTCACAACATTTAATTAAAGAATATTAATAACTTGACTTATATGTGAGTTTAAATTGTTTTAAAATAAAGAAATAAAGCAAATATTCTCACCTACTTTATCTTTACACATCCCAATTTTTACAGAAAGGGCACATGTCCGCGACTGAAAATAGGTCTTTACCCAAAATAAAGCTACCTCTTAAAGGAGGTAATCTAAATAGAGCTATCTCTTTTAGATTATTTTTATGCGGACTTTTAGATAGTAATGTTGCACATATCTAACAGTTTTTTTCAGATTTATATGGCACTTAAAAATTATGATGTGCAGTTTTTACTGTTTCCTGAAACTTTAGTTTTATGGAAGTGTAGGCTTTCTGAATTTAGCGATTCAAATAGGTTCCGGCAACAGGATATGACGAATTTAGTAAAGTTGCAATAGTTGTAATCTCAAAAGGATTTAATGTTAGTAAGGGCCTGAAGCAGGGATGTTGTCTCTCACCGACGCTTTTTAAAATATGCCTGGAACGACCTCTCAAAACCTGAAAAAAAGAAATGCCACAAAATGGGGATACCTCTAATTGACAACACGGTGTACACTCTGTGTTTCGCTGACGACCAAGTCGTGGTAGCGCAGGACTATCATGACACGAAAACTTATAGAGTAATATAAGCTATGGGGCCTTGAAGTAAACACAAAGAAAACGGAGTATATGTGCATTGGTGGGGAACAGAAGACTTTAATCTTAGAAGACGAACAAGAAATAATAAATTACAGTAGCTATAAATATCTAGGAACAACAGTTACACAAGTTGGTAGTCTAGATAAAGCGATAAGAGGAAGAAATAACCAGGGAAGAAAATCAATACCATTGCTGATCAACATATTGTGGGACCAACAAACATCAAAACAAAATAAACATTGTATATACAATACAATCGTGTAACCAATTATGTCAGACAGGTGTGAAATATGGCCAATAATACAAAGAACAGGAAAGTTGTTGGCGGGTACTGAAATGGATTCTGATGGGTACTGAAATTGGCGAAGAGCGGCAGGGAGGTCAAAACTGGAAAAAGTAAGGAACGTCAGAATCCGGGAGATAATGGGGGTACAGTATTCTATTGTCGACGGCATAAAAACAAAACAGCTAAGATGGTTTGGGCATGTACAAAGAATGCCGGATAATCGACTCCCCAAGAAAATTTTGAGATGGACACCTTACGGTCGTAGGCGAAGAGGAAGACCTAGGTTAAGTTGGAGAGAAGGCATCAACCGGGCAACTAGAGACCGGGAATTGGAAGAACAATCTTGGTTAGATCGAGACCAATTGAGTCTAGGGATCGGAAGACGTAGGATAACGTTATGAACCTATTAAAAAAAAGCGATAGTTGTGAGACTCGGTGAAGCAGACAAACAGAACCATCTACAGTCTTGCTATTTAACGCCATGGATAAATCGGTCGACAGACAGATGCGATTATACTGTCACTGCGTTTATCAAACAGATAAGTCTATTATTTTAACTTAAGGACGGATTCGTGTGAATTGCGGACTTGGACGTTACAGTCGCGTTGCTTTTCGTAACTCGTCCTGTCGTCGACCCATGCGGCAAGACAAACGATGGAGTGGTTGCGGATATGGGGATTAAAAAAGACGTTTTAAACGGTGGTTTATTAAGTTTTTAAGGAGGTCATGGAGAATTTTCGACGAAGATTGCAGGAACGTATACAGCGCCGTGGTGAACACCCACAAGATAAAGTTTTTAAAAACGAAGATTGAAGATTTAATGGCAACTCATTTTATTTTTCATCATCACTTTGTTAGCCTTTGCTAATTTCCAGAACCCGTTGGCCGACCCTATTCTCACCGATCTAAGTTTAACAATAACGAGCAGCTTACAAGATTTACTGCCTATTTAACTAACTTCTCTAAGTAGTTTGTTACAACAAATATTGTAGGTATACACAGCTGTCAACATTGATAACAAATAATCTGTTTGGCTACATGCCTGCACCGACATCATATACAATAAATGAGGTAGCACTATATTTGCTTGTAGGCGTGTTGCGTCTTTATCGAGGATATACAATTCAGCACATAAATGTTTTAAGCATAAGTTTTAATTTGCCAAAAACCTTGCTCAAATAAACAACAACTGCTGCTTGAGTTTCTTAAAGTGCTCTGTGCAGAAAATTTTGCAAGCGGGGTTTTTTAAAAAAAATCAATGATATCAAGAGAAAATTTTCTTACAAGAGATCCAAATATCGCGGTGTTTCAACTGTGACAAAAACAATCGAACTCCAGAGGAATCGATAAATATAGCTTCAATTATAAGTAGAATAAACCAAACCAAGCTCTTCATTTTGCATTTTACCCACTTTTTATTGGCCATATGTACAATATAATTCTAATATACACATGCATTTTAAATAGACACTTTGTTTATTAACGAAGGTACGAGGATTCTTTATTATTCCTGACAAATAATACTTTTGTTGACAATCGAAACCATTGGAATTGTTCTTCTGTCACTGAACGACGATTTTTCGATGCAATTTGTAATTCCACGTATACCTCTACACAAGTGGAGTTATTTTGTAACACTTTGATTACAATAATCTTTTTTTTCTGTGGGCGCCGTAATTGACTTTTTTTTTAAATTATGGCGGTACCTACTCTGCTGTATGGTGCAGTCACGCACATTGCAAAAGTTGGATGTAAATAAAATCAGAAATAAAGAAATGAGGTTTTTAAGAATGGTCAAAGGATTAGGTATGGTTTACAATGAGAATATACGGAGTGGGTTTAAGGAATCCCAGTTGTTTAAAAAAAATATGAATATAAGAATAAATGGAGAGAACATATTCTTTGAATAGAAAAGAGCTCTATAAGAAAGGGTGCTTATTTGTATTTTCTACAGAGTAATTGTAATGTAGTAATTCCCAGAAAACAATGGTTTTGTTTTTAATTGAACTTGAAGTAACAAAAATAGCAAACATTTAAATGCACATTAAAATTTTTAATTGTTGGATAAGCCTTCTGTAATCGGAACAGGTGTCTACGCCTATCCCAGGAAGAAATAAGATAAAGAAAAAAGAAGAAGAAGAAGAAGAAGAAGAAGAAGAAGAAGAAGAAGAAGAAGAAGACGACGACGACGACGACGACGACGACGAAGAAGAAGAAGAAGAAGAAGAAGAAGAAGAAGAAGAAGAAGAAGAAGAAGAAGAAGAAGAAGAAGAAGAAGAAGAAGAAGAAGAAGAAGAATGTTTATGTGAAGGCGATAGTGACTTCTAATATTTAGGAATTTTATATTTCTCTATTGAAACTTATATAAGTTGATTTACTTACTTTTCATTGTTTATGTTGCTGTTGTTTATTAATATTTTCCTTTAGCTTATACGCACTAACATAGATACATATTTTGAATTAAGTTACAGGTTGATAGGTTGTCTAGATTTTTAGTTTCAAGTTCTATTCGGTTTCGACTAGTTTTCAATTTTCATTAATGAACTACATACTTCTTCAGTTTTCAGTAATATTCTTTAACCGATTAATTTTTTTCATTTTTATGTCTTATTTTAATATTTCTAAATTTTTAATTGTTGGTAGAGAAGAAAATTATTGTTTCGCTTTAACGTTTCCTCCTCCTCCTACTGCTTCCGGCGAACTTTCGACATTAACAAAATTCGGGGTTCGTGTCGCTCAACAAAGAGGATTCATAGTTGTACTAAATATTTACTGGTTCTTAGGCCGTGGTCCAATGTTCAAATGTTTAGAAACGCCAGACGTTTGAGCCTCACCAACAGCGGCCATCTTCATTAGTGCGGCAACAAGGTAGTGGTATGACAGCTAAATACAGAATTGAGATTTTTTTGCGGGCACTACTACTGTCACCCTGCACCACTGAAGAAGGCCACCGTTGGTGAGGCCAAAACGACTGTCGTTTCTGAAAATTTGATCACTGCACCTCCGCGTTGTAGCCCAGTAAACATGTCGTTCCAACTGTGACGACTCCGGCCCTGACGTTTTGCATTCTTTTGTTAAAGGAGTTCACTTCAGGAACACCGGCGTAAAGAGGCAAGACACACATGAGGAATGTGAAAGTTTGTCGGGTGCCAAATATGTGGAAAGTAGGAAGCTCATAAATAATAAGAGTAGAGGAAGACACAGAACCTGGCGGTGAATAAAACAATTAATGATGTATGCAGAATTAACGAATGTGGCAACGTGACAGAGATGGGTCACTGTGGAAATGAAAACTGAGAGAGACTTTAGTAAATACTGAAGAAACAATATGAAAAGTGCAATAAAGTAATTGTATAATCGGGTTAGGCTTCAGAAAATCCAACATCATTACAACATAAGAAAATGATGGATATCCTGAAAAATATTAGATTAGATAGAAAAGGCCTAAGGATAATAGCTACACTGCATTGCAACCAATCTGCAGTGGTTAAAGTAGATTAGGAGAAAACTGAAGCGATACAGGTTCTGCGTGGAGTAAGACAAAGATGTATACTATCTCCACTTTTATTCAACATCTACTCGGAAGGTATTTTTAGAGAAGCTTTAAATGAATGTGATGTAGGTATCTCTCTGAACGGTGAAAGAGTAAATAACATGCGTTATGCGGATGATAACCATCATATTCGCAGATAGCATAGAGGGGCTGCAACAACTAATGAATAGAATTATAGAAAGCACCAGTAGATATGGTCTAGACATCAATGTTAATAAAACGAAGCTAATGTGCTTAATAACAAGTTTACAAACTGCACCTTTAATATAAACCAAAGACTAGTTGAACGTGTAAGCAAATTTACATGCCTTGGTGCTATAGTCAATAAACAATGGGAGCACTCTAAAAAAAAAGAGCAGAATAATTCTGTAATTCAATAATTTCAATTATTGAAAACGCAAGAGCAGTGTACACTAGAATGAGCAGTTTATTCAAAAGTCACGATTTAACAATAAACACAAAGATGAGATTTCCACACTGCTACGTTTTTTCGGTCCTCTTCTGCGGTCGAGAATTTTGGACTTCGACTGAAACCACAACTAAATAATTGGAATCTTCCGAAAGTGACTTTACCGTACAGAGCATTTCATGGACAGCATATATATTTAATGTTGAAGTTCTTAAAAAGATGACGAAAGAAAGGGAAGTTATTAACGCAGTTAAGATAAGAAAGCTTCAGTATCTCGGACATCTCATGAGAAATGAACAGATATTTTACTTATTACAGTTTATACTACAGGGAAAAATACTTGGAAAGAGAGGAGTTAGGTGACCGAGTCTCTCATGGCTGAGAAATCTAAGGACCTGGTTTGGCATGAATGTAACTGACTTATTCCGTACAGCAGTACAGAAAGTTAAAATAGTCTGTATGATATCCAACATCCGAAACGGATAGGAACTATCAGAGAATAATCGGGTAATTTGATAACCGTCGGTAAAGTAGTCCACGCTTGATGTTCTATGTACGCTGGACACCGTGTGCAAACATATTGATTGATATAACCGGGTTATCGCAGTTCCGTCCATTTTGCTGTCTACTTCATGACCGGCTGCCTGTTTGCATTACGTTAAACCACATGTTTGAGTAATATTCTTTATTATTCTTGGCCGGAAGAGACAACTCAATTAGAATGATTGCTGTAAAAACATGTTCTTACGAGAGTAGCATAGATCGTGGTGTTTAAACAGTGGCATAAACTATCGAACGCCAGAGAAATAAATAATTACAGCTCTAACTATAAGTGGAATAAAATCAACCAAGCTCTTCTCTTTATATTTCGCGATTTTTTATCGGCCAACTGTACAATAGGATTGGAATATACACATGTACTTGAAATGGACACTTCTTTCCGACAAATGAAGGGATTAATTTTTGTTGCTCTAAGGCCTTTTGTTGACAATATCCAAACATTTGGTATTGCTCTACTGTCACGCCACGACAATTTAACAGATGCAATTTGTAATTCCGACGTATACCAATAAGATAAACAAAATCTTTCCGCGACACTTTGATTACAATAATGGTTTATATTTTGTTTGGCACCAAAATTACATTTTCTAAATTTATGGCTGTGCCTACTCCGCTGTATGGTGCAAAGTCATGTACTTTGCAAAAGGCGGATGTAGATAAAATCGGAAATGAGGAATGCGAATGGACAAATTATGCTTACGATTAGATATGCTTCGCAATGAGACTATAAGGAATGGGCTTATGGATTCTTCGTCGTTTTACAACATTTACGAATATAAGACTAGACGAAGCGAACACGTTTTTCGTATGGTAAAGAGTGTACTAAAGGCAACATATTCGTATATAGAAATGGGTAGACGTAATCTAAAAAGGCAATGAAGAAAATGGTATGATTGTAACTTATAATAACGGAAAATAACAATTTAAATGTACAATGTATATAAGCCTTCTGTAACTGGAACAGGTGTCTACACCTATTGTAGGATGCAAGAAGAAGAAGGAAACGAAGAAGAAAAATAAAGAGGAGGAGGAGAAGAAGAAGAACAATAAGAAGAACAAGAAGAAGGAGAAGAACAATAAGAAGAACAAGAAGAAGAAGAAGAAGAAAAAGAAGGAGGAGGAGGAGGAGGAGGAGGAGGAGGAGGAGGAGGAGGAGGAGGAGGAGAAGAAGAAGAAGAAGAAGAAGAAGAAGAAGAAGAAGAAGAAGAAGAAGAAGAAGAAGAAGAAGAAGAAGAAGAAGAAGAAGAAGAAGAAGAAGAAGAAGAAGAAGAAGAAGAAGGTTTTATCTTATTGGAGTGTTAGCGACTCCTTCTATTATTTAACAATTTGTTATTTTTTAATCAAACTTATATAAGTTGATTTAGTTTGGCTTCTTTTGTTTGTATATGTTGTTCAATAATATTTTATGTTAATATTAAGATGGAGAATTAATTTAAATTCAGTTATAGTTTGATAGCTTGTCTATATTTGTAGTTTCACATTCTATTCTGCTTGAACTGTTATTCAGTGTTTAGTAATCAACTATACACTTCTTCAACTTGAATTGACGTTTTTAAACGTTTTTAAATTTTTTCATTTTTCTTCTTATTTTTTTAAAGGAATTTACTTAAGGAACACCGGCGTAAAGAGGCAGGACACACATGGGAAAAGTGAAAGTTTGTCTGGTGTCAAATAGCTGGGAAAGAGATAGTTAATCGATGATCAATTTGTGAGAATAAATTACAACTGCTATTCTCAAACTAAATATGTTATCAAAAGGTTATAATTTAAACATTTCGATAGAAAAAAATAAGACCATGGCATTCCTAGGTAAAGATTCGATTCGGACAAAAATTTTAATTGAAAATAAAATTTTAGAACAAGTATCACATTTCAATTACCTAGGATGCGATAGTACATATGAAGAATACAACGATATTCTTAATAAAACAAACAACTTCCAAAGAATATGTGGGACATTACGGAGAACAGCCAAATGAAAGACCACGAAAGAAAAATAAATAAAATTCTATAAGGTGATGGCAGTTCCCATGCTATTATACGGGTCCGAATCATGGGCACCAACAAAGAAAGATTATAGACAGATAGAAACGTCTGAAACGAAATATCTTAGACCTCTGAAAGGTTGTATAAGATTAGATCACCTAAAGAACGAAGATATAAGACAAGAATTAAACGTGCAACCAGTAACGGAACTAGCGAAAAAGTATAAAAAATATAGAAAGACCATGTTATTGGCATGTCTCCAGAAAGAATTCCAGGAAAAATCCTGAATTATAAGCCAACCGGAAGAAGAAATTGTGACGATTTCATTAATAAAAATATGGTAATTATTAAATTGGTAATGTGTAGGCTGAGAAATTTTAAATTTTTAATAAAATCGCACATTTAAACTAAATCTTATTGCTATCATTAATAATAATAATATTTAATAAAAGGTCTAATAATAAAATAAAAGAAATACGATTGTACAGAAAGGGTAAAGCTTGTTAATTAATCCTGCATAGACAGGCACTAACCAGAATTAACTTGATTCCCGACCCCTAAACAAACTAAATAAACTTGTAAATTTGAGCTTATTTAAATAATTAAACAAGACCACTGTAATGTACTTTAATAACTTCTGTAACTAAGAATACCTCTACTTAATTAAATAGTCAAACTTTAATCCTTTAAATAAAGAAGAAACATGGAACTACTTTTATGTTGATTGCTAATGTCGCGAGATTACCACTCTCACCCCTAACTATTTTCACGCACTTGAAATGGAGCGGTCAACCCGTAAGCTGCGCACAGCAGTAATGTGGAACGTTAAAAATAGTTTGTTTCCTAAAGTGATTAATCCGTCAGTTAAGACACAGAGGCATTCTTTATACTATTAAACAATGTGTTGCGTTAATATAGTTGAACCGCGATTCATATAAATATGTTGTAAACGAGTAAGAAAGAATAATGAAAATTTAGCGCCTATGACATCTCTACAAAAATCCTAAAATATAAAACTTATGTAATTAAAACTGTGGTAAGACCATAAAGTGATGTGCAACAAATAAACAATCATGTGAAGTAGATACAGGTGAATAAAACTTTTGTGTTAATCATTCAAATCAACGAGCTATTACTACCCGTTAGCCAAGAGCAGAGAACCAGGACCCGCAATGATCTAAAAGACTTCAGGACTACACCATCCCCGGATACAAAGATAACGAGAGGTAGCTGACCTACATCAAACATGCTGCAACCGAGGACCGAGGACTGGAATAACGAGGAGCTGGAGGATATCCAAAAGGTGACATGGAGGCAAGCCTTCCGTGGTTATGAAATACTAAATATTATATCCAACAAAAGACAATTAAATTAACAACATTAAGACATTTTAAGTACTGACAGTAATTGTATTCTTATTCTTAGTAAAAGAGTTATAGCTCTAAACTGAAAGCTTTATTGTTTTAAAAAAGATTAATAAAGTCCATTCTTCAAATGGAACTATTTTAAAGATTGTATATGGCGAGGTGACCATTATTAACGTACTATATTCCATCCCGGATCCGGGGAATTAATTAAATTGATGTACATCTTATTTTGAGGGCCCTTGTAAAAGAATAAAATATAATCATCTTGTAAACTGTAAGCTGTTGAACCATATATGTTGAGAATTTTAAGTAGAACAATTAATACCGTATGTAATAAAGAGATGTCATCAGTAGTACCGACTAAACTGAGTGCATAAATCAACAGTCTCCCCCCTTCCAGAATCCTTTTATATTAATTGTTTTGGTGTTGTGATTAATTTTCAGCTTGGCACAACGAAGGCAGCCTGTATAATTGGCAGAACCAATTATTGCGGGTTCCCTAAGTTATAACACAAGTTAAGATGTTATAAAATGTTGGCAGACCGAGACGGAGATGGTGAAGCCGGAACAGGCAACCTGCCTAGTCCTGGACAGATAGATGATGATGATGATAGACAGTTAATAAATAATGATAGTCGAGAGAGTTCTAGAACTCGGCGGCGGGAAAGCGTACACGTAAGGACGCTCTAGAACAAGGCTGCCCAGCCTTTTTAACAGTTGGGCAAAATTGATGATTCAAAAATCACAGGCGGGCCACTGACCACTGACGGTTCCTATGTTTGTTACTTTTGATAACAATAAGCCTTAAATTAAGGTATTGTGCAACAAAAGAAATGCAACATTCTGAAATTGTCGTTTATTAAAATAAAATAAATAGCATCTTCTGCCAAATAAAGAAACAAAATTAACAAAAATAAAAATCTAAATCTAAATAATTGGTACAATTAATGTGACTTCTGAAATTGTTTCTGTTTTAATAATTTTCCTATGTTAGGCGTCAGATCAGATGTTGACCGTAACAACAAATCAGAAATATGTTGCACAGTTAGAGATGTGCGGTATTTATTTTTTATATAATTAAGATTTGAAAAAATCTTTTCACAAACATATGTTGATCCGAAACTACTTAAAAATTGAAAGGCCAGGTCAGTTATTGCAGGAAAGTCTTCTTTTGGCACCGATTTCCAGAAATCTACAAATTCTTCTGTAGACGTTTGTGACTTTGAAGATATTTTTTCTGCAAAAAGGTTTTTTAGTGCAGAATGATTTTGCAGTTCAGTGAGTTCCAACTGAATATTGGCAGGATAACTGATTATTTCAGTCAAACTGATTGTAAAAGGATTCACAAAAATTTGTAAATTTTCTTTTATACTTTCAAAGTCCTGGAATCTGCTCTCAAACGACTGTAATAGGCATCTAATTTTAGATTCGTACTTAGTATAATTGATAGTGGCGATATTGAGCTTCTCTTCCAAATCTTTGAGTGTGGGAAGAAGGTCAATATTTTCGTTGGCTAAATTAATTAAAAACATATTTAATTTAGCTTTGAATCCGCTTATCAAAGTAAACATAGTCGGAAGTGAACAATTTTTGCCTTGTAATTTGAGGTTTAAAATACTGAGGTAACTAGTAATGTCAACAAGAAATGCAAGATCACTCAACCAGGATTTATTTTTCAGTAAATCAGTTTCCAAAGGTAAAGCCCTTTTTTCCTCTAAAAATTCCAACACCTGCTCTCTCAAGTTGAAGAAATGTTTCAACATGTTGCCCCTTGAAAGCCATCGCACAGCGCAGTACAGTTGTAACTCTCCATATTCGCTGATATCTTCTTCAAATAAAACCCTGAATTGACGTCTGTGAAGAGCTTTTGCACGTATGTAATTTATGCAGCGTACTGCCGGGTCCATAATATCATCCAACTTCATGTCCTTTGCACACAACGCTTCCTGGTGGATGATGCAATGATACAAAAATATTTTCCGATCCAAGTAATTTTGTAACAAAGCTACGCAACCATTTTTTCCCCCGGTCATTGCAGGTGCACCATCAGTGCAAATAGATTTCATTTTGTCCCATGGTAAAGCCTTTTTTTCAACGCATTCCTTAATTTTCATAAAAATGTCTTTTCCTTGGGTAGTAGTTTCCAGCTGACATAATTCTGGACACCGTGTGCAAACATATTGATTGATATAACCGGGTTATCTCAGTCCCGTCCGTTTTGCTATCTACTTCATGTCCGGCTGCTGGTTTGCATTACGTTATGCCACACGTTTGCGTAATATTCTTTATAACCGTCGGTAAAGTAATCCACGCTTGATGTTCTATGTACACTGGACATCGTGTGCAAACATATTGATTGATATAACAGGGTTATCGCAGTCCCGTCCGTTTTGCTATCTACTTCATGTCCGGCTGCTGGTTTGCATTACGTTATGCCACACGTTTGCGTAATATTCTTTATAACCGTCGGTAAAGTAGTCTACGCTTGATGTTCTATGTACGCTAGACACCGTGTGCAAACATATTGATTGATATAACCGGGTTATCGCAGTCCCGTCCGTTTTGCTATCTACTTCATGTCCGGCTGCTGGTTTGCATTACGTTATGCCACACGTTTGCGTAATATTCTTTATAACCGTCGGTAAAGTAGTCCACGCTTGATGTTCTATGTACGCTGGACACCGTGTGCAAACATATTGATTGATATAACCGGGTTATCGCAGTTCCGTCCGTTTTGCTGTCTACTTCATGTCCGGCTGCTGGTTTGCATTACGTTATGCCACACGTTTGCGTAATATTCTTTATAACCGTCAGTAAAGTAGTCCACGCTTGATGTTCTATGTACGGTGGACACCGTGTGCAAACATATTGATTGATATATCCGGGTTTTCGCAGTTCCGTCCGTTTTGCTGTCTACTTCATGTCCGGCTGCTGGTTTGCATTACGTTATGCCACACGTTTGCGTAATATTCTTTATAACCGTCGGTAAAGTAGTCCACGCTTGATGTTCTATGTACGCTGGACACCGTGTGCAAACATATTGATTGATATAACTGGGTTATCGCAGTCCCGTCCGTTTTGCTGTCTACTTCATTTCCGGCTGCCTGTTTGCATTACGTTATGCCACACGTTTGCGTAATATTCTTTATAACCGTCGGTAAAGTAGTCCACGCTTGATGTTGTATGTACGCTGGACACCGTGTGCAAACATATTGATTGATATAACCGGGTTATCTCAGTCCCGTCCGTTTTGCTATCTACTTCATGTCCGGCTGCTGGTTTGCATTACGTTATGCCACACGTTTGCGTAATATTCTTTGTAACCGTCGGTAAAGTAGTCCACGCTTGATGTTCTATGTACGCTGGACACCGTGTGCAAACATATTGATTGATATAACCGGGTTATCGCAGTTCCGTCCGTTTTGCTGTCTACTTCATGTCCGGCTGCTGGTTTGCATTACGTTATGCCACACGTTTGCGTAATATTCTTTATAACCGTCGGTAAAGTAGTCCACGCTTGATGTTCTATTTACGCTGGACATCGTGTGTAAACATATTGATTGATGTAACCGGGTTATCGCAGTCCCGTCCATGTTGCTGTCTACTTCATATCCGGCTGCTGGTTTGCATTACGTTATGCCACACGTTTGCGTAATATTCTTTATAACCGTCGGTAAAGTAGTCCTCGCTTGATGTTCTATGTACGCTGGACACCGTGTGCAAACATATTGATTGATATAACCGGGTTATCGCAGTCCCGTCCGTTTTGCTGTCTACTTCATGTCCGGCTGCCTGTTTGTATTACGTTAAGCCACACGTTTGCATAATATTCTTTATTATTCTCGGACTCAAGGGACAAATTAATTAGAATGAGTGCTGTAAAAATAAAGCAACTAATGTTTCTATAGTACTCTGTTGAATTACTTTGCACTGTTGAGGCTTCTCAACGTTTCTCTTCGTTTCAATTTTTATGTTAACATTTCTGACAACTCACAAGTACATTTAAATCTATTTTCCGAATGTTTCAACAAACGACAAATATCAACAAAACAAATTCTTCTCAAGCCAGACGTTTACTTGACACAAGATCTCTCCATCTGAAACAATTAGTGGATAGATCTCTACGGGTTATCGGTACTAGACAGGACCGTGTTTTTCCACCTACCTGCTTGTCCCCTTAACTACGAGAAAGGTTATATGGCCACTAAGAAGGTGCAACTATTGTTAAGGGGGTTTTACAGTAAACTCGTTGCCACGTCCCCGTCCAGAGGATTAAGTGGCATTTTAATCCACTGCATGCAACTTTGGTTGCTTCGAAAACTTTTCTTTTATTATTATATATTGATAACAGCGCAATATTTTTATTATATTATGTAATATAATAATGATAATATTACCGTTATTTACTACTACTACTACCACTAATAACAATAATTATTATTATTATTATGAATGATAATTATTATTTATTCATAGGACTTGAAATTTATTCTGATCATGACAGTTTAAACAATCGAAACATTGTAAAATATTCAAAAAATATATAATATATTCTTTTAAGGAAAGTAGTGTTCTTTATTAAATTTTTAAACACACACACACACAACACACACGCAGTATTACTTCTGCAAGTATTGTTTATTTGTCTATTGTAAAAGTAATAAATTTTTTATAGGGCCTATTAATAAAATGATATAATTAAATTTAACATAATATCACTATATATTATATAAATTATTATAATTATACGTTCTTACATACTATTCATGTAATATAATACTTTCCACCCTCCTCTTCTTCTTCACTCCTACAAAGGCGTTACCATTTTTTTCACTTAAGTGCAACACGTGCAATACTGTAAGAATCGCGAGCAGCTGTTTTTGTTAAGTTCATAATCACATTAAATTTTCAAGTTTTTACATTATTTTTTGTGATGTATTTTGAAAGTATCAATCTTTTTAGAATTTACGTGGTGGACAACGCAATAAAGAAATGTATCATAGACAGGAAGATTAAACGAAACAAAATTGAATGTTTGAAGTGTGGTGGGAAAATGTATCTTAACAATGGTTGTAATAAAAATCTAATATACAGGTGCGGGACAAACCAATGTAAAGACCAAGCAAAATCTGCGAGACGATACGTTCTTTGGCATAACGCGAATTCCACCAGAATCTTTGTTGAGCGTTTTATTTGCGTGCATTCGTAAGTATCCAATTTCTATAAATACAAAAGAAACCGAATTCAATGCGAAAACGATCAGAAAATTAATTTCTAAGTTTTGGGAAATATTACACACAGGTTGCTGGAGAATAGTACAAAAATTGGTGGTGTTAGTGAAACAGTGGAAATAGACGAGAGTGCGTTTAGGAAGAGAAAGTATAACAGGGGTCGAGTGATGAAGATTCGGTGGGTAACCGGTTGGATAGACAGATGGAATAAAAAAATGCTTCCTGAAAGTTGTAAATAAACGGGATGCTAACATTTTCATGGATGTCACAAGGAAAACGTTCAGCCTGGACCTACTATGATTACGGACATGTGGAGAGAACAATTCTCTACAAAGTAAAGGTTACACTCATTTGCGAGTCAACCATTCTTTGAACTTGTATGCCGCAGTGACACGAACATACATACTTTGAACATCGATTATTAGGTCAACAATGAAAAGAGACATTAGGCGATGGGTAGGAAGGATGTTGGTGACTTCCTTTGAATCATATCTAGTAGAGTACGTATGGAGGAACATGCATTCTACAGATAAAGAACTGTTTAAAGGCAATAAAGTATTTTGACCTTTAAAGTAGCTGTTCCATGTACCTTAATAATAAATCAGTTTTAATAAGTTAAATTTGTATAAGAAAATTGTATGAAGTGTATTAGTAAACAAGCGGTTTGTGTTAATTGTAGCGATAAGCAAATTACATTATCAGAGAGTATAAAACGCATTATTGAATAACCAATCTATCTTAATTGTAGACCTACTACGTAAATTGCACCTTCAGAGACTATATGATTCACTAACCAAATTGTATTAATTGTAATATGGATTGTAATATTATAGTTTTACTTTATAAACGTATTTTTAAATCACAGAATATTATTTTCATTTTACCTGTTACTAATTTTTCACGCTTTTGTTTATGATAGATTGTACGATTCAGTATATATATCATATTTAAGAAGAATTACGGATAGTATTTTCTTTGTTTTATTATTATTTTGTTGTTGTATTTAAAAAAACTGTAACGAGTAAAAATTAATAATACAACTGTGCAACTATTAACTTCACTTTATTTAATGTATTTTGTGTAATTTTTGTAAACAGTGACTGTTCTCAGGGGCGCAGTCTATATAAGTTATTTCTTTATTAATGATATATGAATAAAATGAAATTTCCCTTATCGAAAAAAAATAATATTTGAATGCTACATTAGGACTATGAATAAATAATAATAACCATTCATTATTTATTATTATTATTATATTGCTACGACAGCACAGAACAATCCACGCGTTTATCGAATATGCCAGAAGGATCTCGATGTAAGCGTGTGGTGTACGTGCTACTAGACGCATTTTGCGAGAATCTTCTCGACTGTGCCGGGCTTCGCTCGGCGCTCGGACTGTGTCAAGGCCGTAGTAATTACGTAGTTCACGAGAGATAAGACGCAGTTTGGAAGCTTCTGGTGTGTGAGCGTGACTACAAATACATCGGGTAGCGGCCTTAGTTTTCAGTTCGATGCGAGATTTTGGATAGTGCGGTTCGAGAGTATTAGTGCGATATATTTACAGAGCGGTTCGGGTTATTACTGTGTAAGTGCAAGTAGTTAGTAGTGAAGTGTTGCGTTTTATATTCGGACGGTATAATTCCAATCGTAGCAATATTATTATTATTACATAACGCACGGTTACCATTATATAATGATAAAATAAATCTTTTCGAAGCAACCAAAGTTGCATGCAGCAGAATAAAATGGCAATTAATCCTCTGGACGGGGCCGTGGAAATGCGTCTACTGTAAAACCCCCTTAAAAATAGTTGCACCCTTTTAGTGGCCACAAAAATAACCTTTTTCGAAGTTAAGGGGACAAGCAGGTAGGCGGAAACACACGGCCCTGTCCAGTACCGACAACCAGATCTCTTCTGTTGTCCATAAACTTATCACTGGTAAGAAGGAGGATATTCGTTAAACGTTTTATTTGAAGCATCTGCACATGTGGCTCAGAAACCTAAACCCAGAAATTAGAAAGAAGCTTGAAAGGAGTGGTGATGGAGAAGGGCCTTAAGAATACTGCGGACAGAAAGAATGACTAATAATGAGGGAATGAAGAAAAAGGTTAAAAGAAGGGTTTGGTTTAAAAGCACTGCGGAAAGCTCGAACAGAGTGTTTGGACATCTACTACGCCCTAGAAACTGGTTCAACATTCTTATCGAAAAAAATATGATTGAGGTGCGTAATGTGGGGGTAAGACTCCCCTCTTATAAAGCTATTACTCTTAATGTAAAATGTCTTGATAATTCTGTATACAAATAGTTCCCAGTAGTTTAAAATTAAATATATTAAAATTTAGAAAACTAAATAAATCGGTGCTACCGATCTAACAGATATTAGAAACATTTCTTCAGTAGCGTTTATAAAAATTCCGCGTCTTCCTAATGTTTACACTATTTTGACAAATTTGTTTCTATTTTAACTAAAATAATATATACTAAGCAATGTTGTATTCCAAGAGCTGAAATATTCACGAAAAAGTGTTATGAAACCCCCAAAATTATGAAAAGTATATATAATTGTAACTACCCCACAAAGCTATTACTCTGAATGTGAAATATCTTGATAACACTGTATACAAATTGTCCATATTAGTCTGAAACGTAATATATTTAAATTTGGAAACAAGGCTGTTTTATCGTTTAGAAAAATTTGTTCAGTGGTGTTTATAAAAACTCCAAATCTTTCCAAGGTTTACAGTATTTCCTTAAACTCGTTTTTACGTTCTTGTTTGCAATTGTAATGTTTTTAAACTGCGTTGCGTGTATGTATAACAGATCCAATAATTTGTAAACACAAATGCTGTAAACATTTTACTTACAAGAAGCCGTAGGCGTACAATAATTTGACGTAATAGATATTTACGATACAAGAGGGATAACAGCATTATTAATATGCGCGTGTGAAAGTTTGGACGACGAGTGCGTAGCACGAGTCGTATAATCACACAAGTACATTAATAATGCGTTATCACTCGTGGGTCGTACAATACTTTATCTACACCCGCTGAAAAATAAAAAATGTGAGAATCCGAAAATTTAAGCTATCTACGTAGCAGTTGAAATATGGTATTTTTACGTATACGTTCCCATAGCAACCACGTTGTTATGATTAAAATAGTTTGTTTTTGCTGCAAATTAGTAAGAAGTTATTTTAAAATGAGTGAATCTGAAAGTTTGCCTTCAGATATTGAAGAGGAAGCTTTAAAAACCATACCCAACTTAATACCAGAGAAGTCGAGGTCAAAATATGAAATTGCATATGGAAGATATGAAAAATGGTGAACAGAGAAGAACATTATAAACAATGCGAGTGTTTCACAGTATTCCATTAGAGACTTAATTATTTGTCTTGCTTTGTTTATTCTACACTTTATTTCTGTATCGTCTGTCCCTTCCTATTTAAAATTTATTCCCAGATATTTGTAATTCTCACATGTTGGTACAATTTCACCGTTTTCCAATACTATTGTCCTCTCCTATACACAAATATTGTGTTTTTTTCTACATTTATCTCCAGTCTCCATTTTCCGTATTGCTCCTTCAGTTTGCGTGCCATGTATTCTAAGTCATCTTTGTCATTTGCTTATATTACTTGACCATCTGCAAACTGAAGTGTATATAGACAGGTGTCATCGTCGATTTGGGTGCCCATAGTCAATATACAAATTAAAAATTGAATAATCCAATAATGGACACCGGTGTCGTACTCCGCAATTGATCAGGCCAACTCTAGGAGCTGTTCTCGGTTTACCTGCTTCAATTAAGAACTTAATGAAACCAGTACTGCTTGCTTTTACCCAAAACAAGTGTCGGGTATCTTTCGGCCGGAGATTTTTCGTTACTCTTTTCGTACACTCTGTCGCTTTTTGGCGGCCTGAAGAAGATCACCCAGGAAGAATGCGAAACGTTCCCGACGATGTTAAGAATCCATAGCAACCGGCCCGGTATTAAGTAACAATTTTTGAAATTTTGACACCGGCCGTGTCAGCTTTAAACAAACATTCAGTAGCCTGAAGCAATACTAACCGGTTTGCTAAACTTATATTGTTTTTACATTCATCAAATAGAAAAACACATTATAATAAAAGTAACTACGTTCACAGTTACAACCCTAACTGGAGATACGTTTAAGCACGATCTTGTACGGTATTCCAAAAATATCGGTAAATAATAGGTATGTCACGAAACGCCATAGTAAATCTACGGCAATCACTATTATATGATCTCACACCTTTAGACTCTTTCTTTAGAGGGTCTGTGCAGTCGTTAGCTTATACTAGTGCCATTGGTACAACAGGACACGAATAAGTCATCGCTGTCACTGGCTGCAACGGCTACCAAAAATAGTTTTGACTTTATGCGAATAAGACGTGTTTGTAAAAGTATCGATTGATCGTACTGTAACGACAGAACGTTCTCGAACAATGGAGAGTGTCGTCCTACACTTTTCTCGGCTAGTCCAGCAGGTGTCCTCTACAGTTTTCCAGTGCTTGTTAAGGACATGTATTATAAAACATTATTCTGGAACCCTGTAGGTCATAAATACGCAACAGCTGCTTCTTAGTTGGTAAGTTATAAGTGGCGGTTCGAAGTATTGTGGCGAAGTGATAATTAGTGTAGAACTCTAATAGTTAATATTATTATTGCGTGTGGACAAACAGAATTACTGTACGAGTTGATTTCAAATTTTTATTTGTGATTAATTAAAGCAGGTGATTAGTGACTTCATTGGTGTCTATATTTGTTTCCACTGTACCATGCCACGATCAGTTAGAATACAATGCTGGATTAACCAAAACAATGCGAAGACGCAGTATTATTTCATAACAAAAGGAAAAGATAGGAAGGAAATATTCTGAGATTACTCATGATCGGTTGAATATTGTGAATGAACGAAGTTTACGATATAATACTTATATGAACTTAGGATCGAGACTTGTTATATGTAAGAGTAGTGTAAAGTGAAGTATTAGATTTAGTAAAAGTCTGTTAATACAGTGATTTCTATAAAAAATTGTAAAGAAGAATTAACATTCAATTTTATTCTATTTAAACACGTATACCCCCTGAACTGCATAATTTTTAAAATTTTGTAAAAAGTACATTTATAATTACATAAAGTTCGATAATAAAAAAATTTCAATTATGGAAAAATTACAAAAATTCCAAAATTACAAATCTACTATTTATTTAGTAATATAACAATCGTGGATCACACAGTCATACAATAAATACTACAAATTTGAAATATTCGTATTCATATAACAACTCCTTTTAACCTGTTGGTCTTAACATTTCATCCTGCAGGATATTTAAAATAAAAAAAGTTAATACTTTTTAGGCTCTGGCGTTCTAAAATGTTTGAAATTCCAAAAACTTGGCCCTACATTGAGATATTAGTTAAAATTTACTACTTTAAGTTGATGCTCTAGATTGGATACCATTTTGCTGCTTAATAAAATTGTCGCCCACTTTTAGGGCTATGACAACCAAACATTTTGAAACATTCGAAAATGTCCCATTAATTCAGACTGTGGTTTAAATTCTCTTTAGTTTGAAAAGTTTTATTTGTTGCAAATTCACATATGGCTCGCAACTCTAGACTTTGAAGAGAGTGGAAAGAAAAAGCCGCCCTGACGTTTTTGAGATGTTTTACTGGAGGGGGGCGTAAAATACCGCAAAGAGTAACTAATCATGCGGTCTTAAGAGTTGGTAAAAAATAACGTTCATTTGATTTACTACTGAAAGGAGAAGTAATATACAATATGTTATATACAGTGTACAATATACTTGGTTTCAGCGACGGAATAAATTATTACTATTCCTGCTGTACAATGTTTACACATTTTCCAAACCAAAGATTACAGAATTGATTGAATTCTCATCTTCCTCTGCTGCTTGTCCATCCAAAGATCTTCTTCAATTTCTCGTTCCCTCAGTATAGTCTAAATTTTTTCTATCCAGGTGGTAAGTGGTCTTCCTCTTGTCTTTCATCTTGCTGGGGTTAATTCTATACCATAATCCTCTCCTTGGCAGTCTTCCATGTGCCATTCCTTTCGTGTGTCCACAACAATGTACGAGTATTTTTTTTTTGCATAAAATCAACAATTGAATTTTTCACATTAATTCTGTCGTTAATAATGTATTAATAATTTTCTCACGTTTGGATACTCTTGCCAAACGTCTCTAAAAGTCTATCTCTGCTGTCATTAATTTTGTTCTTGTGTGTTTATTAGTAGTCCAAACTTCTGAGACATAAGTCATGATACTTCTAACAATGGTTTTATATATTTTGGTTTTAGTTTCTGCTGTAATTTGCTTATCCTACAGAATTTCATTTAATGCAAAGATATAGCCATTTTCCGAATTAATTCTGAATTCTATCTCTTTGTCTTGCTTCCCGCTGGCCATAATTTTCACCCCCTAAAATTCTTGTATTCCTGTGTATATGAAATCTTCCTTATGTCTTCCTCCAATATCAAGTCTTGCTGAAATTCACCTATTGCCATGCATTATGTTATATTCATATTTAACTTTAGTAGCAATTTCTGATATTCCTGTATCGATTTTCTAGTCATCGTCAAGGAGTACATGAAGAGGTAAAAGAAGAAAGAAGGTGTGTTGTAATTAAGAAGCTGTCTATGAAAAGGATGTATTTCTAAGCCCACCAGTCTCTGGGCTGAGAAGAAGAAGAAGAAGGAGGAGGAGGAGGAGGAGGAGGAGGAGGAGGAGGAGGAGGAGGTGGAGAAGGAGAAACAGAAAAAGAAGACAAAATTTTTTATTCATCCAAATATATTTGTAATTCTGGTAGATATATAGACTACTTATTCACATTTCATTTATTTTATTTAAAAAAATATCTTGCAAACTTGAGCGTCCTGAACAGCCTTGCTCATGTGTTTAAAGAAAAAATCCTCTAACGTCGGTTCGCTGAACACCGCCAGAATTTTGATAAACGCTTCCAGTATCAGTTCCGCGACGTAGTCAAATACACTCCAGCCTTCGACACGAGTCTCGAAGCCGCTGAACGTGAGAAGTTTAACACCCTTCAGGGTACTTCTGCACGGATGTTCTTCTACGAACAGTTCCGTCTCAAGCGCGTTGTGATGCACGTGTATCCGTACTGAAGCCGTTACGCTCTTAAAGAGCGGAAAATCGACGCGAAAACTGTCGTACACGATCTTCAGTTTTTCCAGTTCAATCGTGGTCTTCAAAAGCACCGCGGCCGACGGATGTCGGCCAATTAATGTTGCTTGGACGGACCCGGTACGATGGGCGGTCAACACGTTTCCCAGACGCCCCTTCGAAGCGTGTATTTTAATTATTGGCTTGGTCATCAGCGGTAGAGTAATGGAGACGTGGATGTCCTCCAGTTCTATTTCTCCCAACTGGTTGTCGCTCACAAACATGTTGTGTTTGTACATTTTGAACATGTCGTCTATGAAAACTGCCGAAGCATTCTGAAGAGAGGGTTCAGATTGTTTGATCGCTTGCACACTTAGTCCGATGGAACAGAGGACGACAGAGGCGGTCAGCCAGGATCTCGAGTCACGCATGTTTGAAACTTCTGAAAAATAAAAGTAAATTAGTTAATACAGGTGTAATACAGTAAGAGTAATACAGGTATAAAACAGGGTGAAGGCTTATCCCCAATTCTTTTCAACTGGAGAAAGTGATGGAATGAAAAATTAGTGGAATCACTGGAATGAAAAATTAAAGGAATGCAAAATATCACCAATCATGTTGGGAAGAAGGAACAAAAGTATTGACATAAACTGTTTGGCATTCGCAGATGACTTTGATATACTTTCTGAACATCTTCCATCTGCAGTAACACAAGGTAATTTTTTAGAGGACATAGCCAGTAGAACAGGCTTAACAATTTCTGCATAAAAAACCAAATTTCTCACGAACATTAAAAATGAGCCAAAATTCCAGGCAACAGGTATTGGTCGAATTAGAGAGGGTTTAAAAATTTAAGTATCTAAGAGGATGGCTTAGGAAAATCTCTTATAGAAGAAAGGATTCATAAGAGGGAAAGTGCATATGGTATAACTAAAGATAATTACAATAAAATGTGCCTATTTAAAAATGCGAAAATAAGGCATTACAGTACAGTAGTGAAGCCAGAATGTCTGTGTGCAAGTGAATGTGTAGCATCGAATTATATTTTCCATATTCTACTGTCCATACACAGGTCCTGATGGTGACAATAAATATTATCGACACAAATGATGATAAAAACATAGTGTCTATACTTACTGACGGATTCTCGCTAAACTGTTCGTCAGTGAATGACTGAAGTTCATTAACAATTTAGGAACTACAAAAAAAAAATTATAGCGTTACTGACTTTAAATTTGGTCTACTGCAGAAATTAATAAAATTGACTGACAGTGCCTTCTTGATTCCTTAAGCTTTCACGGACGGCGTCGTAATTATAAAAACTACTGTCCGAGCTATCTGGCCGTCGTCTTCTGTTGTTTAACGTGGACGTTTCAACCTCGCCAATGGAGACCAACTTCAGTGTCTACAGGACACAACTTTCACTGATAAGGTGTCCGTCAATAACACCTTTGCCACAGTTCGTCATAGTAAGCCTTTGCCACAGTACTGTGGTGTTACCGACAGACACCTTGTCAGTAAAGCGTTAAATCCTTAGACACTGAAGGTGGCCTCCAGTAGCGCGAGGTTTAAACGTCTGTATTAAACAGTAGAAAACCACGTCCAGGCAGCCCGGACAGTAGTTCTTGGCATTACTTTCTTTTCTCCTAAAGTTTTTAGTAAAAAAGACAGAAATAATAACGATTAAAGAATATTGAAGAAAAAGAAAAAAACAACAAAGAATAAAGAATTGAAATTGGCATGTAGTCCTTAGATGGCCGATAAAAAAAAGACAGAAATAATTGTACGAAAAAAACCTTTCCAGAAGTGAGAAAGTCCGCCAGTGTGATCAGGTCGGTGATCATGTATGGAGTGGAAACAACGTACGTACTTTCAAAATTTGGAACCTCTTCTTAAAATTGAACAAAGAATTCTTCGGAAAATGTATGGCCCCAAGAACATCGAAGATGGGTACAGGCATAGACCTAAAGAAGAGCTTTACAGGGATCTCGAAGATCCGGAAACGGCTGTCCAAAGGAAAAGACTGTGATTCCTTGGGCATATGGTTCGGATGGATCGGTCCAGATTAGATAAACGAATTTTTTACTATGTTTGGCAACTTTCCAGTCTGAACGGATACACCAGACAACTCAAGGAGGAAATGATAAAACTGGGTATCTCTTTGAACGACTGTGTGGATAGAAATACATGCAGAAACAAAATTCAAAATCTTGAGGTTTTCTGCTGTGAGAAGAAGACGAGATAGGGGTGGACAGTGGAAAGGAAGGCGGCGCATAGTGTGCGAATGAGGGCCTTCTGGCAGGAGAAGAAAAGGAATGATATTCGCGTGCTGCACGGCAGGCCTGGAAAAAAGGAAAAGAAAAAAAACAGAAATAACAACTATCTTACCTTGATAATAGAGTTATGTCAGATCCGCTGAACGACAAAACAACAATCGAGAATATAATCAAGAAGAACTAGCGAAGAAATAGTCCGTTTCAGGTGACAAACGCTCTATATATGCATGAGAACGCATTAAATACATCGACGTTGACAGTCTGATGTCCCATCACGTACACGCTATAAAAATCCGTCGTAAATGTGCGATATATCGCTACGTTTTGTAAACCAAAAAATTATTATTATTTTTTTTTGTTTACCTATTGCTTCACATTTAATAGCTTATTGTTTGCCGTGAGAATTTCATACCTAAGCGAGGAAATTAATTGTTGCTTAGTAATGGAAAAAAAGATATTAAAATCTACACAATAGTCAGCATAAAATTGGCAGTAATAATGTTTTTTATGTGTTTTAGTATGCAATTTGATAACTGCGCAACACTGATTAAGTACACAGGTGAGCATAATTATGTTCTGGAATAAATAATAATTACAGACGCACCATCTTACTAATCAATTAAGATATAAATATTTATATATATATATATATATTGCAACGTAACAAATTGCAAATTTAATATAATTTAAATTTGTGTTTGCGGAGCCCCACGATCTTGGAGCGCCAAATATATAACACGTATTTATGTGTGTTGCAAATATAAATTTATTTGTGTTTGCGGAGCCCCACGATCTTGGAGCGCCAAATATATAACACTACATATATATAAACACATATACATATACACAAATTTAGCGTGACCGGTCTCACGTTCAAGATTGACAAATTATGTAACAATATAACATTTAAATTGGGTTTCAGGTGTATCTGCAATAAGAACTCTATATAACTTGTAACGGTATTTCAAATTTATTTGATATTATTAAAATCTTGTGCACATGGCACTGACTTCGATTTAAAACATTCGTTATTATTTGTTATTATGCCGTAAGGCTTATGCTACATACATCCTTACTGACTGAATATTCTATTCTACTAATTATTGTATTAAAGAAAAATCTCATTTTCATACTACTCAGTCAATTAATGTGTTTCAAAATATCAATATTTAAATCTCTTTTTATATATTGTAATGTACTCAAAATATTAATAGTTATTGAATTTATCTTTTGTTTCTCAGTACTGTTTTATCCCAAATACTAATTGTTTTCATTTAAATGCTTTGTATTCATTTTATTTCATATTAATTTGAGCTCTTGTTACGTTAATCGTATTTCTAAAACATCTATGTTTTTAATTCTACTTTACAAGAAACATTGGCTCTTACTTTAAAATACAATAGAAATGTCTTTAATTGTCTTTGAGTTCATTGTACAATTAAGATATAAATAAGTTGTTTATCACCTTATTGTCGTCAATCATACTCGATCATTTTGATACATCTGTAGTCGTCCTCGTCTCGCACTCCAGCGTCGGCTGTCTCTCTTCTCCTCTTGTCCAGCGCCGAATCACTCCTTCTTGTCCAGCGTCGTATCACTCTCTGGAACTCTCCTCTTGTCCAGCGTCGTATCACTCTCTCTTGTCCAGCGTCGAATCACTCTCTGGAACTCTCCTCTTGCTGTTTCTGACGTCAATGGATCTTCTTATGTAATTCTTCTTATGTACTGCTGTTATTATTTTAAAATGATTGTATTTATAACTTAGTTACATAGTTGTATGTAACTGGAAAATTTAAATTATTTACAAAAAAATAAATACGCCGTGCGGACGGGCATAAGCTCCCGCTGCACCGTGGATGATTTACGAAAGAGAACCACTGTAGCTTGTGTGTCCTATTTATACCCATGTCTTGGGCGACACCTGCAGTGGTACGAAATCGACATGTCAGAAACTGTCTCTGGATTCAGTTCCCCCACTCTTTGTCAATTTCGCTATTTCTTATATTTCTGCGAATTGCAGAGTCCTGTAAGTATACTCTTATACTTATCTTATAACTATTTTTACAACACATGTTCACTGTAATTTTGGACATTGCAACTTAACCCTTTCGATTTGTACACAGTTATTTCACTATTACACTCGTACGGTGTGTCACTTTCGCGTGGTTTTCGTACACAGTATTTAGTAAATTTTATTACATTTTATTGTGGTTTTGGATTTTAATTCTTAATTATAGTTTATGAATAATTACGGAAAAAAATGTAATTGTGCAATTATTCATCTTGGGGTGGCAAACTCGCCTGCATAGACCTGCGTTCACACACACTAGCAAAATACTGGTGTACACACTTTCAGTTACATTTGTGTGTGTGTGCACGTCGATTCAGGTCGAAACACCTGTTCATATTTTTGTCTGAGCCAAGCTTGCAATCCCTGACATGCTTATTTCTAATATATTATTAATTATTTACAGTTTATTAGGTAAATTTAAATTTTTATATTCAATGCTCAGTACATCACTTATTTGTACTGTCGCATTATCCCTCTGCTTGGTAACAAAAAAAATTTAATAAATTTATTTATTATAATTTTTTTTTATTTATTATTATTACATTTGCAAAAAAAAATGTAACAAATAATAAAGAATAATATTCGTCATTTCACCCTTAATTGGAGTGTATACAAATGTCTTACCTCCCCTCTTCACACGCTCACTGCTCGTGACCTTGTAGTAGGGTGGCTTTAACAAACAGCTGATCTGACCGGTTTCATTGACCTCGTCGTTTTCATGTGTAGAACTTGCTAAATGACATTGCGTGGAATTTACATATTTCTTTCTTCTGTATCTCGTCATATACGATGAAAGTGTGTTGTCCTACTCGCTGTCTTAACGTATACGGTCCATTATAAAGTCTGAAGAATTTCTTCACCGTATTATCACTCCGTTTTCCCACTAGATTTGCTTTGAGTAGTATACTTTCTCCCACGTTGAATTGTTGTAGCTTGTGAGTTAGATTAAATCTCTCTACTCTCTTGTTACCTCTTTCTATTATCCGTTGCTTTGCGTATCTTTAGAACAACTTTGGTTGTGGGTCGCGTAATTGGGTACAGTCGGACTGCCTTGAAAAACACATCGATACATACCAATATGTGCTTCACACCTCGACTTGATCGTGGTAGTGGTCCCAGAAAATCCACTGCAATTAGCTCTCTCTTGTTCTCTTTCTGTACACTCTGCATTCCTACGTATGTGTGTAAATTCGGTCCTTAATTTTACATTATCTTACTCATACATTCTTACCTTCACTTCTAATCTTCCTTAACTCTTTTCTTAACATGACATTACTTTATCTAATACATTACTTATACAATACATTAACATTCATTACCTTTTAATACATTTCCTTAACATTACCTTTCTGATCGCTATTACTTTCCTGAAATACACTTCCGTAACAGAATACTCTTTTAGCTTTGTAGTGTGTCGATGATCGGTTACAGAGGAACTGTCTTGGAAAACAACGATATTTTTCTCGAAGTCCTTAATCCTAAGTAGTCTCTGCCCTTATGACTTTTCACTCTTGCTTTCTTCTGTGTCCTTGTATCTCCATTAAGTTTTCGCTTGATCAGTCGTTCTAACAATTATGGCAATTATTTCCATTCCTAACCCTTTCTTCATATTAATAACAACAATAACATCTTTTACCATTACTTTCTTAAATATTTCTCTACGATAGCATTCCTTACCATTAATAATACATTTCTTAATTAACCCTTTCAAATAATATTCTTTATTTCCTTTCACTAATATTTCTTTTTTTATTAGCTATCATATCCTTAATAAATAACATTTCTTAATTATACTCTCTTATCTTATTATTACACATATTATTTCTTATTATTAATAGTAATATTATTTTTTCTTTAACAATAATTATTTATTCCATTTGGGTATTGAGTTCTGAGTTCAGTGTGTAGTTCGATCTTACACCCCTCTTATAACAATTGTATTGTCCGTCGTCTACCGGACGTATATTGTTCCTTTGTAACATAGTCGCCGTGCTTACCATTGTTCTCTCCCTCCTGTAAACAACGTCCGCGTTCCATTGTATTACTGCGATGTTTGTTTTTATCGTAGAAGTCACCTGTTCGTACGGCAAGAATTTGTTTCTTAGCTGTGATGAATAACTTCTCTCTCTTCTCTCCGCACGTTCCATAATTCTCTCGTCATTAATGCATTGCGTATATTCAGTCTGCTTGAAGCCCATATAAACAACTGTCGACGGGTTTTTCATCCGTCGTTTATGATAACCTCTGCAGTTTTTATAATTACAGTTATAATAATTGTTACTATAATTATCGTGCGTATATCTAACATCATACTTACCACAATTTTGTGTAGTGTTTCGTCTAGATAACTTACTACGTTTCTTGTTATGCCTACAGTGATATTTATCTCCGTAAGTGTAGTGCCTTAAGTGTGTCATCTTATGTGACTTACTAGTGTGTGTGTGTCTCACAATAGGGATATCGCTATTTATAAGGTATGTTTTATTAACCTTTATTTGCTTCTCCTCCTAAATGTTAATTACTTTTTATAATTATCGTTAGTAATTACGAACGTATTTTCTCTCTTATTTTTAATTCTTATGGTTTGTTTATATTCTACTTCCGCAATGTGCGTATTACAATCGTCAATTCTTTCTACTAATTCCTCTTTTGCTTTCCTTTCTTCTCTTAATTTTTTGGTCTGTTTTGTAAAAAATTCTGTTAACTCTTCTATTTGCGTTCTAATATTATTTTCTTTTACTTTTTCTGTTTGTTTGATCTCTACTTCACCAAATACGGCTTGTATCATAGCTTGAAGTGCTTCTCTCATCCTTAAACTTCCTGATATTGCTATGGTGAATTATTATTAAAATATTTATTTAGTAGTAATTCTTTAACAATTATTATTGATAACCGTTCCCTACTTATTTATTTATATATAATTTACCTTAATTTCCGTCCAGTGACGTCAAGCGTAATTTGTATTTGGTTACGCGTTTCAGGCCATGTGGCCCATCCTCAGACCATCACTCCAAGAGGAGCTCGTTAAAAAATAAAAAATCCACAATAAAACAAACACATAATAAATAAATACAAAAATATATTAAAACATTTAAAGGCGATCTATTACACGAACACGGTGCACCGCGTGTAGCATGCCTGAACTGCGTCAATGGAACCTGTTATCTATTATTATCTGTAATCGATCGCAGCGCGGTATCATACAGTGGGTTGGACCTGAAGTTAAGTTTATCATTAAGTATGTCGTCACACACATCTTGGTTATTATGACCTCTATATATCTCGAATTCTTCAAGCGCATCCATATAACGGCCTTTGGCGCAATAATGTAGGGGTATGAAGTTCTTGTTGAAATTTGTATAAGAATGATTACATGAAATCAGATGCCTTGTAAAGTTAGATTTAATATTATCTATGGAAAAATTACCCCTGTTAAAATGGCTTTGTGGTTTGTGTTCGCGGAATCTTTTGATGAACGGTCTACCCGTTTGGCCGATATAAAATCGGTCACAATCGTCACATATAAGCTTGTAAATACCAGTTTTGGATTCAATTGTTGTCTGAACGACTGGGCGTTCAGACAACAATTGAATCCAAAACTGGTATTTACAAGCTTATATGTGACGATTGTGACCGATTTTATATCGGCCAAACGGGTAGACCGTTCATCAAAAGATTCCGCGAACACAAACCACAAAGCCATTTTAACAGGGGTAATTTTTCCATAGATAATATTAAATCTAACTTTACAAGGCATCTGATTTCATGTAATTATTCTTATACAAATTTCAACAAGAACTTCATACCCCTACATTATTGCGCCAAAGGCCGTTATATGGATGCGCTTGAAGAATTCGAGATATATAGAGGTCATAATAACCAAGATGTGTGTGACGACATACTTAATGATAAACTTAACTTCAGGTACAACCCACTGTATGATACCGCGCTGCGATCGATTACAGATAATAATAGATAACAGGTTCCATTGACGCAGTTCAGGCATGCTACACGCGGTGCACCGTGTTCGTGTAATAGATCGCCTTTAAATGTTTTAATATATTTTTGTATTTATTTATTATGTGTTCGTTTTATTGTGGATTTTTTATTTTTTAACGAGCTCCTCTTGGAGTGATGGTCTGAGGATGGGCCACATGGCCTGAAACGCGTAACCAAATACAAATTACGCTTGACGTCACTGGACGGAAATTAAGGTAAATTATATATAATTATCATACAGTGACCTGGACCGCTTTAAATATGTTTAAATTATTTATTTATTTCTTCATTTTTATTAATAGTTATTATTAATACTCATTACAGTTACACCTGTTACATAGACAATAATATTATTCGTGGGCGCCAGCTGTGTGATTACACAACAATTAACATTACATTCAATTACTGTTTAATATAAATAATAATTACATATTATACATTTATCATTTAACACACTCTTTATATTTTAGAGCAACCATTTAGCTACATAAAAAATTGTAATAGTTAAATGATGGGGATCGGGCCATACGTTCATGGGCTACAATTTATGTAACAAATTTTTGTACCTAAATTTAGGCATGTCGTGCCCCACGTTCAGGGCGACAAATTTTATGCAACGTAACAAATTGCAAATTTAATATAATTTAAATTTGCGTTTGCGGAGCCCCACGATCTTGGAGCGCCAAATATATAACACTACATATACATAAACACATATACATAAACACATACATATACACAAATTTAGCGTGACCGGTCTCACGTTCAAGATTGACAAATTATGTAACAATATAACATTTAAATTGGGTTTCAGGTGTATCTGCAATAAGAACTCTATATAACTTGTAACGGTATTTCAAATTTATTTGATATTATTAAAATCTTGTGCACATGGCACTGACTTCGATTTAAAACATTCGTTATTATTTCTTATTATGCCGTAAGGCTTATGCTACATACATCCTTACTGACTAAATATTCTATTCTACTAATTATTGTATTAAAGAAAAATCTCATTTTCATACTACTCAGTCAATTACTGTGTTTCTAAATATCAATATTTAAATCTCTTTTTATATATTGTAATGTACTCAAAATATTAATAGTTATTGAATTTATCTTTTGTTTCTCAGTACTGTTTTATCCCAAATACTAATTGTTTTCATTTAAATGCTTTGTATTCATTTTATTTCATATTAATTTGAGCTCTTGTTACGTCAATCGTATTTCTAAAACATCTATGTTTTTAATTCTACTTTACAAGAAACATTGGCTCTTACTTTAAAATACAATAGAAATGTCTTTAATTGTCTTTGAGTTCATTGTACGATTAAGATATAAATAAGTTGTTTATCACCTTATTGTCGTCAATCATACTCGATCATTTTGATACATCTGTAGTCGTCCTCGTCTCGCACTCCAGCGTCGGCTGTCTCTCTTCTCCTCTTGTCCAGCGTCGAATCACTCCTTCTTGTCCAGCGTCGTATCACTCTCTGGAACTCTCCTCTTGTCCAGCGTCGTATCACTCTCTCTTGTCCAGCGTCGAATCACTCTCTGGAACTCTCCTCTTGCTGTTTCTGACGTCAATGGATCTTCTTATGTAATTCTTCTTATGTACTGCTGTTATTATTTTAAAATGATTGTATTTATAACTTAGTTACATAGTTGTATGTAACTGGAAAATTTAAATTATTTACAAAAAAATAAATACGCCGTGCGGACGGGCATAAGCTCCCGCTGCACCGTGGATGATTTACGAAAGAGAACCACTGTAGCTTGTGTGTCCTATTTATACCCATGTCTTGGGCGACACCTGCAGTGGTACGAAATCGACATGTCAGAAACTGTCTCTGGATTCAGTTCCCCCACTCTTTGTCAATTTCGCTATTTCTTATATTTCTGCGAATTGCAGAGTCCTGTAAGTATACTCTTATACTTATCTTATAACTATTTTTACAACACATGTTCACTGTAATTTTGGACATTGCAACTTAACCCTTTCGATTTGTACACAGTTATTTCACTATTACACTCGTACGGTGTGTCACTTTCGCGTGGTTTTCGTACACAGTATTTAGTAAATTTTATTACATTTTATTGTGGTTTTGGATTTTAATTCTTAATTATAGTTTATGAATAATTACGGAAAAACAGTAATTGTGCAATTATTCATCTTGGGGTGGCAAACTCGCCTGCATAGACCTGCGTTCACACACACTAGCAAAATACTGGTGTACACACTTTCAGTTACATTTGTGTGTGTGTGCACGTCGATTCAGGTCGAAACACCTGTTCATATTTTTGTCTGAGCCAAGCTTGCAATCCCTGACATGCTTATTTCTAATATATTATTAATTATTTACAGTTTATTAGGTAAATTTAAATTTTTATATTCAATGCTCAGTACATCACTTATTTGTACTGTCGCAATATATATATATATATATATATATATATATATATATATATATATTGTAGCACAACGAAGTTTTTACCTTATTCTACAAATTAAGATCATATAGGAAAAGAAGGGAAGAAGTCATCTGGAAAGGAGTAATATCAACTTAAATAAAAGTAAAAGAAAAAAGTAATTACAATCATATATAAAAGGATTTAACAAAACTAGAAAAATCGATTCAAAGAAATTACATATAGTCAATTTATAGCCAAAATGTGTTAAAAAACAAATAGTATGAGTATCATCTCAGTAAAATAATTAGTAGACCCAGTAAGATACGGAGTAGTAAGGAGTAACAACCCAGAACAAATAAATTAAAATGAAATAATATCAAGATACCCAAAAACCTACTTAAAAGACAGAAACCTCTATAGCAGCAAATCACATAATTGTAAAGAAATTAAACAATATTAGCTATACCAACTTAGATAAAACAACTAGCCAAAAAAGAGAATCCAATACGAATAACTAGAGATGATGTAAAATTAATTATAAATAAAATAAGTGTGTAATTGAGGGGAACACCCCAAACCAGTTTTAAAAAAGGACAACAAAAAACAATCATTAGTATAAGGTGTTAATGTGTTTGTTTATATAATTATTATGTGTTATTACTTTTTGTATATACCATACAGAATATGTTGATAGTAAGAAATACTAGATGTTAGTATGTAAGAGTTTATTGTATTTGAATCATGTTAATTAATGTTGTATTTTTGTGAAGTAAGGAAAGGCAAAATAATAATTCAAACGACCCATAAATAGCGAATCAGAAAATATAAAACTAATAAGGTGAATTAATAATAACATTGCTAGGACACCTGAAAATTGATGACCAAGACAAATTCAACTTTGACCATATAAATCGAATCAGAAAATATAAATTAATAGAAGCTAGACTAAATTGATGTAAATTATCCCATTCAAAATACAAATACTTTATCATAATGATAACAACAACCTATAATAGTGGTTAAAAGAAGCATCATGTAAAATTGACTTAAATGGTAATTATACCAGATAAAGCCATAATCAGTAAAGTACACTAGTAAAATACAAATAAATTGTTAAATGTTTAGTATAATAGCCAGATATAAAAAGTAAATTACAAGACTTTAATTAGTAATCGAGTGTGAGTAAAATTGTAACATAAAACATATTGTAAACCATTTAATAGGTAATTATGTGAATCAAAATAAGGCCTAGTGGTAAATTTCAAAGAATGTAATTCAGAAGCTTAATTCAAACCAAAATAGGTCAAATTTAGTATTTCCGTGTATAAAATAAAAGCAGGAATATTGTTATATAATTAGAATTACATAAAAGTACTAAACAAATAATTTATAGCCAACTAAACATAAAAAATATCATTTTTTTTATATAAGATTGAATTATTAGATACGAACAGTTGATGGGGAACAATGAGAAATGAGACCAAAATCTTATAGAATTTTCTATATGAAGGAACAAATATAGTTTAGTTGATTGTTAAAAGCCAAGCAGGACAGACGTGTCAGAATACATTTCAGAGAAATATGAACGGAATTTTTTAACTAACACAAACCAAGATATATGATGAATTTATAAAAAGATAAAAGAATATAAATTAAAGTAAAGAATACTATAATAACGGTCATTGAAACCAGAAAACTAAATTAAACACTACTAAATCGAGCTGTCACTACGTATGGACACGACTGGAGAACGAAATTAAACTCATATAACCAGAAACTGATTGAAAGGAACCATTTGACACAACACAACTATTACCGATCAAAATCCAGTGGATGAATACAACTACACACTACAACTTGTGGATATTCCAATAGCGGCATCACAGAGGAGGAACTAAACAACTGATACGTTTATTTGAAGTGAAATCTCGGAGATGAATTTAGATAGCAGAACAACACATGGAGGCAGCCATCTTGTCATTTTGAGTCAAACGCATTCAACCTGGGAGGAGACGGTGACGTCAGAGACATCAGCTGGTTCGAATATCAACTTTACTATACACTATACTTTATTATATTTTTGTCTGTTTAATGAATATATTTTTATAATTTGTAAGTATTGAATTCTCTTGCCTTTTCTGACTATTTCTACAGTTAAAAGAACCCTTATAATATAATAATTTAATTTGAATACTTTTATATATGTAATAATCGACCTGGAAACTAGTCTCGAATCAGACTCTAGTTAGTTGCGGCAATTCAAATAATTTCTTTGGACATAATAAATTTAATTATTGTTTTAAACCTTGTTTTATTAATTATTTGATTCATAATTTAAATTACATTAATTATAAAATACTAAACGTGAACTTCTAAAGGAAAGGAACTAGCAGAAGAAGAAGTACAGATAATGAATCGGCCACTACATGCAATCGATTTGGCCACGACAATCTAGTTAACGTGAAGAAACAAATAATCCTTCATCAGAGAATACACAGTTAATAATTAGTATTTTTATTAATTGAGCATCGACAATAAAACAATAAAAAATATTAAACCAATTAAAAAATTAAATTAATTAAATATATAAAAAATAAAATCTATAATACAAATTTTATTATATTTATTTGTAAACTAAAAACTAATAAAAATACGTTTTATTACAAGATATATATATATATATAAATCAATTTTAAAACATGCTTCGACGTTGTCCGTTGTTGAACATCCACTCGATAGAACGTTCCACAACCTCTGCCGGACATCACGTGTACCCATGGCTCCTAATATGCCTTCTTTCCAGGATTTCTTCAGTCTTCCCATCTTCTGACGGTAAGGATACACTTACAGTATCGGACATGAAATGCACTAAGCATCAGTAAAAAAAGAAGAACTGTGCCTCATCAAAAGTTAAAAGAAAGACGAAATATGGAAAATATTAGGCCTACTTCAAAAGGTTGGAAATTAAGAAGTAATTATGAAATATATCAAAGTATAGAAAATATAACAGAAACAATGAGAAGAAGAAGACTATTATTTTTTGGACATTTATATAGAATGGACGACAATAGGTTACCAAAGAAGATCTTCAAATATCTGTGGGGGAAGAAGTCAACATTAAGTTGGATTAAAGAAGTCCAAAAGGATTTAGAAACAAATAATATACACGCAGAAGAAGCAATTGAAAGAGAAGTTTTTCGGGTAAAATTGTTAAACATGGAGGTAGTCCAGTGTAGGAGAGAGAAAAACGCAGGTTCAAAGTGGACGGAAGACAGGAAGAAGAGACACAGTGAGAAGATGAAAGAATATTGGAAAAAAAGAAAAGAACAAAGAGTAAAGAATTGAAATTGGCATGTGGTCCTTAGATGGCCGATACAAAAGGAAAGTAAATTATTGAATATGTTTCGTACTATATATACTATAGTATGCCCCATGAGCTGTAGAACTCGTTCACCGTTTTGAACGAAATACTTTTATTATTAATACTTTTAAAATTTATATTTACTTTACCTCAAGATTTTATTCGGGATATGTTTCGGGAAAAATATTGTTCAAATCCTCAGCCTTCTTAATTTTGAATCTTGTGGAGTACTTGTTTTTTTTTTTTGGTTGTTCTGGTTTCCTGTTGGTTTTTGGTATTTGAAACTGGTATTATTGTATGTGATTTTGGTGTATATATTAGCTTTTTGTGTATTTTCGGTGTCGAGTGCTTTAAAAATTGTGTCATGTTTTGTACTGATATGTATTTGTTCAGGAATTAGTTTGTTTTGTGTTTGTATATTTGTAAATTTTCCCAAATGTTCATTGTGGTGCCTTAGTGTGGTATGTATTTTATTGTCAAGTTGGTTATGTTTGGGAATTCATGTCCTGTGTGGCCAAATTTGATTTATATATTTCTGGTTTTTTGTATGCGTTTAGATGTTCAAAATAAAGTTTTTTATAATTGTTTTTTTTGTTCTATGTAACATTTATTGCAATCTTGGCATTCAATTTTGTATATACCATTAGTTGTTGTATTATCTTTGTTGTGTGGGTTATTTAGTTTTGAAAATTATTTTTATTAGTTTTGTATGCTATTTTACTTTAGTTTTGTTAGCTTTGTCATCTTATTATTTATTAACTTAAGATTTTTTTACTTTGTATAATCCACTATGCGATCTCAGTTTTTTACATACAACATGTTTCAGGGACTAAATCCCCATCTTCAGGTACAGTAAAAAATTTATTATTCCCCTAATACTTAGGGGTCGTCGAAATGATTAAAATGTTTATACATAAAAACACACGCACAAAAATCACTGAATAAATTAACATATAACACAAACATATGAACACGTTGAAAGCGACTCAATGCACTGGTCGACCTCCGATCGTCAACTAGCCCATGTTCGTGCTTCATTGCTTATCATCAACGCGGTATCATATAATTTATTGGATTTAAATGATAGCTGATCGTTGAGTAACTGCTCTTTATTTACTTTGGATGCTTTGTATATTTCAAACTCTTCTAAAGCATTCAGGAAATTACCTTTATTACAAACATGTATCGGCTCCATGTTCTCTTTGAATCCGGTGTAATTATGGTTTTCGTTTATTAGGTGGAGTGCGTAATTTGATGAGGTGGTTTGGGGTTTCTTTTTTGGTAGGTGTTCTTTAAATCTCTCGATAAATTTCCTCCCCGTTTGTCCGATATAGAACTTATCGCACTCACTGCACTGGATTCTATATACTCCTGAACATTCCTCCAAAGTTATTGGTTTTCGTGGCTTAAGTATATTTTTTAGATTATTTATGGTCTTGAATGAAACTTTTATATATAACTTTTTAAATTCATTTTTTATTATGTTGGGGAGTATGTTCGTATATAATGCTGAGACATATTGTGTTGTATTTTTAACTTTATTATTTTCACCATTTATTTTCCGTAATTGTTTATGTATCATTTTATCCACAATTTCTGTGTTATATCCATTTTTCAAGGCTATGTGTTTTATTATGTTATATTCTTCCTTATAATCCTCCGTATTCATTGGTACGCTTATTAGTCTATGTGCTAGTGCATTAAATGCCGCCATTTTTTGTGTGTATGGATGATTCGATTTAGCATTTATAACTATGTCTGTTGTGGTAGGTTTTCGGTATATTTTAAAACCGAAATGGTTGTTTCTTTTTAACACCAATACATCGAGGAAGTTCAAGCCATTACTGGTTTCCATTTCCATAGTAAATTTTATGTTGTGGTTAATTTCGTTAATAAATTTAAAAAACATATCCACCTGTCTATGAGTGCCATTAAATACTATGAAGGTGTCGTCTACATACCGTGTATAAGAAACAATTTTATCATAGAATCGGTTATAGTCAGACAATAAAAATTTATTCTCATAATAGTTCATATATATTTCGGCCAAAAGTCCACGTAGAGGTGAACCCATAGCCAAACCTTCCTCTTGGTTAAAATACTTGTTGTCATGAGTGTAATAATTTTGCTGTACTATAATCTGTAACAAAGATAGGAGTTCATCTATCTGTTTTTTGTTTAGAATACCTGTTGTAGTTAAATTTACCTTTAGAATTTTTAATGTTTCCAAAACCGGAATATTTGTATATAAATTGACAATGTCCATTGAGACAAGTTTATAACTAGGTGTAATCTCCATATCTTTAATTTTATTATTTATGTATGTGAATGTGGCACATTTTTTATTGTTGTTACTATTTATGTGTTGTTCATTTTTGATCATTTCTTAATTGTTCAGTTTTTATTTTATATTTGATTTTATTTATAGTGTTTTTATTCTATCATTTTTATAAGCAATTTGGACCATTATATTTTTTTGTTTGTTTAGGGGTATTCTAAACATTCTGTCAAATAGTGAATAGAAAGCTGGCGTTTTATGTTGTGATGGGTGGTCAGGATGGTTAGGTATAACGATGTTAGTGGAGGCTGGTTTTCTGTATATTGCGTATTATATTATTAGATAGATTTTAATATTAAATAATTTTTCAACGGAAAAATTCTTGACCCCTCTACTATTTTTTGTTTAGCAAAGTAACAATTTTTGTTAAAGCATAATTCATATGATAATTTCTAAAAATTCCAAGCAATCCGAGTTGTCTTAAAATTCCCTTTAGTCTGATACTCGACGGGTTATATTACAATTTTTCAGATTTTCGGTCCCATGTTATTTGATCATTGTGGTCACAAAATTTTAAAATTTCATAAACCGTACAGCGTATTCAGATGTGGGTTAAACTTCTTTTTCATTTCACATCTCAAATGGAATTTGGAATTTTATCAAATCTTTTATTTTTCTTTTTAGAATCTGGCATCTAAAATTTTGGTAACTTAATTATATTAAGATAATAGTTAAAATTCCATTTAATTTGATATGCAACCTGACGTCTTGCGATTTTATCTAAATTTTCACCTACTTTATAAGTCTTTGTGTCCCAAGGTTTTCAGATTTTAAAAACTAAGCTAAATATTTATTTTCGTTAAAATTCTGTTTTTATTTGATACTTCACATGATTTGTTGTTGTTGTTTGTTTCAAAATTTTGACACTCTCACGTTGTTGCATTCCGTCGTCTTTATTTTTAGGGGGACAATATTTAACAAACACCGTTTTGGATAAAAGTGTGGACACGGATGCCAAGTTTTGAGAAAATCGGTTGATGCGTTCATAAGTTATCGCGAGTCATACCTCAAACGGATAGACAGAACGAGAGACAGATAAATGTCAACGGTCAAGTAAAAACTTAGAACGCGCATCGCTCATTCAAGACCATGCATAAAAATGATTAATATTTATGAGTATATGCTGTTGAGTATTTGTTGATAACTTAAGTTTATAAAGACTCACTGAGTTCAAAAATATTAATTTGAATTCATAGTTTTGTTGTGCATAATGTGTACGGGTATCAATAATGAAAGTGTATATTTCCCAATACGAGACAGTAAATATTTTAGATATCAATTTTAAAAAAATATGTATACCTATGTCTGAGTCAGCTTTTGCTGGTTGTGAACGTCACCAGAGGCTGCCACTAGGAGCGCTGTCAGTTCGGTTATTGGTGCTACCGCCGCTGTTTAAGTTGGTCGACAGATTGTTGTTGTGTGTGCGATGTGTAATGTGTTCAAATTGTATACGAAAATTAAACAAATGGTGACAGTCACTTCTGCTCGACAGACAGTGACTTTGTAGAATTCCTTGCTCCTGAACTGCGCCGTCGAGGGATCGACTTGAACGCTGTGTGGTTCCACCAGAATGGAGCAACAGCCTAGACTGTCAGAACATCCATGGCGATAGTTCGAGAGATGTTTCCAGGTCACGTAGTTTCCGGAGGAGGAGATGTTTCATGAACAGCACGATCTCCAGATCTGTCAGTATGTGACTATTTTGTTTGGGGATACCTCAGGTCTAGAGTTTTTCTTAATAAACTTTACAACATTCATAAACTCAAGGCCTCCATACAGCAAGAAATCACAGCCATACCAAACAAAACTGTGCAAGCAGCGACGCAAAATCTACGGGATAGACTGCAGCAGTGCATACAAAATGATGGTGGACATTTGAGAGAGGTCTTATTTGTAAAACGAGCTTACACCGGGAAATTACATCAGATTTTCTGTAACTACATAATAAAGCAAAGGGAAATACACTATTAAATTAGAATTAGAATTAAAGTAGACGATGTACGGGTGCAGAGAGTTCCTGAATATGGTACCAATCATTATCTACTGCGTACAAAATGTTTCTTCCCTTATCGAACACAATATAGACCAAATTACCAACATGACGGAAAATGACGTAAATAAATAATCCTAAATATAACCTTAAAAAATGAAACAATGCCTCAACCTCATTTAGTTACAAATTGTGTCTTAGCCAGATATTGTCATAAATTTCCTACTCATCTGCAAAAATCATTTACTATGATGTAATAAATAAAATCAATGAAACAACTTTAGATATTCTTGGCCTCATCAACCGAAACATTCACAGTAACAACTATCCTCCATGGTGGACCGAAGAAGTAGGGGTTCTTATACGTGAAAAAAGATAAGCATATCAGAAGTAGTTAATGACACAGAAGATAGAAAACAATACGCAAGATTAAATAGAGAAGTCAAGAGATCAATTTCAAAAGCGAAAAATGAAGCATGGGAGATTAAGTGTGAAGAAATAGGCACTTGTGTCGGTTCAACTAAGACAAAAGCGGGCTGGAAAGTGACTAAAATCTCCGAACTAACAGACAGAAAAGTAGTAGGCTAGATATTATTCAAGAAAGAGAATGGAAAAACCATTATACCCATCTACGAAAGGAAAAACGAGGGAGGAATTTCTGGAAAAAAGTTTACCTGAGGAAGACTATACGAGTAAAGAAGAATATGATAACGAAGAAAACATAATAAATCCAGAAGAAGTTTGGGGGAGGGTAATTAATAATTTAAAAAATAATAACTCAGCTGGACCAGGAGGAG